>CM035173.1:43452129-43905694 GCA_020205615.1 Panax quinquefolius
TAATGAAAACAAAAGGGTGAGCTCAACTAGCCCAGTAAGAAATATTATGACTAAGATAATGCAGAATAAATTATCGTTAGCCTTCAACAGTGTTAAACTGATAAAATATAATAAACATCAAGTTTAACTGCAGCAGAACAAGCAATCCATTAAAAGAGTCAAGTAGAGCATGATATCTACTATCTTCTATGATTTAAAAAGTTCATCATCAATTTTATCGCTGAGACTCAGCTTAATAAATAATCCACATCATCGAATCACCCCTGCACTACTGAGTTTAAACACCCATTTTGAGTCGCCAAATACATGGTACATAAATCAAATACAAACTTCTTTAATACAACTGTCGTGTAAAAATACTACAAAATATAGTCGAGAGTTTAAACAAGAATATTACCTTCTAGACAATATCCACTCTCAATGGAGTCCTCATTACATTTATTATCACACTATTTCACAGAATAGTGAGGACTACTAAAACAACCATCTGGACTGTCAATCCGTTTCCCGACCAATCCCAGCTATATTCTCATTTCCTGAAGAGAACAATGAAAGCAAAGGGTGAGCTCAACTAGCCCAGTAAGAAATATTAACACTAAGATAATGCAGAATAAATTATCCTTAGCCTTCAACAATATAACAACTGATAGAATACAATAGACAATAAGTTTTAGATCAACAACTGCAGCGGAATAAGCAATCCATTAGAAGAGTCAAGTAGAGCATAAAATTTACTATCTTCTATGATTTAAAAATATTTCCATCAACTTTATCGCTGAGACTCAACTTAATAAATAAACCACATCATCGAATCATCCCTGCACCACGGCCAAGGATATTCATGTAATCATCAATGGTCATGATTATACCGAATAATCCCAGGTCATAATCATACCAACAACTGTCCATCAAGGAATTACAGGCCAATGAGGACTTTTACCACATCATTCGTTACATTACGGTAATGATTATACCGAATAATTCCTGGTCATAATCATATCAAGTCCATCTATGCACGTAAGCCAAAGATGACTTTCATCACAATATAAACATGGGGATGATGACAATGACATAATAATTCAATAAAACAAGTTCAAGGATAAATTTTAAAGATTTATAATTTAATTTATCCATAATTTAATAACGTTCAAATTGTCAACATGATACTGCTTTGTGGAGTAAAATTCAAGAATGCTCAGAAAAATATTTTCATAAAAAGATACTGAATGAAGTGCAAATATCAAGGATATTCTACTAATTTCATTGAGTATAGAAGCCAAAACTTTAACCAACTGAGTATAATAGAATATACGAAACTGCAAATGGATTTTTACTCGTCATGCGGTAATCCACGTAGATAGATCATTTCTACAATTTAATAAGAAATGAATATGAAGGGTCATTCACCATGCATGCGGTAGTCCGCGTAGACAGGTTATTCCAACAGAATAATAAATAATGGAATAACAGAAGAATTCACCATGCATGCGGTAGTCCGCGTGAGACAAAGTTATTCCAATGTAATAATAAAGAATAGAATAACGTAAGAATTCACCATACACACGGTGGTCCGCGTGAGATGAGTTATTCAGCAATGTAATAATAATGAATGGAACAACGTAAGAATTTCACCATGCGTGCGGTAGTCCGCGTGAGACAAAGTTATTCCAATGTAATAATAAAGAATGGAATAACCAAGAATTCACCATGCATGCGATAGTCCGCGTGAGCGTGTTATTCCAATGTAATAATAAAGAATAGAATAACGTAAGAATTCACCATGCATGCGGTAGTCGGCGTAGACATGTTATTCCAATGTAATAATAACGAATGGAACAATGTAAGAATTTCACCATAAATGCGGTAGTCCGCGAGACAAGTTATTCCAATGTAATAATAAAGAATAGAATAATGATTTAATTCACCATACATGCGGTGAGTCCGCGTAGACAGGTTATTCCAACAGAATAATAAAGAATGGAATAAAAGAAGAATTCACCATGCATGCGGTAGTCCGCGTAGACAGGTTATTCCAACAGAATAATAAAGAATGGAACAACAACCCTTTCGAGTATTGAAAGAAAATAACTCTCTTCATGAATACGAAAAAAATAATACCCCTTACGACTGTTGAACGAAAATAATATTCCTATGAATATTGAACAAAGATGATATTCCCTACGAATATTGAACGAAAATAATATTCATACGAATATGAAAAATAATATCTGTTCAGAATATGAAATAAATAATACTCCTTACCTTAGAAGAAAATTAGATACTAGAATAGTGAGGTAGCAGACTTCTCTTCTTCTTTCTCTCTATAATTTCTCTCTATAATAATTGCTTTTATGAGACTTAGTGAATTGGTGAGAAATGAAGGAAGAATGAGCTTCTATTTATAGGAAAATATAGTTTCAATAATTGCACATTTTGGGGCCTGAAATATTACAGTATAATACCTTCCTCTTTTTCTTCATTTTTAATTTAGTCCTGCAAGTATTATCAAACTTGCACCACCTCCCCCAATAGTAAATCATCTTAATCAATAGTAAATCATGTGACTCAATAGTTCTAAACATGTGAAAAAATTAATTATAGTATAGTATCTCCATCTATACCTCTATTTTTAATTTAGTCATGCAAGTATTATCAATCTTGCACCAACTCCCCTAATAATAAATCATGTGAATCAATAGTACACACATGTGAACACATAGTTATAAGCATGTGAATTAATAGCAATTAATTGCTCATTTATCCGGTGAATTACCCGATTGGTCAATATAACCTCCAGATATCAATTATTATCGAAATAAATATCGATTTCCACTAACACTAATAATTCCCACACAATGGAACTATCAATTTTATCTTTAATCAACACGAACTTATTCATCATAATATTATAACTCATAATATTTAACAATCAGGTCGTTCCCAGGAAAGAGGGGGCTTTCTGATAAGGATTTCTCCCTATTGGCGCGCAATTAGATTATCTAACCTCTCCTTAACAGAACTTCTAGACATTGTCAATATTGCAAATAATAATATGAATAACTTTGTCATCTCAATTATTGATATAATAATATAACATATTATGCAGATGCTACTGTGACAATAATTGAATCAATAATATGAGAGATATGATGCAACAATTATTGTAGCAATAATTGAGTATAACTGAGTGACTTCTCACGTAAGCATCAATAATCAATACTGTGTGCTACTATGCAACCACGTGTATTACTGTACTTTTATCACCGGGTATATCAACAGTTAACGGTAAAACTTTCACCGTTACTTTTATAAAAAGATATTTGTGTCATTTTCTAACTCCGATAATAATTCCGTTGTGGGGTCCACCAATGATTGTGCCGTTGTACGAATATTCCCTGTTAAAAGGAATATTTCCCGACCAATCGAATATTATAAAACAACTTGTTTACTTTTCAAAATTTATAAATATTACCCATAACTATAACATTTTAATAAATTCACACCTTAATATTCAAAAATGATATTTATAGAAAAATTCATCTTTATTCATGAAAGTTGGGGTCTTACAGTTTATATATTATGGCGACGGTTCCTCATACCGCTAAAAATTATCTGACGGTTCTACGATATACATGACTTAATGAGAACCATCGTCCGATGCATCATCACTAAAGGTGGTGAGCAAGGTATGTAGGATCAAGGGGTATGCCCTTGATCATTTGCCTATATATATGTGTATAAAAAAATAAAAAATAAAACAAAAGAAGTTGTCGCCTGTACCTGATAATGAAAAGGGAAGCCAATCAATCAAATCAGTCTTTATATATTCAATCTCAAGAAGAAACGTTGTGACGCCCCCAAAATAGGTCCATTCCATCTAACCCATTTTGAGTCGCCAAATATATGGTACAGAAACAACTACAACTTTATTAATACAACCCATAAACTGTGAGTTTAAATACAAATATTGTCATCTAGACAATATACATACCCAACTAAATCCTCATCATAATTATTGATACATTATTTTACAAAAATGGTGAGGACTACTAAACAACTTCTAGAATCATCATTCCATACCCCGACTAGTACTCGCTACATTCTTGCCTCCTGAGAAGAAATATGGAACAAAAAGGAAAAGGGTGAGCTCAACTAGCCCAATAAAGAATATTATGACTAAGATAATATAGAACAAATTATCGTTAGTCTTCAACAGGGAAAAATCTGATAGAATACAATAGACAACAAGTTTCGGATCAACAATCTCGGTAATGACACACAACAATTCATTAGAAGAGTTAAGTAGAGAATGAAATCTACTATCATCTATGAATTTAAAAATCTATCATCAATATTTTATCCCTGTAACATCAATCAATATTCATCTTTGCACTACAGGCCAAAGATATTCATCAGTCGATCATATTTATCTCAACACCTGTACATCTTTGCACTACAGGCCAAAGACATTCATCAGTCGGTCATGTTCATCTCAACACCTGTACATCTTTGCACTACGAGCCAAAGATATTCATCAGTCGGTCATATTTATCTCAACACCTGTACATCTTTGCACTACAGGCCAAAGATATTCATCAGTCGGTCATGTTCATCTCAACACCTGTACATCTTTGCACTACGGGCCAAAGATATTCATAATAAAATCAACCATCTTTGCATTACAGGCCAAAGATATTCAACAACATGTCATCATTTAGGACTGAGGATGATGAAAAATGTTTTAAAGAAAACGAATCCAGTGAAACAAAAGAACAATATTAAGGATTCGTACTTTAACCAAACCGAGTTCAAAAATACTTCATAAATAATCATAGTGAAGTAAAATTCAAGAATGATCAAAACATGGATACAATCAAAGCTAGTATCCATAATAGATATCTTGGACAAAAACGAAAATTTAATTTTTCTGTGAATAGTGTCGTATTCATGAATAGTGTCGTATACGTGAATAGTACCGTATACGTGAATAGTAACCCCGACACTAAAAGACAAGAATTTCACAAGAAAAATTATCATGCTTCGTGAATAGTAACTCGTGAATAGTAACTCATGAATAGTAACTCGTGAATAGTAACTCGGACATAAAAAGATCAGAATTTCACAAGAAAAATCTTACCAATATTCCGGTATAATAATATTGAAAGAAATAACATCATTTTAAATAAAATAACATCCCTTACCTCGAAAAGACGGTACTCCTGACTAGAATACTGGATATAGTGCTGAAGGGAACTTACACCGTATAGCAACACTCAAGGTATCAAAATACTCACAAGAATACGCTCAATATATCGAGAGAAAAATAGAGAGAAAACTTCAGTTTCTGATGTGGTTTTCAATTCTAACCTAAGCACCCTATTTATAGGAAATTGCTTAGAACACCAAAGCAGAAAAATTAATAAAATATTAATATATTTATAAAATTTTCCTTAGCCCACCTTGACCATCTGAAATCAACCATTAACATGTGCAAGTGAGGGCCACCAAAGTGCAAAAAAACGTTTTTCTTCAAAATAATAATTAAAACTTCCAAAAATTAATTATTTCGGAACTTCGGAACTTCAATAATTCATAATAAATATCCCTTTTATCAGAAAAATTCAAACCACATGTCCTTTCCATAGGAAATTTCATTCTCTACAACTTTGCAGAAGAAAGTTTTTCCAAATTTCTAACAGAAATTGACCGAAATCCACAAACGGGCGATTTTACAGGCTATAATCAAATTTCGGTCAAGAAATAGGGTCCACCGACACACAAAACATGTGTTAATCATTTAATGCCACAAAAATACTCTTCGTCCTCATATACTCATATATCCCACATTCATTGTAAAAATATCACCATTATTATATTATTAAAATAATATATTTAAATAAATTATTTTATCAAAAAAAGATAAAATATTAATTTTCAACAATTGTCACATTAAAAATTTTCTCCATCTATATCCACATAAAATGAATATTTTCCTCATCATATAAATCAATAATTAATTATTCACAAATAATATTACAGAATCACAATACTGACAACCAGGCAGTTCCCAGAAAGAGGGGGCTTTCCAATAAGGATTTCTCCTTACTGGCGCGTTATTAGATGACCAAACCTCTCCTTAGACAGAACTTTCTAGACATTGCCAATAATATTATTAATAATATTATCTAATAATATTATTCAGATAATATGAATTATTGCTCCGATAATGGAAAATATTGTGTAGTGACAATTATTGAAACAACAGTAATATAAAATATCAACGCAACAATTATTGAATCAATAAAATAAAATACTTTGAATAAGAATTATCGTAACAATTATTGAGTAGTGCCTTCTTACGTAAGAATCAATAATTGGTGCAATACTGCAAATACATCTTGTGTTTTAACCACCGGGTATTCCAACAATATTAATTGTGAATAACTACTGCCAAATTATTTATAAAAACTTATTCTTGTCGTTTTCTTCCTCCAATCGCTTTTCGTTATAGGGCCCACACAAGGTCAAGCGCTACGTCATATTTAATATTCCCCAAATAAGAATATTCCACGACCAAACGAATATTCTCCGACAACAATGAATATTTTATAATCACTTGCTTATTTAAGATATTTGCGCATTTTACCCATAACTAACCACATTAATCAAATTAACCCTTACTATTTCAACATAACAAATAGAGGAAATTAAATTTCATTAATAATAATTTGGGGTCTTACAACCTCCCCTCCTTATGAAATTTCGTCCTCGAAATTGACGTACGTACCTGGTGTTTCGAAAAGGTGAGGATACCTCGCTACTCCCAGGTCATTTCTTCAATAGCATGGTTCCTCCACAAAACTTTGACTTGTTGTATGACCTTTGTACGTAAGACATGCTCCTTCCTATCCAAAATCTTGACAGTTACCTCCTCGTACGTTAAGTCTTCGACTATCTCGTCCGGTTCTAACTCAATAACGTGGTTCGGGTCATCCACATATTTACGTAACATCGGTACGTAAAAAACGTTATAAACACGCGACATACTTGGCGGTAAAATGAGTCTATAGGCCTCAGTTCCTATTCGATCGAGAATTTCAAATGGATTAATAAATCGAAGGTTTGAGCTTTCCTCACATCACCGATTCTCGCTTTTGAAATAACAACTTCTTGCACCTCCTTCTTCAAATTCATCAGCTCTGGTGTGTAGCTTGAACAACTTTAACTTTATCGATTAAAGTCGATTATACTCGTATATCATCACATGGGTACCTAGAGTTTTCATCTCCATCTCTATTATTTGTAAGTTATATGAAATGAGTCTTTGATAATATTGTACTCGTACTCGTATATGATCTTCTACTCAACACGTCAGCTACCACGTTCGCTTTTCCAGGATGGTATGGTCAGAACATGTGCCGAAATGAGTCTCCTCTTGAGTTCTTCGAAGCTCTTCCCACATTCCTTGCTCTAAACAAATTTTGTATCCTTCCGAGTTAGCTAAGTTAATGGAGTAGCGATTCGAGAAAACCCTTCCACGAATCTCCGATAATAACCAGCTAGGCCCAGAAAGCTACGTACTTCGGTCATCGACTTCGGTTGCTCCCAACTTTGTATTGCTTCAATCTTCGTCGGGTCAACAGATACTTCATGTTTTGACACCACGTGCCCAAGGAATGTTACTTCCTCAAGCCAGAACTCGTATTTCTTCAACTTGGCATATAGCTTATTTTCACGAAGCCTTTGGAGTACCAACTTCAAATGGTGCTCATGATCTTCACGGCTTTTGGAATATATGAGGATGTCATCAATAAAGACAACAACAAACCGATCCAAATAATCCTTGAATACTCGGTTCATCATATCCATGAAAGCCGCATGAGCATTAGTCAATCCAAAAGACATGACTAAGAATTCATAATGCCCGTACCGAGTTCTAAAGGCAGTCTTTGGAATATCCTCAGTTCTAATCTTCAACTGATGATATCCAGAATGAAGATCGATCTTTGAAAAGAATTGTGCTCCTTGCAACTGGTCAAACAGGTCTTCAATACGAGGTAGCGGATACCTATTCTTAATGGTAACATGGTTCAATTCCTGATAGTCAATACAAAGTCGCATACTCCCGTCTTTCTTCTTTACGAATAAAATAGGAGCACCCCAAGGAGATGTACTATGACGAATGAAACCGATGTCCAACAACTCATGTAGTTGGACCTTTAACTCCTGAAGTTCAATAGGAGCCATTCGATATGGGGTTTTAGAAATTGGCTTTGTACCAGGCTCAAGATCAATAAAGAATACAACTTCACGTTCTGGGGGTAGGCCTAGAAGTTCTTCAGGAAACACGTCAGGAAATTTACTAACAACAGGAATATTATTCAAATCTGACGTGTCTTTATTCAAATCCATAACATGGGCTAAGAAAGCTTGACATCCGTTTTTCAATAAACAAATAACTTTATGACTAGATATGACAGTGATTGATTTTAATGGTTTAGTTGCTTGAATTCGTACAACAGGTTGGTTAGGAATATGAAAACTAACAACCTTACGAAAGTAATCAATTTTGGCATGATGAGTAGTTAACCAATCAATCCCTAAAATATCATCAAAAGCAAGTATTTTTAAAGAGATAAGATCAACAGGTAATGTGATGGTGCCAACTTGGATCAAACAAAATTTATAAGTAGTGGATGTAACAAAAGTTTCTCCTAACGGAGTCTCCATAGATAAGTCAAAGTCTAATTTCTCTATAGTCAAGTTTAAACATTGAGCGCAAGCAAGAGAGATAAAAGAATGGGTAGAACCGGTATCTAGTAAGGTATAAACTTCACAAGAATTTATAATTAACTAACCCGTGCTAACTTCGTTCGGGTTCCTCGCATTCTGACCGGTCACGACAAACGTTCTTCCAGGAACTGTTGACTTTGACTTTTCTGGGACAACCTTTTGAGTCACCATCCCCGCTGGACTGGGTTTCACTACCGTACAATCTCGAGCGATATGTCCTTCCTTTCCATAATTATAACATACCTTGAATTGTTGTGGGCAGTTTGGGCTGATATGTCCCTCCTCTCCGCATTTGTAGCATCTAACCAGCAATCGTTCTCCTCCCTTAGAACCAGTTGTTGGTGCTGACGTCTTCACATGGTCGTTGTTGAATCTCCTCTTTTTAAAATCCCCTCCCGACTCGCTTCTTCTATTCTCATGGCCATGATTACCACCAGAGTGGTTACCGCCTTTGTCCTTATTCTTCTTTCTTCGCTGGTTATCGTTATTCTGATGACTTCCGTCACCAGTATGATCCTGGTTATGGTCCCTCAGTTGAACGTACTCGTTATCTCGCTCTAACAATTGAGCCCTGTTGACAACATCTGAATAAAGAGAAAATTTATGAGAAATGAGATCTTTGACGTATCTTGGGTTTCAAACCTCTCGAAACATCCGCCACCATACGCTCCTCATTCTCCACCAAATGAGGTGCAAACCTAGATAACTCTGCAAACTTCACCTCGTACTGGGACACCGTCATGTTGTTTTATTCCAGTCTAATGAACTCCACTTCCTTCATATGACGAATACTTTCAGGAAAGTACTAGTCATTGAATAGTTTTTGAAATGTCTCCCAAGACATACTTGAGTCTTGGATGATGGACGCTTCACGATTCCCACGAGTAATCGGCCTCATTACGAACATAAAAATGGCGAATGGAACCTTCGTTTCTCCGTGCATCCCAAGACATCGAATATCTTGGTAATTTGTTTAACCCACGCTCCGCCTTTAATCGGATCCGGCTTCCCTGCACTCGTGGTCCCAACTCTTTGAATCGCTTGGTTGCGACAAACCGTCGCGTTGCTTTCATTTCCACTCAGATTTTGAACACGAGTCTCCTCGTCGATTTTGCATGAAATGCAAAAGCTTCTAAACATCCCGCTCGTTCATCATCTCGCTTTCGCCATGGCGTTGTTCACAAGAGAAACATTGCCACTTCTTTGACGTTCTCCTCATTGGTGAGTACAGCGCGTCTACGGTCTCATTTACTCCATCATTAACATTCTCGATCAACATTCTCAAATCGCCATAAAACAAGGATTAATTAATGAAATCAACATATCACATAATATCCCTATATACTGACCAACCAACAAATAAACTTAGGTAGGACACACTAGCGAAGGATTTACTCGTCTCTCCCCTCCTAGTTCTATTCCCCGATCTCCGCCAGAGATCATATCCTTAAGCTCTAATACCAACTGTGACGCCCCCAAAATAGGTTCATTCCATCCAACCCATTTTAGGTCGCCAAATAAGTGGTACAGAAATAACTACAACTTTATTAATACAACCCATAAACTGTGAGTTTAAATACAAATATTGTCATCTAGACAATATACATACCCAACTAAATCCTCAACACAATTATTGATACATTATTTTACAAAAATTATGAGGACTACTAAACAACTTCTAGAATCATCATTCCATACCCCGACTAGTACTCGCTACATTCTCGCCTCCTGAGAAGAAAAATGGAACAAAAAGGAAAAGGGTGAGCTCAACTAGCCCAGTAAAGAATATTATGACTAAGATAATATAGAACAAATTATCGTTAGTCTTCAACAGGGAAAAATCTGATAGAATACAATAGACAACAAGTTTCAGATCAACAACTGCAGCGGACACAACAATTCATTAGAAGAGTTAAGTAGAGAATGAAATCTACTATCATCTATGAATTTTAAAATCTATCATCAATATTTTATCCCTGTAACATCAATCAATATTCATCTTTGCACTACAGGCCAAAGATATTCATCAGTCGGTCATATTTATCTCAACACCTGTACATCTTTGCACTACAGGCCAAAGACATTCATCAGTCGGTCATGTTCATCTCAACACCTGTACATCTTTGCACTACGAGCCAAAGATATTCATCAGTCGGTCATATTTATCTCAACACCTATACATCTTTGCACTACAGGCCAAAGATATTCATCAGTCGGTCATGTTCATCTCAACACCTGTACATCTTTGCACTACGGGCCAAAGATATTCATAATAAAATCAACCATCTTTGCATTACAGGCCAAAGATATTCAACAACATGTCATCATTTAGGACTGAGGATGATGAAAAATGTTTTAAAGAAAACAAATCCAGTGAAACAAAAGAACAATATTAAGGATTCGTACTTTAACCAAACCGAGTTCAAAAATACTTCATAAATAATCATAGTGAAGTAAAATTCAAGAATGATCAAAACATGGATACAATCAAAGCTAGTATCCATAATAGATATCTTGGACAAAAACGAAAATTTAATTTTTCTGTGAATAGTGTCGTATTCATGAATAGTGTCGTATACGTGAATAGTACCGTATACGTGAATAGTAACCCCGACACTAAAAGACAAGAATTTTACAAGAAAAATTATCATGCTTCGTGAATAGTAACTCGTGAATAGTAACTCATGAATAGTAACTCGTGAATAGTAACTCGGACATAAAAAGATCAGAATTTCACAAGAAAAATCTTACCAATATTCCGGTATAATAATATTGAAAGAAATAACATCATTTTAAATAAAATAACATCCCTTACCTCGAAAAGACGGTACTCCTGACTAGAATCTTCGGATATAGTCTTTGAAGGAACTTACAATCAGATAAAAACACTCAAGGTATCAAAATACTCACAAGAATACGCTCAATATATCGAGAGAAAAATGTTTTAAAGAAAACGAATCCAGTGAAACAAAAGAACAATATTAAGGATTCGTACTTTAACCAAACCGAGTTCAAAAATACTTCATAAGTAATCATAGTGAAGTAAAATTCAAGAATGATCAAAACATGGATACAATCAAAGCTAGTATTCATAATAGATATCTTGGACAAAAATGAAAATTTAATTTTTCTGTGAATAGTGTCGTATTCATGAATAGTGCCGTATACGTGAATAAGGCCGTATACGTGAATAGTAACCCTGACACTAAAAAACAAGAATTTCACAAGAAAAATTATCATGTTTCGTGAATAGTAACTCATAAATAGTAACTCGTGAATAGTAACTCTGACATAAAAAGATCAGAATTTCACAAGAAAAATCTTACCAATATTCCGGTATAATGATATTGAAAGAAATAACATCATTTTAAAAAAATAATATCCCTTACCTCGAAAAAACGGTACTCCTGACTGGAATATTGGATATAGTGCTGAAGGAAACTTGCACCGTATAGCAACACTCAAGGTATCAAAATACTCACAAGAATACGCTCAATATATCGAGAGAGAAATAGAGAGAAAACTTCAGTTTCTGGTGTGGTTTTCAATTCTAACCTAAGCACCCTATTTATAGGAAATTGCTTAGAACACCAAAGCAGAAAATTTAATAAAATATTAATATATTTTAAAATTTTCCTTAGCCCACCTTGACCATCTGAAATCAGCCATTAACATGTGCATGTGAGGGCCACCAAAGAGCAAAAAACGTTTTTCTTCAAAATAATAATTAAAACTTCCAAAAATTAATTATCGGAACTTCGGAACTTCAATAATTCATAATAAATAGCCCTTTTATCAGAAAAATTCAAACCACGTGTCCTTTCCGTAGGAAATTTCATTCTATACAACTTTACAGAAGAAAGTTTTTCCAAATTCCTAACAAAAATTGACCGAAATTCACAAACGGGCAATTTTACAGGCTATAATCAAATTTCGGTCAAGAAATGGGGTCCACCGACACACAAAACATGTGTTAATCATTTAATGCCACAAAAATTCTCTTCATCCTCATATACTCATATATCCCACATTCATTGTAAAAATATCACCATTATTATATTATTAAAATAATATATTTAAATGAATTATTTTATCAGAAAAAGATAAAATATTAATTTTCAACAATTGTCACATTAAAAATTTTCTCCATCTATATCCACATAAAATGAATATTTTTCTCATCATATAAATCAATTATTAATTATTCACAAATAATATTACGAATCACAATCATCGACAACCGGCGGTTCCCTGGAAGAGGAGGCTTTCCAATAAGGATTTCTCTTTACTAGCGCAAGAATTAGATGACCAAACCTCTCCTTAGATGTAAACTTTCTAGATATTGCCAATATTTTTATCTAATAATATTATTCGATAATATGAATTATTGCTCGATAATGAAAAATACCGTAGTGACAATTATCAAACAACAATAATATAAAATATCAAGGCGAATTATCAATCAATAAAATAAAATCTTGAGCGATAATTATCGTAATAATTATTGAGTAGTGCCTTCTTACGTAAGAATCAATAATTGGTACAATACCGTGTATACTTGTGTTTTAACCACCGGGTATTCCAACAGTATTAACGATAACAACTACGCCGTTATTTATAAATAACTTATTCTTGTCGTTTTTTTCCTCTAATCACTTTCCGTTATGGGGCCCGCACAAGGCTGCGCCGTCGTACGAATATTCCCCGACAATAAGAATATTCCACGACCAAATGAATATTCCCCGACAACAATGAATATTTTATAATCACTTGCTTATTTAAGATATTTGCGCATTTTACCCATAACTAACCACATTAATCAAATCAACCCTTACTATTTCAACATAATAAATAGAGGAAATTAAATTTCATTAATAATAATTTGGGGTCTTACAAATGTACTGAGTAAGGAAGTCTCATATTAAATATAAAATATAATATTAAAAAAATCAATAAATATGGGGAATCAAAATAGACATTTATTAACCACAAAAAGATGGAAAAACCCTTCGACCCTCTCAGTTCAGAACGCAATGCAAACAATTTTTTTCCCGATGATTCTCTTCTTCTCCGACAGAGTTGGAAAATAAATCATCCATTAGCTAGACCAGTGCCTTTCTTTGAAGGTAATTTTTTTAAAGGTACATATATAATCTAGATGTATAAATTTTATAAATTGTAATCCATATCTTTATTAACTTTTTCTTATTTATTATTTGATTCAACATAAAACTTGGTTGGGATTCTTGTTATTTATAATTGGAAGTTTCAAGTGGAAGAAAATATGCTCAAAATCCAGGTTTTATTATTCTTTGTTAATTAATTTTATTATTTTTTATTGTGTTGTGCTTATTATAAAAATTAAAAAATGTTTCCTAAGAAACAACATTCCGAAAATCTCAAGAGACAAAGAAAGAAAAAAGAAGAAGAAATTGCTCAAAGTTTAAGAGGATCTTTGAATAAATATTTTGCTAATGCAATGTTTACAATTCGGGGTATTCTTTTTCCTTCGTTTGGGGTTTTGTCCCATTGGGTTTTTCCCAAACAAGATTTTAACGAGGCCCAAAAGTGTTCTTTCTTATATTTTGTAAATTCTTATAATTTCAACAAAATTAATTAGTTGATAATTTATTTATTTTTTGTTTAATTTGTATAGAGGGGCACACTTGAGAAAATTTGTCCTGAGACTCAGAAAATCCAGGACCAACTCTGTTAAAATTAATCAGGTATTATCACCATGATACACATCCTTGCATGTCCCAGCTCCCAGCTTTGTTAAAATTAATCAGGTATTATCACCATGATACACATCTTTGCATGTCCAGGAATTAGTTCTTGTTTTTTCTTCCCATTCCATGTTGGTTGTGTGTTCTTCCTTATGCTTGCTTCAAGTGGGAGTCGAACTTAAGAACTCCGGGTCGAAATAATCGACAGGGTTGAATTAAGCAGTTATTTGCTTACAATGTAGGTGTAGTTTTAACATGTTTGGTTTGTTGTAATAATATTTTTGAGTATTTTTGACATTTTAACATGTTTGGTTTGTTGTAATAATATTTGAATATTTTTGCAATGAAAATGATTGCCATTCATACATGACTAACATGCTATGTGAGATCCCAAATTTTATGAAATAAAAGTATTCAATTTTTCTATTTTGGTAAATAGTTAAATTGATAAAAGTTTAAAGTTAAGGGTGATATGTGAAAATTTTTCAAAGTAAGCAAGTTGCCATAAAATAATCCAGTAGTAAAAGAAATACGATGAATACGCGTGGTTGCATAGTAGCACGGTGGTATTAATTATTGATGCTTACGTGAGAAATCACTCATTTATACTCAATTATTGCTATAGTAATTGTTGCATCATATCTCTCATATTATTGATTCAATTGTTGTCACAGTATCATCTGTATAATATGTTATATTATTAAATCAATAATTGAGACGGCAAAGTTATTCATATTATTATTTGCAATATTGACAATGTCTAGAAGTTCTGTCAAGAAGAGATTTGGTCACCTAATTGCGCGCCAATAAGGAGAAATCCTTATCGAAAAGCCCCTTCTTTCCTGCGAACGACCTAGTTGTTAAATATTGTGAGTTATAATATTAATGATAAATAAGTTCGTGTTGATTAAAGATGAAATTGATAGTTCCATTGTATTGGGATTATTGGTGTTAGTGAAAAATCAACATTTATTTCGATGATAATTAATGTCTTGAAGTTATATTGACCAATCGGGTAATTAATCGGATAAATGAGTAATTAATTGCTATTAATTCACATGCTTATAACTATGTGTTTACATGTGTGTACTATTGATTCACACGATTTACTATTAGGGGAGTTGGTGCAAAATTGATAATACTTGCATGACTAAATTAAAAATGGAGGTATAGATTAAGGTACTATACTGTAATTAATTTTTTCACATGTTTAGAACTATTGAGTCACATGATTTACTATTGATTCACATGATTTACTATTAGGGGAGGTGGTGCGGGTTTGATAATACTTGCGGACTAAATTAAAAATGAAGAAAAAAGGGAAGGTATTATAATCGTAATATTTGAGCTCCAAAATGTGCAATTATTGAAACTATATTTTTCTATAAATAGAAGCTCATTCTTCCTTCATTTCTCACCAATTCACTAAGCTATAGAAAAATTATTATAAAGAGAAATTATATAGAGAAAGAAGAAGAGAAGTCTGCTACCTCACTATTCCAGTATCCAGTCTTCTTTTGAGGTAAGAGATATTATTATTATAGTAAGGGGTATTATTTCTTTCGTATTCATGAAGAGAACTATTGTTATTCAATTCCTTATTATTATGTTGGAATAACCTATCTATGCAATCTGCGTATACACGGTGAAATTCTTCCATTATTCCATTCTTTATTATTACATTGGAATATCCTATCTGTATGCGGATTACGCATGACCCGATTCTATTCTTTATTATTACATTAGAATATCCTCGTCCACATGCGGATTACTCACTGACTGGTTCCATTCTTTATTATCAGGTTGGAATATCACATGCATGCGAATTACGCATTGACCGGTTCCATTCTTTATTATTCTATCGAATATTCTCATGCATGCGAATTACGCATAATCCGTTTCCATTCTTTATTATTACATTGGAATAACTCGTCTGCATGCGGTCTATCGCAGGCTGGTGAATTCGTTGTTATTTCATTCTTTATTATTACGTTAGAATAACGTCATGCATGCTGATCTATCGCATGCACGGTGAATTTTTCATTATTCCATTCTTTATTATTCTGTTAGAATAACCTTGCCTACCAGCATCACCGCATACATGGTGAATTCTTACATTATTCCATTCTTTATTATTCATTAGAATAACTTTTATACATGTGGATTACCACATGCACGGTGAATGATCCTTCGTATTCATTCCTTATTAAATTATGGAAATGATCTCGTCACGTGGATTACTGCATTGGCGCTAAAAATCCATTTGAAGTTTCGTAATTTTTCTAACCCTCAAAAATTTTGGAAAAATTTGAAATGATAATTTGATGAATTTTCTAGATTGTTATGAATTTTACGGGAAAAGACTATTTTAAAAGTAAACCGTTATAGCTCCTTGTGGTTAACTCCAAAATTGATGAAATTTTTATTGGGAGTACATATATATAACAGGAGTATATCCTGTAAATTTTAGAATTTTTGGACAGAAGTACAATTTATGATAAATGTCTAAATATTCGGCAGTTTTGGCTATATGAAAAGTAGTAAATGAATTTTAAAAATTCTGAGAAAAATATATGTTCAATATGGGACTATATTCTGCTAAATTCCAGAAAAGAAAACTTTTTGGGAATGATTTGTTATTTTTCATGAAAATGGTTTAGTTATGAACATATGAATTAAATATGTTATGTGAAGTTAAAAAATTGGTAAATATGATTTTATGGCTTAGAAATCCTATATAAGGTATATGCAGATTTTTGATAAGGGATTTGATCATTGGTGATGAAATCTTATGAGTATGGCATTTTTGAATGATTAAATGTATTATTTGGTAAAGTGTAAACAATTAAAATAAATTATTTATAAGTTTAAGAAGTGATTAAAATATTGTTATAATATTAATAATAATAGATGATGAGTTTATTAAGTGATTGATAATATTTGGATAAATTAAAAGTCTTTAATATTTATCCTTGTTTTCGTTTTGATTAATGCTTATATCATTGTCATCATCCTCATGCTTATATTATGATAAAAAGTCATCTTTTTGGCTACGCAAGATAGATGGACTTGGTATGATTATAACTGCGGATCATTCGGTATAATCATGACTGTAATGTTGTAAATGATGTGGTAAAAGTCCTCGGTGGCTTCAGTAGTGCATTGATGGACAATTTTTGGTATGATTATAACCGAGGATTATTCGGTATAATACGTGACCATTGATGATTTAATGAATATCCTTGGCCGTAGTGCGGGGATGATTCGATGATGTGGTTTATTTATTAAACTAAGTCTCAAATGATAAAATTGATGAAAACATTTTAATCATAGAAGATAGTAGATATCATGCTTTCTCTTGACTTTTCTAATGGATTCTTATTCCGCCGCAGCTTAAACTTGATGTTTATTGTATTTTATTAGTTTAACACCGTTGAAGGCAAGGATAGTTTATTCTGCATTATCTTAGTCATAATATTTCTTCTTGCTAGTTGAGCTCAGCTTCACCTTTTGCTTTCTTTACTCTTCAGGAAATGAGAATATAGCTGGGACTAGTTGGGGAATGGAGTGACGGTCCGAGATGGTTGTTTTAGCAGTCCTCACTATTTTTATAAAATTGAGTGTGGATATTGTCTAGAAGACAATATTTTTGTTTAAAACGACTGTTGTATAATTAAGTTTGTAGTTGATTTCTGTTTTGGGGGCGTCACATGCTACCTAATGGTTACTGAAATAACTCAGGTCAAATCCCGAGTCCGAATCGAATCAAATTCATTCAAATAAAATATCAAACTATTAGCCCAATAGTATCTTCTTGGGATCACCACAAGCTCACCCAAAAAGTCATGACTTAAAAGTATTATTGATAATAACTTATTTCTTTTTATGCAGACAAATTTTTTTCCTATCTTTCAACGTGGGACTGGGGTGTTACGGTACCAAAAATGCTTGTCAAGGGCTCAGTTGTAGATGCAGTTCGGAAAAAGGTCAATCATACAAGGTGTAAACAAGATTCGTCTGCGATATGCTAGAAGTACTTTTGCTGGAAAAATTGGTATTCATGGAATTGGTGGTATTGGCAAGACGAGTGAAGTAATTAAAAACATTGATCGATTGTCCAGAAAAAAAGAGCACATTCGATGTTTGTGACTATTTCTCGACATTGGAGCAGAAGACATTTACAAGCTGAGATTGCAGGACAACTATCACTTAGTCCGGGAAAGTATGAAACTGATGAACAAATCGCAGATAAGTTGGAGGAAGCTTTAAGTAGCAGAAAGTTTCTACTGATATTGGATGATGTTTGGAAGTGTATGCAAGTGGTATTCCCCATAAGAATCAAAAAATCGTAGAAAGAAATAACAAAGTGTCAAAGTACAGAAATAACATTATGAACACATGATGCAGTACTGAGGATGCTCAATCGTGCCACTAGTTTTTATTTGGATCATCACTTAACCAGCAACAGCCTAACAGAGTTTGGGATATATAATATCAAGGGCCAGAAATTTTGTATAGTGACTGAATGCCCCAATATGTATGTAATTGTAGATGAAAATAAAGTGTACTGCCATTCATGGAACGCCTAAGCACGAGGAACTTGAGAAGCATTTGGCAGACCACGATGCCTAGTGGAAGTTTCCAAGAGCTGAAAATTTTGTTTGTTCATACATGTCCTAAATTGACTTATATTTTCACACCACCTATTCTTCAGCATCAAACTTAAACGAGCTCGTAGTTGAAGATTGTGCAGCCCTGACTGAGACGATAATGCACCGTGATGAGTTGTAGAGGTTAGAATTCATTGCAATTCTGAAGTTTTTTGTTTTCTAGGCAATGCATTGACATGAGTTGTTACAGGAAACTGTTTTGTTTACTAGGCTTACTTTTTACCCACCTTAAAAATTCTTTCTTCAAATGATAGTATTAGTGTGAAATTCTGTTGAGACTTGATGCCTTTATTGTAGCTAACTGAAGTGCAAGAGTATTATCAGAAGAAGCTCTTAATTGGACATGAGTGCTTTATAATTTCACTATTTTTACCTTCATTTAAAGTACTCATGTCCAATTATCATGTCCGCATAGAGTATTTCTAGCAGAAGAAGATTGTCCCTTACTTTGGGAGGCTTAGAGCTAATTTTGCCTTAATTAGTCCTTAAGATTATTAAATTAACTACTCCTATTGGCTTTGTTCAATGACTATTATGCTTTTTTATTATCACATTCACTTCCTAACAAATTAAGCAGGGGGTTATAATCAACATGCTTTCAAGATAAATGTTTAACCAAAAGTCGAATTAAAATAAATAAGGAGGAAAAAAAAACAATTAATATTTACCCAATTTCTCCATCACTTGCCCAATACTGAATTTAAAGCAAATTAAGGATAAGAAAACAACATTCCATACCCAATTTTCAGTTCACCATCACTTCTATACCCTTATGAATGAACTAGAAAATTGTTGGGCATTTCAGATTTCTCTGGAAAAAAATAAAAATAAATTTATAACAAAACTTGTTACTCTGGTAAAAATAAAAAATGTCCTGACCAACTATTATCCATGTTTTCTTGGCTTCCTTTCAAAAAAGTATTATCTTATCTTGTAATCCAAGGATAACTGAGGGTAAAGGGAGAAAATTATATAATCAATACAAACATATCCCTTTCAAGCAAACAAAGGTAAAAAAGTAATAACAACATGAAAGCAAACATCATATTAAAAAGGGAGTTGTTATTTCCAGAAGGAAAATATGATATTTTCACAAGACTTGCTCATATGAGTGTGAGTCACGTCTACTTTGTCTTTGTGGAAAAATCAATTCCCTATTAAAAATTATATACAAAATTATCCCATGACTTTATTCTGTAAGTTCTTGCCCTGCACAAAATACTCAAATTTTTTCTAAGCCCCTAAAAGGACTCCAGTTATCAGCACGAGGGACCAGATGCTCACCTATTGATGGAAAAGAAAAGAGAGGTCATAATGTACTCTCAATAGGCTTAATTCCTCTGATTACTGGGGTGCTATTCCTAAATAAAATGACAACGATCTTGGAGATGTTGTTTGACTTTATTATCCTGGATGACTACTTGTCCCCACCAATCTTCCTTGCATGTAATAGATCTCAGTTGTGTAGCATTAGTAGTACTCAGTGACAGATACTGTAACACCTGGCATTCCTTGATCTCTAACTGTTTCAAAGATGCCCATTTCAATGAGTCATCCTTACATATGCTAGTTAGGATTGGTAGCTCAATAAGTTTCAAGATCTTCAACTTTGGAAAGGCTTCTGGAGGGTTGTCAACTTGAGTTATTTCACTAGATTGGGGGTCTTCTTCAATTACCTCAACAAGCTGTGAACACTTCTTTAGTGTCAAATCCTGCAAATTGGGGAGTTGTTGGGTCATCCTCCATGAGAAAATCTTGCTTATGTTTGAGCAGCCATTCAGCTCTAGAGTTGTTAATTTTGCTAGGATTCCTAACATCGATGCCTCCCATATACAAGTTAACTTCTGGAGTCTGGAGATACGCAGTTCCCTCAAGAATGGAAGTACATTAGGTACTCCTGTCATGTTGTGACCAAGGACTGTTTCCATTTCAATGCATTCTTCGATACTACAAACTTCCAAGCACTCCGATCCATCCATTCCAAAGTCGGATAAGCTCCGGACACTTTGGTGACCAATTAAGTGAAAAGAACAAGCCTCTTTAATCGCCTCCTTAATTGCATCTGCAGGGGAATCCCTACCAGCGGAAAATCTTAAATGCCGTTCAGCTGTGCAGTTAGAAATGTCTAATGTTACAGGATTGTGTGGCACAAAGCCAACTTGAATATTGAACGACCTAAACATGGTCACTGGTATGTTTCTCCTTGATTGTTTGCTGCTGTTAAAAGTTTGAAAACATGTTTCATGTGGAAAGCAGAAACAGAGAGAATTCAGTATGCACAAGGTGGCAACCTCACTCGCAATGTTATTTACAATTCTGTTCCAGCCTGGCTCATCCTGAGTCACTTCAACTGCCAATTCCTCGAGCAAAGATAGCCTTCCGATAAGATTAGAGGGAATCATCTCCGTAGGATGGGTGCCAACATGGTTTTGATTCGGAAGAGGTCTTGTAAATGAAACTCTTAAACACCTAAGATTAGACAATACTCCAATCTCGATGGGCAAACTGAGAATCCCTGTGCGACGGATATCAAGGACTTGAAGATCCTTGAGTTCTTTAACTTCAGCTGGAAGACTAACTAGATGTAGGCAATCGTTGAGATATAGTGCTTTGAGGCTGATCAAGTTGGAGATAGAAGGCGGGAGTGATTCTATTTCAATACGCTTCAAGTCCAAAACTTTAAGTCCACACATGAAGTCAAAGAATGAATTGGGGATCATTAGCAACCTCGAGTAGTCTTGAAGAAGAAATGTTGAGGCAGTTTGACATTCAGGACTTTGAGGTACGTTTTGTAGGTCGCTAACCAAAATCATTTTGGCTTGTCCCCATTTTACCTCCGAAGAATTATCTTCTTTCCCTTCGTTTGGTAGCACGAGTAACTCATTCTCTTGATACTTGTCTCGTGCAAACTTCCTATATATGGTGGGCACCTTAACACAATTCAGAGTCTCACATCTCACAAACATACCACAACTCTTTAGTCTTTTCAGTACATCATGTCCTTCCTCTCGTGCCTCCTTCAACGTTGAGACACGAGGAAAAAACATATGGGCTTGCCAGCACTCTATCAGATAATCTTGAAAAATCTGATAGCCCTCTGGGTAAAATGCTCCGTATTTTAAACAGTTCCTCGAGACTTCGTTTAATTTATCATAAGCAAGATCAAAAGCCTTCAATAATCCATCCATTCCTTCCAGCTTACATCCTGTTGGCTGTCTCAGCCTTCTCAATTTAGTGCGCCATATATCTTCACTACTTTCATCTCTCAAGGTACTCGCAATAGTCTCAATCATCTGTGGAAGGCCGCCACATTCTCCAAGTAGCTGCCTTGCGATGGCTTTGAGGCGCGGTTGAAGAAAGGCATCACCCCCTACCACATCACTAAACAACTGTAGAGCATCTTCTGTAGACAATCCCCCTATCTCGACGTATTCGTCCACTTTCATCTCCACACAAACTGTTCTGTATCTGGTTGCCAAAACCCATTTCCCATGCTCATGGCCTTCATTAATTCCAACACTATCCAGATTAAAACTTTCAAACACTTGGTCAAGAATTAACAAATACTTCTTGCTCACCAGCTCCTGAGATATTAGATCTTTAAACTGTTGATCCGTGTGGACCCCCTCCACGTCTAGATTTAGCCTCTCCACAACCACCTCTTGTATTGTTCTCGCCCTGCAGTCTTCGGCGACAGTAATCCAAATGACCACATCAAACAAATCTTTCGCGTATTCCAGTTCATCATTTAGAGTCTTCAAAACCGTAGTTTTTCCTATCCCCGCGTAACCCCAAACTCCAATCTTCCTTACATTTTTGTCCCTCAGGTAGTCCAGTAGTGTGTCTACTTTCTCATGAAGTGATTGTAGGCTTTTTGTTCTAACAGTATGCATCTTTACAACTCTCACGGGCTCTCGTACAGTCACCATAACGCTTTCGTCTCCCTCCATTTTTCCCTTGAGACCATTTATCTCTTTGGTTTTCTTCAGTATATCCTTGCTGAGATTTAGAAGAGACCTAAAAGGACATAGTCCAAAACAGCATTTCTTGGTGGCACTGTACCTTGTCTTGAGTGTTGTTATATCTTCTTTAGCTGTGGCCACTCGTCCCAGCCAAGTTGTAGTTTCCGGCTTCTCTTTCTTTCTGATCTTTGTCCTTTCTATCACCCCATTTACATACTCCTTCCTATCATCAATATCTTTTTCTGCCTTTTCAAGCTCGTGGAAATTCTTGTCCAGTTTTTTCACATAATCATACTTGAGCTTCAATATTCCGAATATTCCTATCGCAGCATCAGTTGCTGGCTCAACTGCTGATCCAGCTACTTGTCCAACTGCAGCCACTAGCATTCTGCCAAAGAAATAGTTAGGTTTGTATATATGAAAACACTGATGATTCTTCGAGCATGTTATACTGAATTTGTATAAGTAATAGTTGGAGGAAACCGACTGTGGAATGAAACTAATTATTTTTCCAAGCCAATAAGTTATACTTATTTACATTTTGAGAAATATGCTGTTGAGCTTGCTCGCAATTACTAATGAGTTCCATACACTTTGAGGGCGGCGGAAAGTACGCTGGTTTTTCAGAACATAAATATGTTTAATTCCTACCTGTTTTAGAAAGGTAACTACTAAGCATGGTTTTAAAAATCGACCCGTAAATGTAGAAATTAATTACTGAAATTAAACATATTAATAAATATAACCCATGTTGAAACAAAAGAAGAAGAAAGAACAAAACGGAAGCGTACCAGATTCCATAATATTGTTTGATCAAACGGGTTGAGATCTTCTAATTGATGCGTATTTTAGAAGTGAATTTCTCTGTTGATGGGGATACAGAGAAAACAATGAATAGGAAAAAAAAACTTACGCTCAATTGGGGACCATGACCCCATTATAAAGTAAATTGTCGTGTGAAGAAACTGCTAAATAGCAGTTGTTATCTTTTAGTATTTTTAAATTGGCCCCTCATCAATTTAAAAATACAAATCTGATCTCTATGCATTAATTCCATGACAAACATATCCTTAAGCCTACTTAAAACTTAATTAAATCACTTAAATTTAGGCTTATACATGATAATACACATTAATAATATATATGTGTGGTCCCAATTAAGATTAATAAAAATTAATCCAACAATCTCCCACTGGACCACATATGTATTCTAAGAAATGTGTTTTAACTTTAGTGAGCTCCTGAAATTTGTTTTCATGTTCTAAAGGGTATCCAAACAATCTCGTCCATTAGCTACATTAATATAGGATCAAAGCGGTCTTCATTACAATAGTCGTAATTGGACCTATCAATGGTCTCGTATGCCAACATAGCTAAATAACATAGATCAATCATGGATGCATAGCATGGAAATTACATGTAATGTGATTCACACATGCCTATTTCCAATTGGTCCTACTTAATTAACTGTAGTGAGATCAATACTTCAATATACTTAATAGAGTGTAGTAAACTGGATATTTTAATTCTGCAGAAAATATATAAATGAAATCTGTAGTTTTAACATAGAGTAATAATCCAAATACAAACTCCCACTAAACTAAAGTATCCTCAAATAGAATAACACCCATATGAGCAGTGTGCTCGTGAAAGACATTTGGTGATAATCCTTTTGTGAGCGGATCCGTTATCATGGAGTTTGTCCCAATGAGCTCTATAGAAATCTGTCCATTCTGCACTCTTTCTTGCACAACGAGAAACTTGATTTCAATGTGTTTTGACTTTGTCGAGCTTCTGTTGTTGTTGGAATATAATACCGTTGATTTATTGTCACAATATAATTTTAATGGTCTTTCAACACCTCCAAAATTCACAAATTTCAATGACAAAAAATTGAACCATATTCCATGATTTGATGCCTCATAACATGCTACAAACTCTGCAGCCGTGGAAGACGAAGCAACGAGCGTCTGTTTTGTAGACCTCCATGAAATCGCTCCACCAGCCAACAAGTAAACATAGCCTGAAGTGGATCTCCAGCTATCTTGACACCCAACAAAATCAGAATCGGAATACCCAATGATCTCTAACCGATCTGATCTCTTATACGTGAGCATATAATCCTTTGTTCTCTGTAAATACCTCATAACCCGTTTGGCTGCCTTCCAATGATCCATGTCAGGATTACTTAAATATCTGCCTAACATGCCAACTATGAACGCAATATCCGGACGCGTACATACTTGAACATACAGTAGACTCCCTACAGTCGATGCATAGGGAATCTTTTGCATTTCTTTAATTTCAAGGCTATTCTTTGGGCATTGACTGAGACTAAACTTGTCTCCTTTAGCGACCGGGGTTTTACCTAATTTGCAATTTTGCACGTTAAACCTATTGAGAACTTTCTCAATATAGTTCCTTTGTGACAATCCCAATATACGCCGAGAACGATCTCGGTGTATCCCAATTCCTAACACAAAAGAAGCATTACCAAGATCTTTCATTTCAAAGTTCTTTGATAAAAATCTCTTGGTGTCATGCAACATGTCTATGTCATTTGTGGCAAGTAATATGTCATCGACATATAAAACCAAGAAAATATGTTTACTCCCACTGAATTTATGATATACACAATTATCAACAATATTTGTTTCAAAACCATATGAAACAATGACTTGATGAAATTTGAAGTACCACTGACGAGATGCCTACTTGAGTCCATAGATGGATTTTGTCAATTTGCAAACCATATTCTTTGGGTCTCCAGACACAAAGTTTTCTGGTTACACCATATAAATTTTTTCTTCAATGTCACCATTGAGAAATGCTGTTTTGACATCCATTTTATGTAACTCAAGGTCAAAATATGCAACAAGCGTCATAATTGTCCTAAAAGAGTCTTTCGAAGAAACCGGAGAGAAAGTCTCTTTAAAGTCAATTCCTTCCTTTTGAGTAAAGCCTTTAGCCACAAGACAAGCCTTATACCTTTCCACATTACCATTTGAATCCCTTTTGGTTTTAAATATCCATTTGCAACCTATAGGTTTCGCACCATACGGTAATGGAACAAGTTCCGAAACTTTATTGTCTTGCATAGATTTGTACTCTTCATTCATTGCTTCAATCCATTTTTGAGAGTTAGAACTTTGCATGGCTTGCCAGAAATTAATTGGATCATCTTCCGACATTCCATTTTCTACCTCTTGTTCTTGAAGATATACGATATAATCATTTGAAATTGCAAATTTTCTTTCTCTCGTGGATCGCCTTAATTGCTCAGATTCTTGAGGTTGTTGAGTTACAGGTATAGAAACTTGCACATTGTCAAAAATAGTAGTAGGAGTTGAGATTTCTCCTTCTTCCTCCTGAAAGAAAATGTTCCTAACTTGATTTCTTCCCCCAAACTCAACATCCTCAAAGAATGTTGCAATTCCCGTCTCAAAAATTGACTTACTAGTGGGATCATAAAACTTGTAACCCCGTGATCGTTCTGCATAACCAATAAAGTAGCTGCTAACAGTTTTGGAGTCCAATTTCCTTTCAGGAGGCTTATAAGGCCTCGCTTCAGCAGGACATCTACAAACACGTAAGTGCTTTAGACTAAGCTTTCGACCAACCCAAAGTTCATACGGCGTTTTTGCAGCCGCTTTTGTTGGCACCCGATTGAGGATATAAGTTGTTGTCTTTAGAGCCTCACCCCAGAGTGACTCTGGTAAAGTAGATTTGTGACGCCCCCAAAATAAGTATACATCACCCATCTTGAGTCGCCAAATATATGGTACAAAATTCAAATACAACTAAATTATACAACAGTCGTGTAAAATACGACAAAACATATGTTGTGAGTTTTAATACAAATATTGTCATCTAGACAATATCCACACTCAATTAAGTCCTTATTACATTTATTATCACACTATTTAACAGAATAGTGAGGACTACTAATGCTATTATCTGGACCGTCACTCCGTTCCCTAACTAGTCCCTGCTACGTTCTCATTTCCTGAAGAGAACAATGAAAGTAAAAGGGTGAGCTCAACTAGCCCAGTAAGAAATATTATGACTAAGATAATATAGAATAACTTATCGTTAGCCTTCAACAGTGTTAAATTGATACAATATAACAAACATCAAGTTTAACTGCAGTGAAACAAGCAATCCATTAAAAGAGTCAAGTAGAGAATAAAATCTACTATCTTTTATGATTTAAAAGGTTTTTCATCACTTTTATCATTGGGACTCGACTTTAATAAATAATCCACATCATCCCCGCACTACGACCAAGGATATTCATTAGTATCACAACCACAAATTATCCATGCACTACGGGCCAAGGATATTCATGTATTCATCAATGGTCATGATCATGCCAACAACTGTCCATCAATGCACTATGGGCCAATGAGGACTTTTACCACATCATTTGTAACATTACGGTCATGATTATATCGATTAATTCCTGGTCATAATCATACCAAGTCCATCTATGCACTACAGGCTACAGATGACTTTCAACATAATATAAACATGAGGATGATGACAATGATATAAGAATTCAATAAAACAAATTCAAGAATTAATTTATCCAGGAACTAATAACCTCCAAATTGTCAACATGATACTTCTTTGTAGAGTAAAATTCAAGAATGCTCAGAAGAATATTTCCATGAAAAGATACTGGATGAAGCGCAAATATCAAGAATATTCCACTAATTTCATGGAGTATAAAAGTCAAAACTTTAACCAACTGAGTATAATAAAGAATGGAATAACAAAATAAATCACCAGGCATGCGATAGACTGCACAGACAGGTTATTCTAACAAAATAATAAATAACGGAACCAGGTCAAGCGAAATTTGAACCGACAGGATATTCCAACAGAATAATAAAGAATGGAATAACAACAGAAATCACCATGCATGCGATAGATCGCACAGACAGGTTATTCCAACATAATGATAAAGAATGGAATAACAGAAGAATTTCACCATGTATGCGGTATTGGCATGACAAAGTTATTCCAACATAATGATAAAGAATGGAATAATGTAAGAATTTCACCAAGTATAGGGTGATCACAGATATACATGTTATTCCAATGTAATAAAAAAATGGAATAATGAAGTTCTCTTCATGAATACAAAGAAATAATACCCCTTACGAGTACAACAAATAATATCCCTTACCTTAGAACAAACTGGATATAGGAGTAGTGAAGTAGCAGAATATTGTTCTTCTTTCTCTCTATAGTTTCTCTCTCTAGAGTTTCAGTGAATTCGTAAGAAATAATAAAGGAATGAGCTTCTATTTATAGGAGAATGGACCTGAATAGTAACTAATTCTGAATCGGTCCGTATTGATTTACTTTTAAACCGGACGGTCCGTTTGATTTACTATAAAATATTCTAATAAAACAAAATCTTTTAAATAAAATATAATATATTCTATTTATAATCTAATAAAACGAATAACTTTATAAAAGTATTATATTTTATATAAAAAGATTTTACTATGCAAAACACTATCACGCAGTACTATGCAAATACTATGCATAATAAAATATAATATATTCTATTTATAGTCTAATAAAACGAATAACTTTATAAAATATTACATTTTATATAAAAAGATTTTACTATGCAAAACACTATGCATAATAGAATATAATATATTCTATTTATAGTCTAATAAAACGAATAACTTTATAAAAGTATTATGTTTTATATAAAAAGCTTTTCTGTTTTATTACATTAATAATACTAATAAAACAAAACTTCATCATCATTATTATAATTCACACTATTAATCGACCAGGTCGTTCCCAGGAAAGAGGGGGCTTTCGAATAAGGATTTCTCCCTATTGACGCGCAATTGGGTGACCAAACCTCTCCTTGGCAGAATTTCTAGACATCGTTAATATTGTAAATAATAATATTAATAACTTCGTCGTCTCAATTATTGATTTAATAATATATAAAATATAAACAATAATTGAATCAATTAACGTGAGATACTATGCAACAATTACTGAAGAAATAATTGAACAAAACTTAGTGACTTCTCACGTAAGCATCAATAATCAATATCGTGTTACTACTTATGCAACCACGCGTATTCTTCTGTATTTTTAACACCGGTGTTTCAACAATTAACGATAAAACTTCCATGGTTATTTTCATAACATATTTTTGTCGCTTTCTCAATCCGAAATAATAATTCCGTTGTGGGGTCCACTTAATGATTGTCTTGCCGTCGTCGAATATTCCTGTTAAAACGAATATTCCCCACCAATCGAATATTATATAACAACTTGTGTACTTTGCAAAATTTATAACTATTACCCACAACTATAACATTATATCAAATTCATTCCATAATATTCAAAAATGATAATTATAGAAAATTCATCTTTATTCATTAAAGTTGGGGTCTTACAAAATTGACTAATCATACTTCTTACCATATCCTTAAGAGTTCGGTTTCGTCTCTCAGATACACCATTCATACTAGGCGACCCTGACATAGTGTACTGTGGGACGATTCCACATTCCTCTAGATATTTAGCAAACGGTCCTGGATATTGTTCACCTGAGCCGTCATATCTGCCCTAATATTCACCACCATGGTCAGATCTGACCCTTTTAATCCGTTTATTGAGTTGTAACTCATCTTCGGCTTTAAATGTTTTGAACACATCCAAAGACTGCGATTTTTCATGTATAAGAAATAGGTAACCATATCTAGAGTAGTCGTCTATGAATGTTATAAAGTATTGTTGACCATTCCAAGAAGCTGTAGGGAATAGACCACAAATATCCGTATGTATTAATTCTAAGACGTCTGTAGTTCGATTGGCACCTATTTTCTTTGTTTTAGTATGTTTCCCTTGATACACTGAATACAAACATCAAAGTCAGAAAAATCAAGGGAGTCCAAAATCCCATCAGACACAAGACACTCAACTCTAGATTTAGAGATGTGACCTAGGCGTTTATGCCATAATGAGGCTAAATTTTCTTTATCTAATTTTCATTTAGTACCACGTGTTTTCACATGCAAGGTTTCATTGTAAGATGAAATAGTTTCCAGCAAATATAGATTATCAAAAAAATTAAGTAAACCAGTACCAACTACATTCGAATTAATAGACAAATTGAAATTCTTATTTCCAAAAGAACAATAATAACCGAATTTGTCCAATGCAGAAATAAAAACTAAATTTCGTCTAAATGATGGTACAACAAAAGTGTCTTTTAAATCCAAATAGTAACCAATACTTAACAACAATCTAAAATGCCCTATTGCCTCTACCTCCACTGATTTGCCATTACCCACATAGATACATCTTTCAGCATCAGTTGGCATTCGGGAGTGCAGGCAACCCTGCATAGAAACAGAAATGTGAGTAGTAGCACCAGAATCTACCCACCAAGTGTTTCTTGGTACTGAAGTTAAATTGATTTCAGAACAGACCAAAACATAAAATGTACCTTTCTTTTCACGCCAGGCGGAAAATTTGGTACAATCTTTCTTTTTATGTCTGGACTTGCCACAAAAAAAACAACCATTTTCAGTCTTTTGTTTCTTTTACCTCGGACCCTTAGGAACATCAACTTCTTTTCCCCTATCTTTCCTCTTGCCCTTGCCTTTAGAGGTGCTTGCCAAATGAGCACTTTCGGTCCTATCTTGCTTCAATCTTTCTTCCTCTTGCACACAAAATGAAATGAGCTCATTGAGAGTCTATTTCTCCTTCTGGCAGTTGTAACTTACTTTAAACTGACTGAATTGTGCAGGAAGAGAAATTAGGATCAAATGTACGAGCATATCATCCGATAAATCAAGCTTTAGTGCCTTAAGTTTTGAAGCAAGATGAGACATCTCCATGATGTACTCCCTGACATTACCTTTGCCCTTGTACTTCATTGAAATCAAGCTTGCTAAAAGCGTGCTTGTTTCAGCCTTATCGTTTTTGACAAAACGGTTCTGAATTTTCGAAAGAAACTCAATGGCTGTGATATTGTCATTTGTAATTGCACCTCTAAATGCTTCTGGAATACCACGCTTCATGATCATAAGACTTAGCCTGTTCGAACGGTCCCACTTATCAAAGTACCCAATTTCTTCGGGAGTACTTTCTTCAGTGAGGTCATTCGGTTTCGGCATTCTTAATGCCAAGTCTATGTCCATGCAGCCAATAACAATTAATATGTTCTCTTTCCAGTCCTTAAAGTTCGTTCCATTTAACATTGGAACATTATTCATGTTAGTAGATATATCAGTAGTAGACATTAAAGCTGAAATAGAGAATAAATATATATGTGAAAAATAAAATAAAATTAATAAACTACTATGTTCACATTAAATAACCAAATAAACGATCTTTAAATTGATTAATTTTATGACAACATTTTAAGATACCTAGCACAACATTAATATCATGTTTTTAGACAGTGATATTAATTGTAATTGGTACTATGGTTAAAATAAATAAACATTGATAATAATAATAATATCAAATAATAAATCCATGTTTGCATGAATTCATTATTCATGTTAAGTTACCTCGATAAGTATCACATGTTTATCATCACAAATATATATGAAATTCAATTAAATATAAATCCATCTTTGGATTGGTTAATATTTGCATGAATTACACATATACAAATATTTAAAAATTCATACAAAACAATCTAGACAAGACAGGTCACTTTAGTGACATCTTGTTTTAATTGATTATTAATTTTTTTATTCTTGTAACAGTGATTTAAACAGTGACAGTTAATAAACAAGCTATATGAAACATAAAACATGTTATATAAACATAATACAGTTAATAAACATGTTATATGTATAACTTGTTATATGAAACATAATGAATTTCTGCAAGACTTATTACGCATATGCTTGATTGTCTATACACTTTGGCGAGTAAAAATAATAATTACTGAAAGAAATAGTGAAATTAAATTCAAGTCATAACTGAACCAAACTTCTATGATTTAGACTTTAAAAGCAGATTGACAACTATCTCTTCCTAATTTTCATCAACAGTCAACCCGTTTTTTTTTTTTTTTTTATGATGCGATGTTAAATAATACTGTATATATTAACATGCTTCTGTACTTCAGGATCATATATATATATATATATATATATATATATATATATATATATATATATATATATAGTACAAGTCTATCCTCAGGATTCGGCGCAAAAGCAGGTTTCGCCATTTTTTTTTTTAATAAAATCTCTAAAATTCATAAATTCTCTATGAATCAAACAATTAATAAAATCTCTAAAATTCATAAATTCTCCATGAATCAAACATGGGTGACTCTGATACCAATTATAGAAATTAATTACTAAAATTAAACATATTAATAAATATAATCCATATTGAAACAAAAGAAGAAGAAAGAACAAAATAGAAGCGTACTAGATTTCATAATATTGTTTGATCAAACGGGTTGAGATCTTCCAATTGATGCGTATTATAGAAGTGAATTTTTCTGTTGATGGGGATACATAGAAAACAATGAATAGGAAAAAAAAACTTACGCTCAATTGGGGACCATAACCCCATTATAAAAAAAACTGCAGTGTGAAGAAACTACTAAATGGCAGTTGTTGTGACGCCCCCAAAATTAGGTATACGTCACCCATCTTGGGTCGCCACTTACATGGTACATAAATTCAAATACAACTTAACTTAACCTAATCGTCGCAGCATAATACTTACATAAATTGTGAGTTTGAATACAAATATTGTCTACTAGATATTATATAAACTCAAAAGGAGTCCTCATTACAACTATTATCACACTATTTCACGAATAGTGAGGACTACTAATGCTATCCTCCGACCATTACTTACGCTCCCCGACTGTCTCCAAATTGCATGTTCTCATTTCCTCAGAGAGAACAATGAAAGAAAGGGTGAAATTCAACTAGCCCAAAGAAGAAATATTATGACTAAGATAATGCGAATAAATTATCATTAGCCTTCAACAAATGTTAAACCGATAAAATACAATAGACAACCAGGTTTAATCTGCAAATGAATTAATTAATCCATTAAAAGAGTCAAGTAGAGAATAAAGTCTACTATCTTTTAGGTTTTAAAAAGTTTTCATCAATTTTTATCACGAGACTCACGAAATAAATAAACCACCACATCTAATCATCCCCGCATACTACTGTGGTCAAGGATTTTCATCAAATTATCAATGGTCATGACTATACCTAATCACCCCTCGTCATAATCATACCAAAAACTATCCATCATCGCATTCACGAGCCACCGAGGACTTTTGTCACATCATTTATATCAAGTCACGATTATACCGAATGATCCCCATGTCATAATCATACTAAGTTCATCTACGCACGTAATCCAAAGATAACATAATATAACATGAGGATGATGACAATGACATAATAATTCAATAAAACAAGTTCAAGAATTATTTAATCCATGAATTATTAACGTCCAAATTGTCAACACGATCTTTGTTTAAGTGAGTAAAATTCAAGAATGATCGGAAGAATATTTCCATGAAAAGATCTCGGATGAAACGCAAATATCAAGGATATTCTACTAATTTCATGGAGTATAAAGTCAAAGTTTTAACCAACCGGGTATAATAAAGAATGGAATAACAAAAGAAATCACCATGCATGCGATTGCTTATGTATGCAGTTATTCAAATGTAATAATAATAATAACGGAACCAGTCGTGAAATTCACACCGGCGGATGTTCCAAATGTAATAATAAAGATGGAACCGGATCCTGTGTAAAACACACGAGATAGGATATTCCAATGTAATGATAAAGATTTTAACCAGGTCCCGTGTAAAACACACGCATGTGATGTTCCAATGTAATAATAAAAAGCGGAACCAGTCCTGTAAAACACATGAGCGTGATGTTCCAACCTGAATAATAGAAGAATGTCACCAAGTATAGGTAAATCACGTATACAAAGTTATTCCAATGTAATAATAAGTAATGGAATAACATAAGGATTTCACCAAGTATAGGGTATGCCACATGTCAAAGTTATGTATAGGGTATGCCACTTTTACAAAGTTATTCCAATGTAATAATAGTGAATGGAATAATGTAAGTTCTCTTCAAGAAGAAAGAATAACACCCTTACCGTAAAAAGAACCTAATATAGAAGTAGTGAAGTAAGGAATACTCTTCTTTCTTTCTATAATTTTCTCTATATAGCTTCTCTCTATAATTCTCTCTCAGAGTTTCAATGAATTAAAAGAAAATAATGAAGGAATGAGCTTCTATTTATAGGAAAATGGAATGCATAAGAATTAATCCATGAACGGTCGTAGATTGATTTACTTTAATCGACGGTCCATATTTAAAGAAAATCTTTTAAATAAAATATAATATATTCTATTTATATAAAAATATTTTACTATATCAAACACTATGCAAAACACTATGCAAAAACACTATATCTGACTACGCATAAATAAAATATAATATATTCTATTTATAGAATAACTTTAATAAAGTATTCTATTTTATATAAAAAGATGTTTACGCTTTTATTACGTTAATAATACGAATAAAACAAAACGTCATTATCGCTTTAATAATTCATATTATTAATCGTGATAATGGAATCAAACCGAGTGACTTCTCACATAAGCATCAATAATCAATACCGTGTGTCTACTATGCAACCACACGACATCGTACTTTTTACTACCGAGTAGTTCAACAAGAACCACGGTAAAACTTCCGCCATTATTTCAATAAAATATTTTTGTCGCTTTCTCATCCCGATAATAATTCTGCTATTGGGGGTCCACCAATGATTGAGTAGTTATGCGAATATTCCTGCTAAACCAAATATTCCCGACCAATCGAATATAATATAACCACTTGCATACTTTGTAAAATTTATAAATACTACCCACAACTATAATATTATCTCAAATTCACACCATAATATTAAAAAATTATTTTGACAAAATTTAAATCTTTATTGATAAAATCTGGGGTCTCACAATCTCCCTCCTTATGGAATTTAAGCCCTCGAAATTAGGGGTATGCGCACTGGTATGATAAAGAGATGAGAATACCTTGAATACCTTTATCATTGAAAACATTAAATTCATTTTTGCAATCCGGCCAAAGATATTCATTAACAATTCATCTTTGCACTACAGGCCAAAGATATACAACTGTAAAACCAATAATGCTGAGACTCAGCTTAATAGTATCACAACCATGAATTATCCATGCACTACTGGCTAAGGATATTCGTGTTTTCAATTACTGATCATGATTATACCGAATAATCCGTGGTCATAATCATACCAAGTCTATCAATGCACTACTGACCAAAGATGACTTTTACCACATCAATGAATTAATATTTCATTCTTTGAGACTCAACTTCAATAATTAATCCATATCATCGAATCATCCCCGCACTACGTGCCAAGGATATTCATTAGTATCACGACCACAAATTATCCATGCACTACTGACCAAAGATAATCGTGTATTCATTAGTATCACGACCACAAATTATCCATGCACTCTACGGCTAAAGATAATTGTGTTTTTCAATTACTGCTTATGATTATACCGAATGATCCTCGGTCATAATCATACCAAGTCCATCTATGCTTACGTAAAGCCACGTATGACTTTGAACACATCCATGAATTAATATTTCATTCTTTGAGACTCAAATTTCAATAATTAATCCACATCATCGAATCATCCCCGCACTACGTGCCAAGGATATTCATTAGTATCACGACCACAAATTATCCATGCACTACGGCTAAAGATAATTGTGTTTTCAATTCTGATTATGATTATACCGAATGATCCACTCGTCATAATCATACCAAGTCCATCTATGCACGTAAGCCAGTATGACTTTGAACACATCCATGAATTAATATTTCATTCTTTGAGACTCACTCAATAATTAATCCACATCGTCCGAATCATCCCCGCACTACGTGCTAAGGATATTCATTAAGTATCACGACCACAAATTATCCATGCACTACTGACCAAAGATAATTGTGTTTTCAATTACTGAGTTATGATTATACCGAACAATCCTCAGTCATAATCATACCAAGTCCATCTATGCTCTACAGCCACGAGATGACTTTAAAAAAATATAAACATGAGGATAATGATATAAAGAATCAATCAAATAAGATAAAGGATAAATATTAAACATTTATAATATAATTTATCCAGATTCAAGAATATCCCCATGTTATCAATCACTTAATAATCTCATAATCTAATATCATTAATATTATACCAATATTTTAATCACTTCTTAAATTTATAAATAATTTATCTCAATTGTTTACGCTTTACCATATAATGCATTTAATCATTCAAAATGCCATACTCATAAAGATATCATTACCAATTATCAAATCCTCAAAAAATATGCATATACTCTATATAGGATTCTCTAGCCATAAAATCCTATTTTCAACTTTTATTACTTCACATAACATATTTAACTCATATGTTCAGTAATTAAACTATTTTCATGAAAAATACCAAATCAGTCCCAAAAATATTTCTTTTCTGGGATTTAGCATAATATAGTCCCATGATGAAAATATATTTTTCTCGAATTGTTAAAATTCATTTACTATTTTCAAAAATCAATTTCTAATTAATTCCTTAAGAAATTAGCTACCTCAAGTTTAACTCCAAAATTCCCAAATTTTGGCAGGACCTTACACATGTTAACGTGAGCTTCCAGTTTAAATTTCATGGTCATCGGAGTTATAGAACTCCTGTTATAGCATTTTTGTCGGAAAAACCTAAATATTGAAATAGTCATAACTTGCTCATTTTAAGTCGTAATGAGCTCATTTTTGGACAGGAGGTACTTTATACCATATACTTTCATGTCCCAAAACCCAGAATTTTTCTCATAATTTAAGTGGCCGAAACAGTCCCTTAAAGTTTCTGGGCAGTAGCATTTTCGAAATTTACAGCTTTGGCCTCCTTTGCTAAAATCAGTCCACACAAAATCCACAACACCTTTTCCAGTAATTCCACTTGGATTAGTTAGGTAACTCGTAGATCTAACTCTAGGACTTGACCACATTCAAAATTCAAAATATAATAAGAGATATGGTCAATTGAATTTCATGTTACGTTTTTCACCAAAATCTGATTTTCAACTCTTTGTGATTTCTAAGAAACTTTCATGTTTTTACATACTAACCAACATAACTCATCATAAAACTTACTAATACCACGAATACCCATGATTTTCATTATTCCAATGCTTTTATTATGACTTTCATCATAAACCACGTAAACTGTTCATTTAGTTGAAGAAATATTTGAGGGTTTAAGAAATGGGTTTTTGTACTGGGGTCAATACAAAATTTGATTTCACGCTCTAGGGTAGGCTAGGAAATCTTCAAGAATACGTCAAGAAATTTATTAATGATAGAAATATCATTCAAAATCATTACTTTATATCCAAGACTTGGATAGTACGTCACATTGATACCAACTGTGACTTCTATCCCTTAACCTAGATAGCACCTCACAATGATACCTATAAACTTGCCATCTTCATTCACGATGTCGCCTGCAGAAAGTCTGGCTTCGGTGCATTCCACACAAGGAAGTTGACAACGAAAGGTTCGGGGCTCTTTACTTATGGCTTGATATCACAGTGATTAACTTTAGGATTTGGTTACTTTGAATTCAGTATAACAAAGTTGGTTAGGAATATGAAAGCTAACAACCTTACAAAAAGAATAATGAGTAGTTAATCAATCGTTTTAAAATTACCTCAAAGGCAAGTATTTTCAAAGAGATAAGATCGACGGTGTAACGTGAAAGTGTTTATTTGAAACAACAAGATTAATAAGCAAAGGAGGTAACGAAGGTTTCTCCCAACGAAGTTTCAATAGATAAATCAAAGTCTAATTTCTCCTGAGTCAAATTTAAACGTTGAACGCAAAAGCAAGAGAGATAAAAGAATGGGTAGAACCCAGATCTAATAAGGTATAGACTTCGCAAGAATTTATAATTAACTAACCCGCGTACTAACTTCGTTCGGGTTACCCACTTTTGAGAAGTCACGAAAAAACGCTCTTCCCGAAACCACCGACTTTTGTTTTGTCCAGATCCGCCTTTGGTGCCACTATCCCAAATTGGACTTGACTTCAGACACAACAAAATTGAGCTAAATTACCTTCTCTTCTTGCAATTTCCACTTCTATTATCTTTGCCATGATTACCACCAAGTGGTTACCATTCTTAACATGATAATTTCCCCGATGGTTATCATTGTTCGATAGCCGTTGCCACCAAAGATTATTATTATCGTATTGTTGGTCGTTACCTTTTGTTTGAGTTTGAATCAACACTCTCATGTGCTTCATTGCTTATCTCAAAGATTTTCGGATACCATTCTCAAACACCGCCACAAAACAAGGGTTAATTAACATATCACATATTATCCCTATACTCGACCGACCAATTAAATACCAAATAAATTTAGGTAGGTCATACTAGCGAAGGAATTCCCGCTCTCCCTCCTAGTTCTTATCTCACATCTCAACCAGGATCATATCCTAAGCTCGATACCAACCGTGGCGCCCCCAAAATTAGGTATATACGTCACCCATCTTGGGTCGCCACTTACATGGTACATAAATTCAAATACAACTTACTAACCTAACTGTCGTGTACAATACGACATAAATTGTGAGTTTGAATACAAATATTGTCTACTAGATATTATATAAACTCAAAAGGAGTCCTCATTACAACTATTATCACACTATTTCACGTAATAGTGAGGACTACTAATGCTATCCTCTCGGACCATTACTTCGTTCCCCGACTCGTCCCAAATATGTTCTCATTTCAAGAGAACAATGAAAGAAAGGTGAGCTCAACTAGCCCAAAGAAGAAATATTATGACTAAGATAATGCGAATAAATTATCATTAGCCTTCAACAAAGTGTTAAACCGATAAAATACAATAGACAACCCGGTTTAATCTGCAGCTGAATTAGCAATCCATTAAAAGAGTCAAGTAGAGAATAAAGTCTACTATCTTTTAGGTTTTAAAAGGTTTTCATCAATTTTTATCACGAGACTCAACAATAAATAAACCACCACATCTAATCATCCCCGCATCTACTTGGCCAAGGATTTTCATCAAATTATCAATGGTCATGACTATACCGAATCACCCCTCGGTCATAATCATACCAAAAACTATCCATCATCGCATTACTGTGCCACCGAGGACTTTTGTCACATCATTTATATCAAGTCATGATTATACCGAATGATCCTCGGTCATAATCATACTAAAGTTCATCTATGCACGTAAGCCAAAGATAACATAATATAACATGAGGATGATGACAATGACATAATAATTCAATAAAATAAGTTCAAGAATTATTTAATCCATGAATTATTAACGTCCAAATTGTCAACATGATCTTTGTTTAAATGAGTAAAATTCAAGAATGATCGGAAGAATATTTCCATGAAAAGATATCTTTGGATGAAACGCAAATATCAAGGATATTCTACTAATTTCATGGAGTATAAAGTCAAAGTTTTAACCAACCGGGTATAATAAAGAATGGAATAACAAAAGAAATCACCATGCATGCGATTGCTTGCGACATGTGTTATTCCAATGTAATAATAATAACGGAACCAAAGTCGTGTGAAATTCACACCGACGTGATGTTCCAATGTAATAATAAAGATGGAACCGGATCCGGTGTAAAACACACATGATAGGATATTCCAACAGAATGATAAAGATTTTAACCAGTCCTGTAAAAAAACACATGCATGGATGTTCCAACAGAATAATAAAAAGCGGAACCAGTGTCCTGTAAAACACATGATGTGATGTTCCAACCGAATAATAGAAGAATGTCACCAAGTATAGGGTAAATCATGTATACGAGTTTATTCCAATGAATAATAAGTAATGGAATAACATAAGGATTTCACCAAGTATAGGGTATGCCACAGCGTATCACGAGTTATGTATAGGGTATGCCACTTTTACAGGGTTATTCCAATGTAATAATAAAGAATGGAATAATGTAGTTCTCTTCAAGAAGAAAGAATAACACCCCTACCGTAAAAAGAACCTAATATAGAAGTAGTGAAGTAGCAGAATACTCTTCTTCTTTCTATAATTTTCTCTATATAAACTCTCTCTATAATTTCTCTCTAGTTTCAATGAATTCGTAAAGAAAATAATGAAGGAATGAGCTTCTATTTATAGGAAAATGGAATGCATAGTAACTAATCCATGAACGGTCCAGATTGATTTACTTTAATCGACGGTCCATATTTAAAGAAAAATCTTTTAAATAAAATATAATATATTCTATTTATATAAAAATATTTTACTACGCAAACACTATGCAAAACACTACGCAAAACACTACGCAACACTATGATAATAAAATATAATATATTCTATTTATAGAATAACTTTAATAAAGTATTCTATTTTATATAAAAGATGTTTTACTTTTATTACGTTAATAATACTAATAAAACAAAACGTCATTATCGCTTTAATAATTCATATTATTAATCGACAATAATGGAATCAAACCGGTGACTTCTCACATAGCGTCAATAATCAATACCGGTGTGCTACTTATGCAACCACACGTATTCATTATCACTTTTACTACCGAGTAGTTCAACAAGAACTACTACGGTAAAACTTCCATGCCGTTATTTCAATAAAATATTTTTGTCGCTTTCTCAATCAAATGATAATTACATTGTGGGGGTCCACCAATGATTGAAGCCGTTATACGAATATTCCCTCGCTAAACCTAATATTCCCCACCAATCGAATATAATATAACCACTTGCATACTTTGTAAAATTTATAAATACTACCCACAACTATAATATTATCTCAAATTCACACCATAATATTAAAAAATTATTTTGACAAAATTTAAATCTTTATTGATAAAATCTGGGGTCTCACAGTTGTTATCTTTCAGTATTTTTAAATTGGTCCCTCATCAATTTAAAAATACAAATCTAATCTCCATGCATTAATTCCATGACAAACATACCCTTAAGCCTACTTAAAACTTAATTAAATCACTTAAATTTAGGCTTATACATGATAATACACATTAATAATATATGTGTGGTCCCAATTAAAATTAATAAAAATTAATCCAACAGTAAAAACCGGAACCGGTTGTCACTCCTGTCTGGTTTGAACAAAAAAATTGGTTTTGGTCAAAATCTGGTTGACCCACCGGTCGGATCAGTGGTTCAACACGTAAAATCGGTTATTGACCCAGTTTTTTTTGTACTAAAAAAGGTTTAATATTAAAATTAACCACTTTTAGTAATATTGTAACTCAATTTTATTATGTTTTAGTTTATAAATAAAAAATGAGATTTTTTTAAATTTTATTAATTACTAATAATATATATTTTTATATATTAATGACTAACGGTTCGACCACTGGTTAACCCAATAATCCATCTATTCGGTACTTTTTTCAATTCGATGATTGGTCCGTGTGTGAGAACCTTGCTACTAAGTAAAAAGACTATTAGAGGGAGTAACATGGTAATTAGTAGAGTTACTGTCTCTAGAACCTAGCTAGGTATCACATTTCATGTAATTCAATTAGGGGTACTAGCGTTTTTCTTTTCCTTCTTATTGCAGAGGTCAGTGTGATATGTATCTATCTATATATATACTGAGCTCTTGTAGTATGATAGTCATGCTTTTGATATGAAATGAACGGAGAGAACCATTTGATTCTCATCTATCTTCTTCCCCGATGTTACTTTTCTGAGTCAGTCACCTTCTTATTTTTTTCTCATCTAATTCTACCTCTTGTCGTAGCTTATTTTTTTAAAACAGCTTATTTACTATCTTTATTTAAGCATCTTTTTCAATAAGCCGGGGTAGTATGATGTTTGGTGCAGCCTTTTTAAATAGTTTATTATGGGAATAAACCGCTACGTACGTTCGGCAAATAAGCTGAAAATTTTTACTGAAAATACCCAATAAGCTATAAGTTTGGAAATAGCACCAGATACCAGCCTTTGATATCCCTTTAAGCAGACAACGTTAGTATGAAAAGGAAAATGCATGAGAGCAAGAATTAATATAATCAGAAAAACATCTAAATTACTGCAAAGGAGTTGAGGAAATAAAGCAAAAATCTTGCAGCTAACCTGTCCAGCTCCTTTTCTTTGATCAACTACTGAAGACGAACATCAACTAGCTGCAAGAAGTAAAAATCCTAATTTTCTTAACAACATTCTTCTTATGGATGATAAACTTAATGGCATAGTTCTTGTTAAGAGAAGCTTCATCGTACGTAACAAAATCATAGGAAGTACAGAGGGTCTCCTAGTGAAACTTCCTGTAAATGACAAATTGCCGGCCTGACATTTAGGATACAGCCTGGAAGTGCTTAAATAATGTACTACCATAGTTTGCCAGTTAAGTCTGCATTTGGAAATATTGAAAAAAAAAACAGAGACTAAATATATCTATATATCTATATCTAATAAAATACAAATGATTTTGAATTTTCCGCTCACTCAGCCGTCCAAAGTTTGAGATAAATCTCACAGTCCATACAGTGACGGAAGCAGACACTGCTAGTATATATATATATATATATATATATATATATATATATATATATATATATAATGTAGGTATAGTAGTATATTTGATAGGGAACTGATATTTTCATAAAAAAAATTGATATTTACTCTCACATGAACAGCGAGTTGGTCTCATCTCCATGTGAGAGAGACTGGTGTGGAAATATCATTTTAACACATAAAAATATCGATCAGTTTCCTATTTGATATTTTCTTTTAGCATTTATCGTTTCTGCTCTATTTGTGTTCTTGTTAATATTCTAGATTATTGCTAAACACCAAACTCATCGGACACTTCCGAGTGCTTCATGGCAATTGATTCCACATGTTTGGCAGATATGAGAAATGTCTAATATACAACTTGATTGATGAATTTTATATGTCAGACTTGGTAATTGTTGTTGCTGTTCTATGCATGGCTACACAGTTCTTGACAATTTTATTTATTTAATTGTTTGTTTGCAGCTTGTTTGATCAAATGCCCGATCAGAGATGTTTCCATAGATGGTTCTCGATGTATTTGAGACTTGTGAATGGACAAAACTACGGCACGAGGTTTGGAAACATGTCCACAAATTTTTTTATTTTGTCCACTTAGTATAGAAAATAAGTTACATCTACAGTATTATACAAAATATAAAGTGTTATTTCCATTTCAGCACCTGAGGTTTTACTATTTTCTCATATGACCATATTTCATTTAAAAAGCTACACTTAAACACTTGAGGTTTTGAGGTGAAGTAAAATACAGGTTTCTGTCTTGACACTGTTAACCTTAGTATATAAAGACAATTATGTCCTTTCTATTAATTTTCTTAATTCTTTTCTTTTCTTCAACCTTCAACAAGTCTACTAGTACCCAATTTGATTCTCTTACAAATTCATCCAAATTCCAACCAAACTCAGACCCAAAGCCGTTGAAAATCTTCTGGACCAGCAAACAACCAAATTATTAATAAATATCATCAAAAGCATCACTAGAACTCAATTTTATAGGATTTTTCCAAGTTTCGCAAACTGAGATGATTTTTGAGTTTTGAGACTTATTTAACGATGTTTTTGGTACTGTTAATCCATTGATGATGCTCGTATTTGATTAAGTAACAATGCATCATTGCCCAAATGTTAGTACACTTCGATAGATTAATTTGATGGGTTTTACTTGATTATATATATAGGGATTTTTTTTATTTTATGCAAATTGAGATATTTTTATTATTTGGGACTAAGTTTATGATGTTTTGGGACTGTTAATCTATTGAGGATGGTCGTATTTGGTGTAAGAATAATGCCCAAAGATTAATACACTTCAATTCATGAATTTGATAGGGGTTTCACTCGATTTTATAGCATGTTTCGCGAATTTAGATGATTTTTATAATTTGGGACTGATTTGATGATGTTTTGAGGTTATTAATCCATTAATGATTGTCATATTTGGTCAAAGAACAATGTCCAGAGATTAATACACTTCAACTCATGGATTTGATAGGATTTTACTCAATTTTATAGGGATTTTTCATGTTTCGCGAATTTTGGAAGATTTTTATGATTTGAGACTAATTTGATGATATTTAGGGGCTATTAATCCTCGTAGAATGCTCATATTTATCAAGAAATAATGCCACAAGATTAACACACTTCGATTGATGGACTTGATTGAGTTAAAGTTAGTTTTGAAAATATTACAAATAAGTGAATTAGAGTGATTGTTGGATGAATCGTTTATGTTTAGTTGATTTGTGGTTGTTTATGTTTGATTAATGTTCAAAATTAATGGAAAAAGAAAAAGCCCATAAGAATTAGAAGATATTAAAAGTGATTTGTTTTGAATTTGATGAACAACAAATGGATACTTTAGACATTTTTTCAACTGATTTGACCATTATAACTATGCCTCACGCTCTCCTGGCAAGTTAATCACACGCACAGTCTATTTGGAAGGAAAAAATAACAATTTTATTTCAATTCAAAATCTTAAGTTTTTTAGTGTAGCTTTTTTAAATGACAAGTGGTCGGTCATGTGAGAAAATAGTAAAATCCCAGACGGTGCAATGAAATTTACCGAAATATAAATCTCGTCTTTTTAAATACAACTTAAAGTTGTATCTGTGCTAATGTAATTTTTTTTAAAAAGTCTTGGCGGACAGATTTTATAAATAAATGCATCTAACTCGTTTTAACAGATATGTATCTAAATTATATTTAAAATATTATATTTTATAAAAAATTTTGTTAAAATAAATATTATACATTTTTTGAGAGTCACAAATAAAAAAAAATAAAATTAAAATTAAAAAAATTAAAAAATATCCAATTTACCTATCTAAAACAAGCTGTCCGTGTAGAACTAATCAATTTTTTTATAGCATTAATCGTATAACTGAAACTGATTACTTGTTTCTTGGAGAACGCGTTTGTATTATTCTATACATGCCATTTTGTGTGGTTTTTGCTTAGTGGTGTGTTTATGAGTTCTACTCAATATTGGGAAGGGTAGAGGAAGCTGAACGACTTCTTTCAAGTTTTTATTTATTTATTTATGTATTTATATTTTAAAAGAGGTTCAATTTTTCTATTCTTCTTTTATTTTTATTTATTTATATTTTAAAAAAATTCAATTTTTCCTTCTATTACTCAAAAATAAAACTTAAATAAATTATAATTAAAATTACAAAAGATAAAAATATTATAATAAAATGAATATACTTGTTTTGAACAGGTACAAGGTTGTAGAATAGGTTAATAGGTGGTTTTTTTGGTCGAATAAGTATGTTTATGTGGGATGAAAATCAAATGAATTACAAATAAGGGTTATAAATGGATATAAGTATCTCAATTCTCATGTATCAAATATTATAAATTTAACTTTTGAAATTTAAAATGAGATTTTCATTTTAGAACAGAAAGAATATTATTCTTTTATAAACTGAATTATTGCTTACTATTAATCTTTTGACAATGAACCACAAAAGATTTTTATTTTAACTTTTAAAGTTAATTTCTAAGGGTATAGAAAGATACTCCCTCCAGGTTTTATTTTTGTATATTTTTTCTCATAAAAATGTGCTTATTATTTTTCAATTAATGATAGTATAAAAATGACATTGTATATTTAATATTTTTTTGCTGCCAACAATGTCTTCAAATTTACTATCGGAGATTTATTATAATGCAACTATTATTAAGCACACAATAATTAAATTTAGACTAAAGTTGACAGCCTAGTGACAATGATTTATTTATTTATTGTGGAAGATCACATGTTTTTAGACCTGACAAACGGGCTTAAGGTCCGTAGGTCAGTTTGTCTGTCAAAAAGCGAGCTTTGGGTCGCATTTTTTCGGGCCACAGAAACCCGAGCCTTTTTGACCCGGCCCGTTGAAAGCCCGGCCCGGCCCGTCCGTGAACCTGTGGACTTAAAAAATGTCAAAAAATAGACATAAAACACCCTCGGCCCGCGGTCCGGCCCGGCCGTGAACCCACGGGCTTTGGGCTTACATTTTTTGGTCCGCTAAAACCCGGGCCGTTTTGGCCCGGCCCGTTTGACAGGTGTACATGTTTTAGTCTATTTCTTAGCCGTAGTCAGTCGCATGCATTATAGATTTAAGGGTTTTTTTTAATTTCCCTCCTCAACTCTTCCATAGGTTTTGGTTCCCCCTAGACCTCTTTTTGGGGGTGTGATTATTTAAGTCTGTATGATTTGGTAGGTTTATGTGGAGGAAGTCTTCCAGAGTCTGTTTTGGGCAACGGAAAATTTTAAGGAATCTAATATTCTTAATTATATTTAATTTCCAACTCCTAAGGAAAGAGACATGATAATATTCGATTTTCTTTCTTTAAGGAGATTCACTTCTATCCCATTATGGCATCCAATGAGAATCCACCATAATGAAGAATTCTATTCCAATTTGGGATGGGGCGTTTTAAAGTAGGTGTTGTGATGCCCCCAAAACAGGTATACATCACCCATCTTGAGTCGCCAGATACATGGTACAAAATTCAAATACAACTTAATTATACAACAGTCGTGTAAAATACGACAAAACATAAACTGAGAGTTTTAATAAGAATATTGTCATCTAGACAATATCCACACTCAAAGGAGTCCTCATTATATTTATTGTCACACTATTTAACAGAATAGTGAGGACTACTAATGCTATCATCTGACTCATCACTCCGCTCCCAGACTCGTCCCAACTATATTCTCATTTTCTCAAGAGAATAAAGGTGAAAAAAGGGTGAGCTCAACTAGCCCAGTAAGAAATATTATGACTAAGATAATGCAGAATAAATTATCATTAGCCTTCAACAATGTTAAACTAATAAAATACAATAGACATCAAGTTTAACTGTAGCGGAATAAGCAATCCATTAGAAGAGACAAGTAAAGCATGATATCTACTATCTTCTTTGATTTAAAATGTTCTCATCAATTTTTATTGCTGAGACTCAGCTTAATAAATAAATCACATCATCGAGTCATCCCTGCACTACGGGCCAAGGATATTTATTAAATCATTAATGGTCATGACTATACCGAATAATCCCTGGTCATAATCATACCAAAAACTGTCCATCAATGCACTACAGGCCACTGAGGACTTTTACCATATCATTTATAACATTACAGGTCATGATTATACCGAATGATCCATGGTCATAATCATTCCGAGTCCATCTATGCACGTAAGTCAAAGATGACTTTCATCACAATATAAGCATGAGGATGATGACAATGATATAAGCATTAATCAAACGAAAATAAGGATAAACATTAAAGACTTTAAATTTATCCAAATATTATCAATCACTTAATAAACTCATAATCTAATATTATTAATATTATAACAATATTTTAATCACCTCTTAAACTTATAAATAATTTATTTCAATTGTTTACACTTTTTTAAATAATGCATTTTAATCATTCAAAAATGTCATACTCATAAGATTTCATCACCAATGATCAAATCACTCATCAAAAATCTGCATATACCTTATATAGGATTTTCAAGCCCTAAAATCCTATTTACCAATTCTTCAACTTCACATAACATATTTAACTCATATGTTTGAAACTAAACCATTTTCATGAAAAATTACCAAATCAACTTATTATTTTTCTATCCTTTGTCCAAACATATATACATATATTTCATACACAAGTATTTTTTTTTATAATTTTTCAACTCTCTTAAGTATTTTTTTCAAAAATCAATTTCTAATTAATTCCTTAAGAAATTAGCTACCTCAAGTTTAACTCCAGAAATTCCCAAATCTTGGCAGGATCTTACACCTGTTAACGTGAGCTTCCAGTTTAAATTTCATAGTCATCGGAGTTATAGAACTCCGGTTATAGCATTTTTCGTCGAAAAAACTTAAATATTGAAATGGTCATAACTTGCTCATTTTAAGTCGGAATGAGCTCATTTTTGGACAGGAGGTACTTTATACCATATATTTCCATGTCCCAAAAGGCCAGAATTTTTCTCACAAATTAAGTGGCCGAAAATGCCCTTTTAAATTTATGGGCAGTAGCTTTTTGGTACTTTGCAGTTTTTGACTCCTTTTCTAAAATCAGTCCACACGAAAATCTACAACACATTTTCCAGTGATTCCACTTGGATAAGTTAGAAAACTCATAGATCTAACTCTAGAACTTGACCACACTCAAAAATTCGAAATATAATAGGAGATATGGTCAATTGAATTTCATGTTCTATTTTCACCAAAATCTGATTTTCAACCCTTTGTGATTTCTAAGAAACTTTTATGTTTTCACATAATAATCAACATAACTCATCATAACACTTACTAATACTACATATACCCATGATTTTCATCAGTCTAATGCTTTTATTATGACTTTCATCATAATCCACGTAAACAGATCATTTCCACAATTTAATAAGGAATGAATACAAAGGATCATTCACCATGTATGTGGTAATCCACATAGACAGGTTATTCCAACAGAATAATAAAGAATGGAATAACTGAAGACTTCACCATGCATGCGATAGATCGCATGACGCAGTTATCCCAAGCGAATAATAAATAATGGAACCGGTCGTGCGTGGCGCGCACATCTGAGATATTAAAAGCGAATAATAAATAATGGAACGGTCAAATGCGTAACGCATGCATGACGAGGATATTTCGACGAATAATAAATAATGGAATAACAACAGAATTCACCATGCATGCGATAGATCGCATGATGAGTTATTCTAACGAGAATAATAAATAATGGAATAACGAAAGAATTTCACCATGTATGCGAGACTTAGCGTATACTGAGTTATTCCAATGAATAATAAGGAAATGAAATAACAGAAGTTCTCTTTATGAATACGAAAGAAATAATACCCCTTACGAGTATAACAAATAATATCCCTTACGAGTACAACAAATAATATCCCTTACTATAATAATAATATCCCTTACATTAGAAGAAACTGAATATAGGAGTAGTGAAGTAGCAGAATACTTTTCTTCTTTCTCTTTCTCTATAATTTCTCTTTCTAGAGTTTCAGTGAATTCGTAAGAAATAATGAAGGAATGAGCTTCTATTTATTGGAGAATGGACTAAATAGTAACTAATTCATGAACGGTCCAGATTGATTTACTTTTAAACGGACGGTCCATATTGATTTACTATGCAATATTAATAAAATATTCTAATAAAACAAAATCTTTTAAATAAAATATAATATATTCTATTTATAATCCCTAATAAAACGAATAATTTTATAAAAGTATTACATTTTATATAAAAAATTTTTCTATGCAAACACTACGTCGTTTAATTATATATGCAAACACTATCGTAATAGAATATTATATATTTTATTTATAGTCTAATAAAACAAATAACTTTATAAAAGTATTCTATTTTATATAAAAAGCTTTTCATTTTTTATTACATTAATAATACTAATAAAATAAAATTTATATATACAATATATATATATATATATATAAACTTAGTGACTTCATAAAAAGACACCTCAATATATTTAACAACATTTATCATCATTATTATAATTCACAATATTAATCGACCGAATCGTTCCCGAGAAAGAGGGGCTTTCAATAAGGATTTCTCCTTATTAGCGCCGCAATTAGGTGACCAAACCTCTCCTTGGCGAAACTTACTGACATCGTTAATATTGCAAATAATAATATTAATAACTCTATCATCTCAATTATTGATTTAATAATATATAAAATATCCACAATAATTGAATCAAATAACGTGAGATACTATGCAGCAATTACTGTAGTAATAATTGAACAAAACTTAGTGACTTCTCACGTAAGTATCAATAATCAATACCATGTGCTACTATGCAACCACGCGTATTACTGTACTTTTACTACCGAGTAGTTCAGCAGTTTTAACGGTAAAACTTTCTTCGTTATTTTCATAAAAATATTTTTATCGTTTTTTCAATCCGACAATAATTCTGTTGTGGGGTCCACCAATGATTGTGCCATCGTACGGATATTCCCTGACCAATAGAATATTTTCCGACCAAACGAATATTATACAACAACTTGCATACTTTTTAAAATTTATAAATATTACCCACAACTATAACATTATCTCAAATCCACACCATAATTTTGAAAAAAATATTTCGAGAAAATTAAATCTTTATTCGTAAAATTTAGGATTTTACAGGTGTGATCACTATAAATACAAGGCTATATCCTGGTTCACAGGTACACACATAATATCTCATTATTTTCTAGCACTAAAGTTTTAAGTTTCCATTGTTAACCTTATTTAGCCTGTACTTATTCTCACACTGGAGCTATCCTCCGGCGACCCAAGCTATCAAGTTTCTCTGTGTAACTTTGTTTCTGTGCAGGATTGAACACGCTATTGGTGATTGAGTCACATTGATGAATCTTGGCGTTAACATTGGAGCTAGAAGGAGGACTGTTTAGTGTTAGGTATTTTTAATCACTCAAAAAGTTGATCAAAAGTAATGACGACTAATAAGACAGTTTCTGGATGGGGAAAATCAACTGCTAACCCATCGGCTCAACCCCGGGGTTCGGCTAAGGATCTATTGGGTCCATCTGATCGTGTCGAGGACAACAGTCATTTGGTAGGTCCAAAGAATACTCAAACAGCCGGTGTTAAACCTCAATTGTTCTCAACGACAAGGAAGGAAGGGAAGCCCAATGCTCGTGTTATGGATATCCCATCCCAAACATGTACTCAGGAGGACCGGAACTCCATGTGAGATAGCTAGGACACCAGATAGTTGATTTTGGCCAAGAAGGTACAAGAGAATCAAGATGTTGTGGAGGCCTTACGCTTTCAGCGGAAAGAATTGGACGCACAAATGGCATTGTTGATGGGGGAGAGGTCTCTTACAGTCATAATTGGCATCAGGATTTATTACCAAGGAATTAATCTAGGACACATCATTCGGAGCACTCAGCAGGAAAAGAGCAGGTGTCAAGCCGCTCACAAGGAGTAGGTGTCGAAGCCACTCTCATGAAGGAGTAGGTGTCGAAGTCGCTCTCAGGAAAAGAATAGGCGCCGAAGCCACTCTCGGGAAGCAAGCAGCGGAGGCAGATGAAGGTCCAAACGGAGAAGGTGGGTGGCCTCTCCGGAATCCAAAAATTGGGATAGGTGAGAGTCATCTTGTAAGACCCCAACTTTTATGAATAAAGATGAGTTTTCTATAAATATCATTTTTGGAATATTAAGGAGTGAATTTGATATAATATTATAGTTGTGGGTATTATTTATAAATTTTGCAAAGTACGCAAGTTGTTATATTATATTCGATTGGTCGGGAAATATTCATTTTAACAGGGAATATTAAATGCGACAAGACAATCATCATTAAGCGGACCCCTAACGAAATTATTGTTGGATTAAGAAAACGACAAAAATATTTTTATGAAAATAACGGTGGAAGTTTTACCGTTAACTGTTGAAACACCCGGTGTTAAAAGTACAGTAATATACGAGGTTGCATAGTAGCACATGATATTGATTATTGATGCTTACGTGAGAAGTCGCTCAGTTTTGTTTAATTATTACTACAGTAATTGTTGCATAGTATCTCACGTTATTTGATTCAATTATTGTCGATATTTTTATATATTATTAATTCAATAATTGAGACAACAGAGTTATTATTTGCAATATTAACGATGTCTAGAAGTTCTTTCAAGGAGAGGTTTGGTCACCTAATTGCGCGCCAATAGGGAGAAATCCTTATTGGAAAGCCCCCTCTTTCCTGGGAATGACCTGGTCGATTAATATTGTGAATTATAATAATGATGATAAATGTTGTTAAAAATATTCAAAGAATTTTTATGAAGTATTTGTTGTAAAGTTTGGCGTATTATTATTTGGATCCCCCACTTTCTCATTTTCAAAATTGTCGGGAGAAAGTAATCTCAATTTTTCTTATATATATGTACTGTAAGCATGTGATTATATATATATATATATATATATATATATATATATATATTCACACTCCACCACTCACATTCACCATATATATATATATATATATATATATATATATATATATATATATTAGTAGTGGCGTGTGGTGAAGGGAATTTATGTGTGTTGGTGAATGTGAGTGGTGGAGTGTGTGAATATATATATATATATATATATATATATATATATAATCTAGTGTGTGTCTGTCATAGGAATAAGGGAAGTGGAGAAATTATGGTGGTGCACGGGAAGGAGTACTATTATTTATTATATATATATATATAATAAGTTTTGTTTTTTATGAAAAAAAGGAATATATTATATTTTATTGATTATTATATTATTAAGTTGAAAAAGAAAAGGAAACGTCAGAATTTTTCTTGCCCGTGAATTCAATCGTCCGAATATTAACTGTTGATCCATGATTCGAAAAAATTCAAATAGTATCCTTCCATTCTCCTATAAATAAGATGCTTATTTAGAATTGAAAATCACACCAGAATCAGAGAATTCTTCTTCTATAATCTTGAGCGTATTTCTTTAGAGTTTAAGGAAGCTTTGAGCGTAGTATAAGTTTTCTTCAAGAATATCCTCGCTATACCAGTTGGAATACTCTTCTTTTCAAGGTAAGGGATGTTATTTTTATTCAATATTCGCTTGAAATAATATTTTCTTCCATACTCTGTAGTATGTAAATAATATTATTTCATTTCAGATTTCAAATTCTATACTCGTTTTGTTAGAGTTTTGGTTTCTATACTCCATGAAATTAGTAGAATATCCTTGATATTTTCGCTTCATCCAGTATCTTTTCATGGAAATATTATTCTGGGCATTTTTGATAAGTTTTAACTTTTTCATGCCAGTACTACTATTCACTTTCGAAACTATTCACTATTCACTCCGAGTTCTATTCACGAGTACTATTCATGATAAAAATTGATTCGTTATCGGTCCAAATTATTTTTGGTACAATATTATTCTTGAATTTTACTCCACAAAGTAGTATCATGTTGACAATTTGGACGTTGTTGAGTTCAGGATAAATTAACTTATAAATCTTTAAAATTTATTCTTGAACTTGTTTTATTGAATTCTTATATCATTGTCATCATCCTCATGTTTATATTTTGTTGAAAGTCATCTGTGGCCTGTAGTGCATAGATGGACTTGGTATGATTATGACCAAGGATTATTCGGTATAATCATGACCGTAATGTTACAAATGATGTGGTAAAAGTCTTCATTGGCCGTAGTGCATTGATGGACAGTTGTTGGCATGATCGTGACCATTGATGAAAACACGAATATCCTTGGCCCGTAGTGCATGGATAATTTGTGGTTGTGATACTAATGAATATCCTTGGCCGTAGTGCAGGGATGATGTGGATTATTTATTGAGCTGAGTCTCAGCGATAAAAGTGATAAAAACCTTTTTAAATTATAGAAGATAGTAGATTTTATTCTCTACTTGACTCTTCTAATGGATTGCTTGTTCCGCTGCAGTTAAACTTGATGTTTGTTATATTTTATCAGTTTAACACTATTGAAGACTAATGATAAATTATTCTGCATTATCTTAGTCATAATATTTCTTACTGGGCTAGTTGAGCTCACCCTTTTGCTTTCATTGTTCTCTTCAGGAAATGAGAATGTAACAAGGACTAGTCGGGGAACAGAGTGACGGCCTAGATGATAGTATTAGTAGTCCTCACTATTCTATGAAATAGTGTGATAATAAATGTATTGAGGACTTATTTTGAGTTTGAATACTATATAGAAGACAGTATTTGTATTAAAACTCACAGCTCATGTTGTATATTTAAGGTTGTATTTGTATTCTGTACCATGTATTTGGCGACTCAGAATAGGTGATGTATACCTATTTTTGGGGCGTCACAGTTGGTATCAAAGCTTAGGGATATGATCCCTGGCTGAGATGTGAGACAAGAACTAGGAGGGGAGAGACGGGGAATTCCTTCGCTAGTATGACCTACCTAAGTTTATTTGGTATTTAATTGGTCGGTTAGATTATAGGGATAATATGTGATATATTAATTAACCCTTGTTTTGTGGTAGTATTTGAAAATGACATCCGAGAATGTTGAGAATAGCAATGGAGCACAGGAGACCGTTGAGTCTCTACAAATCAATAATCAGGATAATGTGCATCAAGAAGTCGACAATCCTCATGTAAACAACAACACTGACCAAATGATGAACGCTGGAATGTTCAGAGGCTTTATGCAATTCATGCAACATCAGGCAAGAGCTTTTGTCCAAAATGCAGGTAGAAACACTGGCAAATCTCGGACGGTCACCGCTAAGCAGTTCAAGGAACTGGGACCACCGGAGTTTTTTGGAGAGCCAAAACCACTTAAGGCGGAGACGTGGATAAAGTAGATCTGCAAGATATTTGATGTCTTGGGATGCTCCGAGGAGCAAAAGGTTCCCTTTGCCACCTTCATATTGCGAGCAGAGGCAGATTACTGGTGGGAATCTGTAAAGCGTACTCAACCTGCCGCACTGAAGATGACTTGGGGGAAGTTCCAAGAATTGTTCAACGATAAGTACTTTCCCGAAAGTATTCGTCACATGAAAGAGGTAGAGTTCATCAAGCTGGAGCAAAACAACATGGCCGTGTCGCAGTACGAAGCCAAGTTTGCCGAGTTGTCCCGGTTTACGTCCCATTTAGTTGATAATGAGGAGAGAATGACGCGAATGTTTCTAAGAGGTTTGAAACCCGAGATACGTCAATATCTTACCGCTCATAAACTGTGTTTGTATTCAGATGTTGTTAATAGGGCTTAGTTATTGGAGTGCGATAATGAGTCAACCCAACCAAAGGAGAGCATCTGACAAAATGATAATACCAGTGATAGCAGTCATCGAAGCGGTGACAATAAGCATGGAGGGAATCAACATGCCAGAAATGGTAACCACTTCGGTGGTAATCATGGCCAAAACAATAAGAATGGACATTTCAAGAATAGGAGATTCAACAATGATGGAAAGACGTCAGCATCAGCACCCATTGTTAAGGAGGGAGAGTGACCACCTATCATATGCTTCAAATGCAGAGGGGAGGGACATATCAGTCCAAACTGTGCGCAGCAGTCCAAAACATGTTACAATTATGGAAGAGAAGGTCACCTAGCTCAATTTTGTCGTTCAAGGAAGGTAAGTTCAGCTGGGATGGAGGCACCAAAGGCCGTCCCAGAAAAGTCAAAGCCAGTAGTGCAAGGGAGAGCGTTTGTTGTGACCTCTCAGAAAGCAAGGAACCCGAATGAGGTCATCACGGGTAAGCTTATCATAAACTCTAGCGAAGTCTATACCTTATTTGATACCAGTTCTACCCATTCTTTTATTTCTCCTACTTGCGCTCAACGTTTAAATTTGACTACGGAGAAATTAGACTTCGACTTATCTGTTGAAACTCCGTTGGGAGAAACCTTCATTACATCCACTGTTTATAAGTCTTGTTTAGTTCAAATCGGCACCCGCACGTTACCTGACGATCTTATTTCTTTGAAAATACTTGCATTTGATGTGATTCTAGGGATTGATTGGTTAAATACTCATCATGTAAAAATTGATTATTTTCGTAAGGTTATTAGCTTTCATATTCCTAACCAACCTATTATACGAATTCAAGCAACCAAACCATTAAAATCAATCACTGTCATCTCAAGCCATAAAGCTATTCGTTTATTGAAAAATAGATGTCAAGCTTTCTTAGCTCATGTCACGGATCTAAACAAAAATACGTCAGTTTTGAATGATATTTCTATTGTTAATAAATTTCCTGACGTATTCTCTGAAGAACTTCCTGGCCTACCCCCAGAGCGTGAAATTAAATTTTATATCGACCTTAAACCCGGTACAAAACCCATTTCCAAAGCCCCATATCGAATGGCTCCTATTGAACTTCAGGAGTTAAAGATCCAACTATAGGAATTGTTAGACATTGGCTTTATTCGTCCTAGTACGTCTCCTTGGGGTGCTCCTGTTCTATTCGTGAAGAAGAAAGATGGGAGTATGCGACTTTGTATTAGTTATCGGGAGTTGAACCATGTCACCATCAAAAATAGGTAACCATGTCACCATCAAAAATAGGTACCCATTGCCTCGTATTGATGACCTGTTTGACCAACTGCAAGGCGCCAAATTCTTTTCAAAGATTGATCTTCGTTCCGGATATCACCAATTGAAGATTAGAACCGATGACATTCCAAAGACGGCTTTCAGAACTCGGTACGGGCATTATGAATTCTTAGTTATATGTTTTGGATTGACTAATGCTCCTGCTGCCTTCATGGATATGATGAACCGAGTATTCAAGGAATATTTGGATCACTTTGTGGTCGTCTTTATTGATGACATCCTTATTTATTCCAAAAGCCGTGAAGATCATGAGCAACACTTGAGGGTGATACTCCAAAAGATTCGTGAAAATAAGCTTTATGCCAAGTTGAACAAATACGAGTTTTGGCTTGAAGAAGTAGCATTCCTTGCGCACGTAGTATCAAGTTATGGAATATCTGTTGACCCGGTAAAGATTGAAGTTATTCAAAGCTGGGAGCAACCTAGGTCAGTGACCGAAGTACGTAGCTTTCTTGGCTTAGCTGGTTATTATCGGAGATTCATGGAAGGATTTTCTCGAATCCCTACTCCATTAACTCAGCTAACTCGGAAAGATACAAAATTCAGTTGGAGCGAAGAATGAACTGAAGCGAAGAATGTGAGAAGAGTTTTCAAGAACTCAAGAGGAGACTCATTTCAGCACCTGTTCTGACAATACCATCTGGCTCAGAGGGATTTGTCATCTACAGTGATGCTTCAGGTAAAGGGTTAGGATGTGTTCTCATGCAACATGGGAAAGTCATAGCCTATGCCTCTCGGCAACTCAAAGAATATGAGAGGAATTATCCTACTCATGATCTAGAGTTGGCGGTTGTTATCTTCACTTAAAAATTTGGAGGCATTACTTGTATGGGGAGAAAGTGGAGATCTTTACGGATCATAAAAGCCTCAAATATTTCTTCACTCAAAAGGAACTCAATATCGACAATGATGTTGGCTTGAATCTGTTGAAAGATTATGATCATACCATTCAATACCATCCTGGAAAAGCTTAACGTGGTAGGCGGCGCGTTGTGTAGAAGATCATATCTTGAATGCACGAGTGCAATATTGTCAACGAAAGGCCCATTTTGTATGACTTATAAAGGATGGAGATAGAGTTAAAGACTCAGGGACCCATATGATGATGGCGAATATCTGAGTAGAACCGACTTTAATCGATAAAGTTAAAAAGTCGCTCAAGCTACGAGACCTTGAAATTGATCCGTATGAGGAAGAAAGTGCAAGAAGGTGTTATCTTAGAAAGAAAGAATCGATGAAGAAGGAATACTTCGAGTCAACTCCAGACTTTGTGTTCCTAACGACTCTGATTTAAAGTATAAAATCATGATGGAGGCACACAACACACCGTTTACAATCCATCCTGGGAGTACCAAAATGTATCATGATCTTCGACATACATTTTGGTGGAGCAATATGAAGAGAGAGATAACGGAGTTTATCTCAAGGTGTTTATCTTATCAACGAGTCAAGGCAGAGCATCAAGTTCCAAAAGGTCCATTGCAACCACATGAAATTACAGAATGGAAGTGGGAGCACATTACCATGGATTTCATTACTGGTCTTCCCAAGGTTTCTCAAGGCATAGATGCAATTTGGGTCATTGTTGATAGATTGACCAAGTCTGCTCATTTCTTACCTATACGAGAAACTTATACACTTGAACGTCTTGCTCGTATGTACATAAACGAGATTGTAAGACTGCATGGTATGCCAGTATCCATAGTTTCTGATCGAGACCCAAGATTCACTTCAAGATTTTGGGTTAGTTTGCAAAAATCTATGGGCACAGATTTACGATTTAGCTCGGCATATCATCCTCAAACAGATGAACAATCAGAGAGGACTATTCAAACTCTTGAAGATTTATTAAGACTCTGTGTCCTTGACTTCAAGGGAAGTTGGGACAAGTTCTTACCATTGGTGGAGTTTTCCTACAACAATAGTTATCAATCAAGTATTGGCATGACTCCATTCGAGGCGTTGTATGGAAGAAAGTGTCGTTCTCCAGTATGCTGGGATGAGGTGGGTGAAGCAACGCTGTTGGAACCGGAGTTGGTACGTATGACTACGGAAAAGATTTAAACGATTCGACAACGTATAAAAACCTCACAAGATCGACAAAAGATTATGCTGATCTTCATCGAAAGGACGTGGAATTCGATATTGGAGATCATGTGTTGTTACGTGTTGCTCCATGGAAAGGAGTTACGAGATTTGGAAAGAGAGGAAAGCTCAATCCTCGATTCATTAGCCCATTTTTAATCCTTGATCGAGTAGGAACTGTGGCCTATAGACTCGCTTTACCGCCAAGTATGTCTCGTGTTCATAATGTTTTTCACATATCCATGTTACGTAAATATGTGGAACCACATTATTGAGTTAGAACCGGACGAAATAGCGGAAGATTTAACGTATGAAGAGGTACTTGTTCAAATCTTGGATAAGAAGGAACATGTTTTACGCTCCAAGGTTATACCTCAAGTTAAAGTGTTGTGGAGAAACCAGGATGTTGAGGAAATGACCTGGGAGTTAGAATCTGAAATGAAATCAAGGTATCCTTACCTCTTCAACATACCAGGTACGTACCCTAATTTTGAGGGCGAAATTTCATAAAAAGTGGAGGTTGTAAGGCCCCAAATTTTATGAATAAAGATGAATTTTCTATAAATATCAATTTTTGAATATTAAAAAGTGAATTTGATATAATATTATAGTTGTGGGTATTATTTATAAATTTTGCAAAGTACGCAAGTTGTTATATTATATTCGATTGGTCGGGAAATATTCGTTTTAACAGGGAATATTCGTACGACGGCACAATCATTGGTGGACCCCATAACGGAATTATTGTCAGATTGAGAAAACAACAAAAATATTTTTATGAAAATAATGGCGGAAGTTTTACCGTTAACTGTTGTAACACCCAGTGTTAAAAGTACAGTAATATGCGTGGTTGCATAGCAGCACACGATATTGATTATTGATGCTTACGTGAGAAGTAACTCAGTTTTGTTTAATTATCGCTACAGTAATTGTTGCATAGTATCTCACGTTATTTGATTCAATTATTGTCGATATTTTTATATATTATTAATTCAATAATTGAGACAACAAAGTTATTATTTGCAATATTAACGATGTCTAGAAGTTTTGTCAAGGAGAGGTTCGGTCACCTAATTGTGCGCCAATAAGGAGAAATTCTTATTGGAAAGCCCCCTCTTTCCTGGGAACGATCTGGTCGATTAATATTGTGAATTATAATAATGATATAAATGTTGTTAAAAATATTCAAAGAATTTTTTTGAAGTATTTGTTGTAAAGTTTGGCGTATTATTATTTGGACCCCCCACTTTCTCATTTTTCAAAATCGTCAGGAGAAAGTAATCTCAATTTTTCTTATATATATGTACTGCAGGCATGTGATTATTTATATATATATATATATATATATATATTGTTAGTGGCGTGTCATAGGAATAAGGGAAGTGGAGAAATTATGGTGGTGCACGGGAAGGAGTACTATTATTTCTTAATTATATATATATATATATATATATATATATATATATATAGGTTTGACAAAGTTGGCAGAAAGGGAGGCAATTAATTCACGGGGGGTGTTCTTTTTCAACAAACATGTGATAATTTATATATATATTATATAATAAGTTTTGTTTTTTATGAAAAAATAGAATATATTATATTTTATTGATTATTATATTATTAAGTTGAAAAAGAAAAGGAAACATCAGAATTTTTCTTGCCCGTGAATTCAATCGTTCGAATATTAACTGTTGATCCGTGATTCAAAAAAATTCAAATAGCATCCTTCCATTCTCCTATAAATAAGATGCTTATTTAGAATTGAAAATCACACCAGAATCAGATAATTCTTCTTCTATAATCTTGAGCGTATTTCTTTAAAGTTTAAGGAAGTTTTGAGCGTAGTATAAGTTTTCTTCAAGAATATCCTCGCTATACCAGTTGGAATACTCTTCTTTTCAAGGTAAGAGATGTTATTTTTGTTCAATATTCGCTTGAAATAATATTTTCTTCCATACTCTATAGTATGTAAGTAATATTATTTTATTTCAGATTTCGAATTCTATACTCGTTTTGTTAGAGTTTTGGTTTCTATACTCCATAAAATTAGTAGAATATCCTTGATATTTGCGTTTCATCCAGTATCTTTTCATGATAATATTATTCTGAGCATTTTTGATAAGTTTTAACTTTTTCATGCCGGGGTACTATTCACCCGGAGTACTATTCAGGATAAAAATTGATTCATTATCGGTCCAAATTATTTTTGGTACAATATTATTCTTAAATTTTACTCCACAAAGCAGTATCATGTTGACAATTTGGACGTTGTTGAGTTTAGAATAAATTAACTTATAAATCTTTAAAATTTATTCTTGAACTTGTTTTATTGAATTCTTATATCATTGTCATCATCCTCATGTTTATATTTTGTTAAAAGTCATCCGTGGCCTGTAGTGCATAGATGGACTTGGTATGATTATGACCAAGGATTATTCGGTATAATCATGACCGTAATGTTACAAATGATGTGGTAAAAGTCTTCATTGGCCGTAGTGCATTGATGGACAGTTGTTGGCATGATCATGACCATTGATGAAAACACGAATATCCTTGGCCCGTAGTGCATGGATAATTTGTGGTTGTGATACTAATGAATATCCTTGGCCGTAGTGTAGGGATGATGTGGATTATTTATTGAGCTGAGTCTCAGTGATAAAAGTGATGAAAACCTTTTTAAATTATAGAAGATAGTAGATTTTATTCTTTACTTGACTCTTCTAATGGATTGCTTGTTCTGCTGCAGTTAAACTTGATGTTTGTTATATTTTATCAGTTTAACACTGTTGAAGACTAATGATAAATTATTCTGCATTATCTTAGTCATAATATTTCTTACTGGGCTAGTTGAGCTCACCCTTTTTCTTTCATTGTTCTCTTCAGGAAATGAGAACGTAGCAGGGACAAGTCGGGGAACGGAGTGACGATCCAGATGATAGTATTAGTAGTCCTCACTATTCTATGAAATAGTGTGATAATAAATGTATTGAGGATTTATTTTGAGTTTGAATACTGTATAGAAGACAATATTTGTATTAAAACTCACAGCTCATGTTGTATATTTAAGGTTGTATTTGTATTCTGTACCATGTATTTGGCGACTCAAAATAGGTGATGTATACCTATTTTGGGGGCGTCACACATCCCCCCTGAGAGACGAGATCGAGAAACTTTCTCGAAGGGTGGCAAAGCTGGAGCAAAGGCTTGTAGTTGCTAATCAGGAGAAGAAGACCCCGATTAACCTAACATCACTGTTTTCTTCAGAGATTGATCGGGTTCGAGCTGATCCCATTAAGAAGGCATAGTACATGGAAAGTTATGATGGCGCCGGGAAAGCATATAAGATGTTCATCACAACTTTGAGTAAAGAAGCCAGACAATGGATGACGTCGCAACCGCCGAACTCCATCTCCTCATAGAAGGAGCTTTACGATAAATTTTATAGCCAGTTTGGAAGTAACAAGAGGAGGGTAAGCCAACCAGTTCTTTTGAGCAAATTAGGCAGTACTCCAACGAGACTTTCAGTCAGTATGTGAAAAGATTCTAAGAGGAAATCGGAGTAGTGACATACTTGAGTGGTCCTCAGGCCCTCTGATATTTCCATACGGGATTGGATGTGGTGAAGTCAAGGAAGTTAGTAAATGACATGATGTTCAACTCCCCAAAGGATCTGTCTTAAGCATATGATAAGGCGGGGAGTTTCATCGCGATCGAGGAAGCTATTGGGAGTTTGAAGAAAAATGCACTGTCTTCGAAGAAGACTAGTGATTGAGATAGGAATACCTATCCTAGGTCGAGTAACAATCAAAATATATCAGACAATCAGACAAAAAGGAGTTTCAATAGTGGAGGATCAGGAGGAGGCTACGACATGTCTGAGTTAGAGTAAGAGGATTGTGCATAGGTTCAGTGATGCATTGGTAGGGCGGTTGCTTGAGTAACGAATTTGAATAGATTGATCTTGGGTGGTCGGCTGCGAATGGTAGTTGAAGAACATACATTAGTGTGTGGTGTGATAAAAATATGTAACCGTAAGTGCACATTGTCAAATTGAAGAACTGACAAGTACAGGTTGAACCCAAAAAGACTAGATTCATTGTATTGTATCCCTAATATCTACTTTAGGTGAATTAGAAATAAAGATTTAGAATTAATTAGCTAGAATATGAAAACTAATAATGAGGAAGCAGTCTAGGAATTCGAATCTTTTAAATAATAAACATAACAAGTAATTCAATCTATTCTATTTTTATAACATAATTATAATTTTGATCTCCATTTCTTTTAATTTAGTAATTTTACGATTAACGTGGGCAAGCATAGACTACAAAAATTTAAATATTAACTATAACCCATAAAAATTTATTCGAGCAAGCATGAATTATGAAAAACTCATATCTTAACAATAATCTATCAAAACATTTTAATTAATTTAAAATAACATAAAGACTATAAAAGCGAAGATATTTCAATAAAGAAACATAAAGCCAAAATCAATTAAACATAAAAGCATAAATAATAAAAGAGATGAAAATATTATCATAAATAATTATTTAATTTTATCTTCATCCTAGATATAAAAAAATTAACTAGACATGAAAATAAATAACTAACGAAAAATAAAGAAGAGACAAGATTAAAAATAAATAAGAAAAACTCCCTTTAATTAACGATCATCCAACGAACGTACAATGGAGAAATAATTTACTCCTACTCATACTCCCACTCTTACTCCTACTCCTAACCTAAACTAATCTAATCCAATAAATCTTCTCTCTAAAACAAAAGACCTATTTTTAGAGAAAATAAATTTTTTACATAGTTTAGATTCATTGAACTTGGTCTCTTTTGTTCCCTTTTAGCCCTACTTTCCTTCTTGGCTTTAATCTTTATATGGCACTCTCCTAAGAGTACTTTTCCATCTTTAAAAGCTAGAACAATTATCTTTTACTTATTCTATGACGCCCCCAAAACAGGTATGCATCACCCATCTTGAGTCGCCAGATACATGGTACAGAAATCAACTACAAACTTAATTATACAACTGTCATGCAAAATACGACAAAACATAGCTGAGTTTTTACATGAATATTGTCTCATAGACAGTATATAAACTCAAATTCAATCCTCATTACACTTATTATCACCCTAAGTAGTGAGGACTGCTAAAACAACCATCCCAGACCGTCACTCCGTTCCCCGACTAGTCCCAGCTATATTCTCATTTCCTGAAGAGTAAAATAAAGAAAAAAGGTGAGCTCAACTAGCCTAGTAAGAAATATTATGACTAAGATAATGCAGAATAAATTATCCTTAGCCTTCAACAGTATAACAACTGATAAAATATAATAGACAACAAGTTTTAGATCAACAACTGCGGCGGAATAACAATCCATTAGAAGAGTCAAGTAGAGCATAAAATCTACTATCTTATATGATTTAAAAAGTTTTTCATCAACTTTATCGCTGAGACTCAGCTTAATAAATAAACCACATCATCGAATTATCCATGCACCATGACCAAGGATATTCATATAATCATCAATGGTCATGATTATACCGAATAATCCCTGGTCATAATCATACCAACAACTGCCCATCAATGAACTACATGCCAATGAGGACTTTTACCACATCATTCGTTACATTACAGTCATTATTATACCGAATAATCCCTGGTCATAATCATACCAAGTCCATCTATGCACGTAAGCCAAAGATGACTTTTATCACAATATAAGCATGAGGATGATGACAATGACATAATAATTCAATAAAACAAGTTCAAGGATAAATTTTAAAGATTTATAATTTAGTTTATCCAGAATTCAATAACGTTCAAATTGTAAACATGATACTGCTTTGTGGAGTAAAATTTAAGAATGCTCAGAAGAATATTTCCATGAAAAGATACTGGATGAAGCGCAAATATCAAGGATATTCTACTAATTTCATGGAGTATAGAAGCCAAAACTTTAACCAAATGAGTATAATAGAATATATGAAACTGCAAATGAATTTTCACCCGCCATGCGGTAATCCACGTAGACAGATCATTTCCATAATTTAATAAGGAATGAATACGAAGGGTCATTCACCATGCATGCTATGAGACCCCAAAGTTTATGAATAAAGATTTAAATTTCTCGAAATATTTTTTTAATATTATGGTGTGGATTTGATATAATGTTATAGTTGTGGGTAATATTTATAAATTTTGCAAAGTACGCAAGTTGTTATATAATATTCGATTGGTCGGGGAATATTCATTTTAACAGGGAATATTCGTACGATGGCATAATCATTGATGGACCCCACAATGGAATTATTGTCGGATTGAGAAAACGACAAAAATATTTTATGAAAATAACGACGGAAGTTTTATCGTTAACTGTTGAAACACCCGGTGTTAAAAATATAGTAATACGCGTGGTTGTATAGTAGCACACAGTATTGGTTATTGATGCTTACGTGTTAAGTCACTCAGTTATACTCAATTATTGCTACAGTAATTGATGCATCATATCTCTCATATTATTGATTCGATTATTGTCACAGTATCATCTGCATAATATTTTATATATTATTAAATCAATAATTGAGACAACAAAGTTATTCATATTATTAAATTGCATTATTTACAATGTCTAGAAGTTCTGTTGAGGAGAGGTTTGGCCACCTAATTGCGCGCCAATAGGGAGAAATCCTTATTGGAAAGCCCCCTCTTTCCAGGAAACGACCTGGTTGTTAAATATTGTGAGTTATGATATTAATGATGAATAAGTTCGTGTTGATTAAAGATGAATTTGATAGTTCCATTGTGTTGGGATTATTGGTGTTAGTTGAAATCGACATCTATTCTGATGATAATTGATGTCTGAGGGTTATATTGATAAATCGGGTAATTTATCGGATAAATGAGCAATTAATTGCTACTAATTCACATGCTTATATAACTATTTGTTCACATTTGTGTACTATTGAGTCACATTCACTTACTATTAGGGGAGTTGGTGCAACATTTATTTTGATATTAATTGATGTTTGGAAGTTATACTGACTAGTCGGGTAATTAACTGGATAAATGAGCAATTAATTGCAATTAATTCACATAATTATAACTATTTGTTCACATGTGTGTACTATTAATTCACATTCTTGTACTATTAGGGGAGTTGGTGCAAGATTGATAATACTTGCATGACTAAGTTAAAAATGGAGGTATAGATGGAGGTACTATACTGTATTTCGTATTTTCACATGATTATAACTATTGATTCACATGATTGAACTATTGATTTACATTATTTACTATTAGGGGAGGTGGGGCAAGTTTGATAATACTTGTAGGACTAAATTAAAAATGAAAGAAAAGTTGGAGGTATTGTACTATAATTTTTCGAGCCACAAAACGTGCAATTATTGAAACTATATTTTTCTATAAATAGAAGCTCATTCTTTCTTCATTTCTCACCAATTCACTAAAGCTTTAGAGCCATTATTATAGAGAAAATTATAGAGAAAAGAAGAAGAAAGTCTGCACCTCACTATTCCAAAGATCCAGGTCTTCTTTTTTGAGGTAAGGGGTATTTTTTTCATATTCATGAAGAGAACTTCATTATTCCATTCTTTATTATTACATTGGAATAACTTTTGTTTCTGTGATCCACCCTATACTTGGTGAAATTCTTACATTATTCCATTATTTATTATTCTTTGGAATAACTTTGTTTACATCTGGCTTTCACATACATGGTGAAATTCATTTTATTCCATTCAAGATTATTACATTTGGGATATCATGTATACATGCATTTTATGTCGAACCTTGTTCCGTCTTTATTATTCTATTGGAATATCCATGCATCATACGTTTTACGGGACTTGGTTCCGCTCTTTATTATTACATTGGAATATATCACATGCATGCGTTTTTACGGGACTGATTCCGTTATTTATTATTACATTGGAATAACTTTGCCCATCTGAAGTACCGCATGCATGGTAATTTCATTGTTATTCCATTCTTAATTATTACATTGGAATATCCATCAGGTCGCGTATTACGCTTGACTGGTTCCGTTATTTATTATTACTATTAGAATAACTTTGTCATCTGATAATCTGCATGCATGGTGATTTCTTTTGTTATTCCATTATTTATTATACTCGGTTGGTTAAAGTTTTGACTTTCATACTCCATGAAATTAGTGGAATATCCTTGATATTTGCGCTTCATCCAGTATCTTTTCATGGAAATATTCTTCTGAGCATTCTTAAATTTTACTCTACAAAGAAGTATCATGTTGACAATTTGGATATTATTAGTTCCTGAATAAATTAATTCTTGAACTTATTTTATTGAATTCTTATATCATTGTCATCATCCTCATGTTTATATTTTTTGAAAGTCGTATGTGGCATGTAGTGCATAGATGGACTTGGTATGATTATGACCGAGGATTATTCGATTGTAATCATAGTAATCGTAATGTTACAAATGATTTGATAAAAGTCCTCATTGGCCCGTAGTGCATTGATGGACAGTTGTTGGCATGATCATGACCATTGATAAATACACAAATATCTTTGGCCCGTAGTGCATGGATAATTTGTGGTTGTGATACTAATGAATATCCTTGGCTGTAACTAGTTGAGCTCACCCTTTCTTTCATTGTTCTCTTCAGGAAATGAGAACGTAGCCGAGACTAGTCGGAGAACGGAATAACGGTCCAGATGATAGTATTAGTAGTCCTCACTATTCTGTTAAATAGTGTGACAATAAATGTAATGAGGACTTATTCTGAGAGTGGATATTGTCTAGAAGACAATATTTGTATTTAAACTCACAGATCTCTTATTGTATATTAAAGATTATATTTGTAGTCTGTACCATGTATTTGGCGACTCAGAATAGGTGATGTATACCTATTTTAGGGGCGTCACACATGCGGTAGTCCGTGTAGACAGCTTATTCCAACAGAATAATAAAGAATGGAATAACAGAAGAATTCACCATGCATGCGGTAGTCTGCATAGACAGGTTATTCCAACAGAATAATAAAGAATGAAATAACAGAAGAATTCACCATGCATGCGGTAGTCCGCGTAGACAGGTTAATCCAACAGAATAATAAAGAATGGAATAACAGCTCTTACGAGTATTGAAAGAAAATAACTCTCTTCATGAATACGAAAGAAATAATACCCCTTACCTTAGAAGAAAACGGGATACTGGAATAGTGAGGTAGCAGACTTCTCTTCCTCTTTCTCTCTATAATAATTGATCTTGTGAAACTTAGTGAATTGGTGAAAAATGAAGGAAGAATGAGCTTCTATTTATATAATTGCACGTTTTGGGGCTCGAAATATTACACTATAATACCTTCCTCTTTTTTTTCATTTTTAATTTAGTCCTGCAAGTATTATCAAACTTGCACCACTTCCCCCAATAGTAAATCATGTGAATCAATAGTTCATTCATGTGACTCAATAGTATAATCATGTGAAAAAACTAATTACAGTATAGTACCTTCATCTATACCTCCATTTTTAATTTAGTCATGCAAGTATTATCAATCTTGCATCAACTCCCCTAATAGTAAATCATGTGAGTCAATAATACACACATGTAAACACATAGTTATAAACATGTGAATTAATAACAATTAATTGCTCAATTATCTGATTAATTACCCGATTGGTCAATATAACCTCCAGACATCAATTATTATCGGAATAGATGTCGATTTCCACCAACACTAATAATTCCCACATAATGGAACTATCAATTTCATCTTTAATCAACACAAACTTATTCATCATCAATATTATTGTTAGTTCCCGTAGGCACAATAGTTATCTAGAAGGGGGGGGGGGTTGAATAGATATTAAAAACTTTTCTTTGTTTGAAGAATGTTTTGATAAATCTTTAAGCACAGCAGAATTATTGATTCTTCGAAAAACCTTTTAGATACCAGGTTAAAGAGAGAAAGATAGTTATTGCAGTTATAGCAGTTATAAAGACACAGTTGTTTTTAACTGGTTCGGAGCACTCAAAGCTCCTAGTCCACTCTTCTACTCCTTGAGTAGGAAATCCACTAAGGATATCTTTTACACTTTCTGAATCTCACAGATTCCTTCTAGACCAACAGTCTAAGCACTTCTAAGTTCACTCTTGAACTCTTCAAGTCCAGCAGACTTGGCTCTTTACAGTTCACTTAGAACTCTTTAAGTCCTTCTGACTTGGAACTTCTTACTTCAGTAGATTGATAGTTGTTGAGTTGTGATTGAGGCTACTCAGTTGCAGTTAAGCACTTGTTCGAATGAACTGAGTAGTTGAGCAAGCTTTTTCTATTTTCTCAGATCGTAGTGTTTAGCATTTTGTGTTTTTGTGCGTTTTGTCCAATACTTGCTTACATCTCTTATGTGTCTATATTCTGTATATATGAGATCCTTAAAATCTATCCGTTGAAGTCATCTGATGAAGCATTAAATGCGTTTGATATTTCTAAGCTTTGATGGAGATATTTTTGCACATCTTCTGAATTGCATTCTGACCCACTAACACGGCAGACTGCTTTCTCACCTAACACCTAAAAAGGTGTTTTCCTCTGCCCAATGGTCCTTTTCTTAGCTTCTTGACTACGTTTCTTTTGATCAATACTAAGGATATCTTTTGTACCGTTGGGACTGGTGAGAGCTTCAACGTTCAAAGCCCATTCCTTATTTGTTGGAGTCTATCTTCAATTGAATGATAGGGCTTTATGTTTCTGACACAAGATAGGTGACACTCTACTATTCAAATTGTAGTGTCTTATCATATTGATGTTTGCTCTTAAGAGTACACTACGCTTTCTTCACACGACGATCATTACTTGCTCATCTTGCAAACTCTACGTTTTCGAGAGCACACTACGATCTCTGAGTTAGCTCGACAAACGTCTGGACCACTCTACGATTCCTGGAGAGGCCCTTCAAGGCAGATACACTACTATCATCTCAACTCTGCGATCCTGCTTTAGCTTCTGCATTCTGTTGATTAGACGGATAGACTACCAGCCTATTTATTTCTTTCTAGCCATAGTTCAAGCTAACAGATTTGATCTCTTTATCTATATAGGTAAAACATTTAAACGCTAAGATCAACCTAATAACTTTGATCTATCACTAAGTCCTTGTATATATATTCTTTGAAGGACTTTACATAATCATGAGCTGTTTTATAAAACATCAAATCACAATATGCATTCTTATAACAATCTCCCTCTATTTGATGTTGACATAACCAAGGAGATTTGTTGTCATGATTATAATGTTTTATATGCATTTGCAGAAAAGTAAACATGACTTAGTATTTCAGTGAGCAGCTGAAATTTTTTGAGAATAAGCATGAATTTATTGATGTATGGAGACAGATTTTACATTTAAGAATGACTACATCAATACAATTTGAAATTCAACTTATCTCTATTTCTTTGGTCTTTTGCTTCTTGGAGGATTTGCATATTCCTCAGCTCTACTCTTCGTGCTTGCTTCATCTCTTCTGGCCAGATCTTCCAGCTCACTTGGACTTAGTCTGGGATTGTGATAATGCCTATTCATGAATGCAGGATCTCCAATTGGCATTCATAGGCCTGTTGTTGTCACCGCATGAGAGCTGGTAGTTGGCCCTTGACTCCATAATGGTTGAGCCATTAAAATTTTCCGCTGATCAGATCGTTGAGTCTGATGGCTGGCTCGTGGAGTCTGTCGAGTGATTTGCCTTGGCCTTAATTGGAAGTGACCTTTGCCTCTGCCCTTGCCTCCCTGATCTCCTTGCCCTTTATTCTCTGTGACGAACGAGAATTTTGTAATTAATTTTAATATTTATTGAATTAAATAAATATTTTTCGATGATTTAATTATTAGATTAAATAATTAATTGACACAATTGTGGTAGATTAATTTAATTATATGTGTTATATTTATTAAATTAATGTAGAGAGTTTTTATTATCAAGTATGTAATTATGTCAACTTATTGAATTAAATGAATTATTTAATTAAGCATGATGGTATTCTAATTAATTTATTTATTAATTAGAGATTTAATAATTTAATATAATTAATTAATGAGAAAATTAAAATATGACTATGTGAATTTATGAGAAGTTATTATATTTTATTTATATTAAATAAGATATATGAATTATTGTGCAATGGGGTGTGGCGTGAATTAAACTATATGATAAAGCTTTATTAAATTAAAGGAGTTTTGAAATCTATTATGCTAGCTAAACATGGCCTTAGTGGGGGGTTACTAGCGATTACCCATGACTCGAGTTAATCGACCATTATTATGGCGTCGGTCGAGTTCTTATAATATGACGTTCTCTTTTCTTTTCTTTTATTATTCTAAGTCCGGAAGAAGCGAGAGAGAGAGATTGAGAATTTATCGGAGAAAATTTGTGAGAATTAGAGATATTGTGAGTGTTAATCATCAGGTAATTGTGAAAGGATCATCTTGGATCACCTCTTCTTAATCTATACTCTGGGTAATTTCTCCAAACCAAATTCTATTTTTACGTTATTTGAGTTTTATGAAAATGGCTTTCATTCATCTTTAAAAGCCTCTGTAATTGAGATAGGAGTAATGATTATGGGTTTTGTATGTGTGTGGCACATCACATCGTATTTAATTATATATATTTTGTAAACCATATCATAAGTTTCATAATACGATGACTTCTTTATTTCAAAATTTACTGAGTTTGGGTTTTGGCCATATACGGCCTTATCGTGGTATTTTATGTATTGATCGTATATTATCCCTAAATTTTACACTTGTATGTTGTTATGCATGTTGATACGAAGAGACCAAAATTTAAATAAACGGATTCGGTGTTATAACGAATCCGTAGTGACAATTTTCATGTTTTATTTTCAAAACCTTCAAGAACATCAAGAACAGTGAAAGTAAATGTGTTGATTTTGCAAATTATGTATTGTAACTTGTTAAAAATTATGATAGATGGGTTAAGTAATGATTATATATGTATTACAATGATTGGGTAAGTCTAAATTCGTGTAAAAAAATAACTAATTGGAAGTTATGGCCATATTCATGTATAATTTTACGTGTGATTGATTTTGGCCTAATTTGGCCTTGTTATGTCCATGATCTGTAGAATCTAGAAGCTATGAGCTATGCGCTAAATCTGTGAAAAATGAGCTTTGGTAACCCATTTCCTCGTGCAAGTTACAAACTAAATTACCACTTGGCGTGATCAAAATAAATAAATAAAATAAAAATAAAAATAAATAAATAAATATTTGATGAAAATTATTATCAAAATATTTATAAAATAAATTAAATATTTTAATTGAGATATTTATGAAATAAAATAAATATTCGATGAAAATTATTATTAAAATATTTATAAAATAAATTAAATATTTTAATTGAGATATTATGGAATAAAATAAATATTCGATGAAAATTATTATTAAAATATTTATAAAATAAATTAAATATTTTAATTGAGATATTATGGAATAAATTAAATATTCGATGGAAATTATTATGAAATAATTTATTTGAGTGTAATAATAGTAAGAGAATGAAAATATTCTTATTTAATTAAGTAATTAAATTAGAAGGGTAATGATTTGTTAAATAAAGTGGAGTTTATATTAAATAATTAAGTGAAAATGTAACTAATGAATGTCGTGAATACATATGGTATGTGTGTAGGATTTGTGGTAAACGGAAGTAGTAATCGTTTAGCCTACGTACGAGGCAAGTTTCCTAACCTTACTTGTCATTATTGTTCAAGTTTATTAATTACCTCGAGTAAATTATCATTATTATTATTCATGTTCAAATGTTATATTAAAGATTGATTATCTTTTCAAAGCATGATTCAGTTATACAATAATTGTCCTATTGTATACTTCCTGAGATTATTATTCAATTTGAATATCATTATTATTGAACCTTATTAGACTAGCGAACCCTTATTGATTTGACTAGTCCATAGTTGATGAGCGTTCTAAATTTTTGAACCCTTGATGAATTGTCCAAACCAAACTTCCTTTGAGTGCGGACTCGAATGTCAAACCGAGATGAACAACCTGCAAAGGGATTTACTTATCGTTAGCGTTAAGATATTATACACGCGATGTTGTCTTGAGGGCTGATCCCCTAAAATGCAGTAGAAAGGTCCATAGTCTTATGATCATTAAAGGTTTCAAGTATAACCCTTGATAACCTGGGACATAGTTCAAGGTCTTATGACCCTCAGAATTCTTTTGTTTCTTGTTATTCATTCTTGATTCAAAAGTTGAGCTTTTATTCAGATTTCTTTGATTTACTCGCATGTTATTATATTGTTATTTCATTATTACTATACTTGTGGGCATTAGTGCTCACTCTTGTTAATAATAACATTGCGATTAAAACGAAAGAACCTGACGAACCTTCCACTAGTAAAGGCAAGGGCAAAGTTAGCAGTGTTGAAGACTTGTTATTTTATTTGATAATGTATTTAGGTTAGACTTAAGTTAATGATGTTGTTTAAGACTTAATTGTTTATGATTCCACACAGATATTTAAGGTTAGAGTAACCTGGGATTGTATTTATTATGTAGTTGATGTAACCCCATAAGGGGAGATTTATTATTATTTATATCTATTGCATGGTTTGCATTTATTATGGATAGATAGATAGATGATATTTATACAGTGAACACCAAATTCCGTGGAATTGAAGTACCCGAATTTGGGGGTGTCACATTCTCCCCCTTTATGTCAGCATCAAGGGTTCGAATGTATTTCGAGAGGCGAGTGACTCCATGGACAAGCTCATTGAGTTGACTCTGAGTTTGAGCAATGTCCTCACGATTCTCTTGGATCAAAGCATCAGAACGAGTTTCTCGTCGTTGAAGTATGTCAAGGACAGTCTCAGTTTGCTTCATTTGTCCCATGGAAAAGTCATGAAACTCTTTGACTGCAGTTTGAAGACTTTTGATGCTCTGTATCATCAGATTGTTTTGAGATTCTTGTGTTTTCTATAATATCAGGACAGCATCCCTATGCTTTTTAGCTGCAAGAAAGTGAATATCGTCCCTGTCTTTAATGCTTTGAAGCATTTCTTTGATGATCTCTTTGAGTGTTTTAGACAGTTCGGAGCTTAGGGAGCTGGGAAGATTGTTTGCAACATTGATCATTGATGTCAATCTCAGCTGTATCAGTGCAGTATGATCTTCAAGACTCTCGTCTAGTTCTTTGATCACTTTCTCAGACATAGTTGACAAATCAGCCTTTGTGGATAGTTCTGATAAGATTTCATCTAGATTTGGAATTTGTGAGGGAGGTGACATGCTCTTGAATTTATCTTGCAGTGAGTAGAGAGCAAGTTCAAGATTGAAGCATTCATTTCTAGATGAGGAGGGAATATCTGAAGGAGGAGCCTGGGTTTGAATATTGAAGCTTAGTGACTCTACAATTTATGGTGGATACTCTACCAAAGGGCTAGAGTCAGTGATCGTAGAGGTGGTAGGATGTGGGAGTAATAGGGAGTGGCTCTTATTTGGTTCTCATTTCTGAATTTTTTGAGATTCTCGTGAATCGGAAATTGATTTAGTGGATGAAGAATCACTTCCAACCATTGCGGGAATTCATAGAATTGATTAAATGAGGATGATGGCAAGTGATTATTTCTGAAAAGAGTTGGGATAGATAGTACCTCAAGTGTGTTTTCTGAGGAAGAACTGTTGGTGAGAAGCTTCTTGGCAAAATTAAATTTCCCTAGGAATCCATTTCATGAAGTCTTGAGATATATTGGATACTCTTTGAAACTCCAGAACATGTGATCCTAAGAGTTCAGAATTTGAGCTCGGTGGAAGGGCATCATAGGAAGATATGCAAATAGTTGCTCATAGTTGGCTCTTCTGTGCCCATCAATGCCTACAGATATGATCTCAATCTCATCATCTTCTTCTCTATTTTCACTGGAGGATTCCATTATGTCAATTGCTTCAGGATGTTTGTAAGACCCCGAAATTTTTTAAATAAAAAGGAATTTTCTTTATTTATTATTTTGAAATAGTAAGGGTGGATTTGATTAATGTGGTTAGTTATGGATAAATTGCGCAAATATTTTAAATAAGCAAGTGGTGATAAAATATTCATTGTTGTCGGGGAATATTCGTTTGGTCATGGAATATTCGTGATCGTCGGGAATATTCAATGCGACGGCAAGCAAACCTTGTGTGGGCCCCATAGCAAAAAAGCGATTGGATGAAGAAAACGACAAGAATAAATTGGTTATAAATAACTAGTAGTTATTCTATCATTAATATTGTTTGAATACCCGGTGGTTAAAAACACAAGAATACGCGTTGCAAGACAAGAAGACACCAGATATTACACCAATTATTGATTCTTACGTAAAAGGCACTACTCAATAATAATGTTACAGAATTATCGCTCAAAGATTTTATTTTATTGATTCAATAATTGTTTGCGTTGATATTTTATATTATTGTTGTTTTCAAATAATTGTCATTACACAAGATTTTCCATTATCGAAAAGCAATAATTCATATTATATGAATAATATTATTAGATATCATTATTGACAATGTCTAGAAAGTTCGCCTAAGAAGAGGTTTGGTCATCTAATCAAGCCACCAAGAAGGAGAAATTCTTATTGAAAGCCCTCTTCCTGAACCGCCTCGTCATCAATAATGTGATTCTTTAATATTATTTGTGAATAATTAATTATTAATTTATATGATGAGAAAAATATTGATTTTATGAGGATATAGATGGAGAAAATTTTTAATGTGACAATTGTTAAAAAATTAATATTTTATCTTTTTTCGATAAAATAATTCATTTAAATATATTATTTTAATAATATATTAATGGTGATATTTTTACAATGAATATGGGATATATGAATAAATGAGGAAGAAGAGTATTTTTGTTGGATTAAATATTTAACACATGTTTTGTGTGTTGGTGGACCCATTTCTTGACCAAAAAATTGATTATAGAATCGTAAAATCGCCCGCTTGTGGATTTCGATCAATTTCTGCTTTTGAATTTGGAAAAACTTTCTTCTCGCAGTTGTAGAGAATTGAATTTCCTATAAAAACTTGAGAGATTCAATTTTCTCGATAAAAGGGCTATTTATTATGAATTATTGAAGTTTTGAGTTCAAATAATTGATTTTTGGAATTTTAATTAATTATTTTGAGAAAAACGTTTTTGGTGAGTTTGTGAACCTCATTTAACATGTGCTATGGCTGAAATCAGATTTCAAAGTTGGGCTAAGGAATTTTGTTTATAAATAATATTATTATATTCAATTTTCTACTTTGTGTTTCTAAGCATTTTCCTATAAATAGGGAGCTTAGGTTAGAATTGAAAATCACACTAGAAACCAAAGTTTTCTCTATTTTTCTCTCGATATATCGAGCGTATTCTTGTGATTATACTTTGAGTGTTGCTATACTAATGCAAGTTCAAGTCATAGCCTATATCCTGTTTCAACTAAAGTACTGTCTTTTCGAGGTAAAGGATGTTATTTTCTTCATAAGTGATATTATTTCTTCAATATCATTTGCCAAAATATTGGTTGGAACTTTTTATCAAATTTAGAACTTTTTCATGTCGGAGTTACTATTCATGAGTTATTATTCATGAGTTATTATTCACGAGTTACTATTCACGAGTACTATTCACGAAGCATGATGATGTTTTTTGTGAAATTTCTATCTTTTGGTGTTGAGTTACTATTCACGATACTAAGACTATTCACGATACTAAGACTATTCACTTATCATTTACACTATTCACGTAAAAAAATTAAATTTTTCCTTTTTGTCCAAAATATATATTATGGATACTAGCTTTGATTGTATCCATATTTTGATCATTCTTGAATTTTACTTCAAAGATGATTATTTATGAAGTATTTTTGAACTCCTGATTGTTTAAAGTACGAATCCATAATACTTGTTCTTTTGTTTCACCGGATTCGCTTTTCTTTAAAATTATTTTCATCATCCTCACCCTAAATGATGATGTTATCAATATCTTTGGCCCAGTAAAGAAGGTTGATTTTCTTATGAATATCTTTTGGCCCATAGTGCAAAGATGAACAGTGTTGAGATGAATACGACCGATCGATGAATATCTTTGGCCTTTAGTGCAAAGATGAACATGTGTTGAGATGAACATGACCGATCGATGAATATCTTTGGCTCAGAGTGCAAAGATGAATATTTGATTTGAGATGAATATTGATTGATGTTACAGGGATAAAATATTGATGATGGACCGTTAAATTCATAGATTATAGTAGATTTCATTCTCTACGTAACTCTTCTATGAATTATTATTTCCGCTATAATATTGATCCAAAACTTGTTGTCTATCAGATTCTATCGATTTTTCCTCATTGAAGACTAACGATAATTTGTTCTATATTATCTTAGTCATAACATTCTTTATCGGGCTAGTTGAGCTCACCCTTTCCTTTTGTTCCATTTTTCTTCTCGTAGCGAGATTATAGCAGAAACTAGTCTGGGGTGTGGAGTGATGGTTCTAGATAGTCGCTTTTAGTAGTCCTCACTATTCTGTAAAATACTGTATCAATAATGAGGATTTATTTGAGTGTGGATATTGTCTAGAAGACAATATTTGTATTTAAACTCACAGTTTATGTGTTGTCGTATTTTGCACGACACACAAATGTATTAATAAAGTTGTAGTTATTTCGCGTACCATGTATTTGGCGACTCGAATGGGTTGGATGGAATGGACCTATTTTGGGGGCGCCACAAATGGTATCGTAGCTTAGGATATGATCTCCATGAGAGATCGGAATAGAACTAGAGGGGAGAGACGAGTAAATCCTTCGCTAGTGTGTCCTACCTAAGCTTATTTGTTAGTTGGTCGAGTATAGGGATATTATGTGGTATGTTAATTTCTTTAATTAATCCTTGTTTTATGGCGGTATTTGAGAATGTCGACTGAGAATGTTAACATTGGAGTAAATGAGACCGTGGAGACGCTCAGATACTCACCAACGAGGAGAACGCGTACAACAGTCGGAAATATTCCTCCTGTAAACAACACCACCGATCGTACGATGAAACGACGGATGTTTAGAAGTTTTTTTTCGCAGCTCATGCAAAACCAAACGAGGAGACTCATGCACAAAATACGGTGAAAATGATAGAAACGCTGCGGTTTGTCACGCCAAAAACAATTCAAAGAGTCAGGACCACTGAATTCGGGAAAGCGGATCCGATTAAGGCGAGAGACGCTGGTCAAGCAGATTACCAAGATATTCGATGTCTTGGGATGCACGGAGGAAATGTAAGGTTCCATTCGCTACTTTTATGTTCCAGAATGAGGCAGACATCGGTGGGAATCAGTGAAGCGCACTCCATCCAAATTTAATTCAAGATGCCTCTTGGGAACGCTTTCAAAACTGTTCAATGACAAGTACTTTCCTGAAAGTATTCATCATATGAAGGAGGTAGAGTTTATTAGACTAGAGCAGAATAACATGACGGTGTCCCAATACGAGGCGAAGTTCGCGGAGTTATCCAGGTTTGTACCTCATTTGGTAGAGAATGAGGAACGTATGACGCGAATGTTTTTGAGAGGTTTGAAACTCGAAATTCGTCAATACCTCATTTCTCATAAATTTTCTCTATATTCAAATGTGGTGAATAGGGCTCAATTATTAGAGCGAGATAATGAGTTTGTTCAACCGGGCGACCAACAACACGATAAAAATAATACTGGTGGCAATGGCCATCGGGACAATGATAACCATCGTGAAAGAAATTATCGTGCAAGAAATGGTAACCACTTTGTGGTAATCATGGCCAAGATAATAGAAGAAATAATTCAAGTGAAATTTCAAGAAGAGAAGATTAACGACGATGACGAGAAGACGCGTCAAAGCAGCAAGATCAAAGACCAAAGAACAAAAACAAATTCTAGGGGAGGAGAAAGCGATCGCGAGTTAGATGCTGCTAAATGCGAGAGAGGGACATAAAAGTCAAACTGTTCAAAACCTTCCAAGGTATGTTTTAGTTGTGGAAAAGAAGGTCACATAGCTCGATTTTGTCCTATAGCGAAATCAAGTCCAATTGGGGACGTTGGCACCAAAGGCGGATACTTAAAAAGTCAAAGTCAATCTGCCTCTGAAGAGCGTTTGTTGTGGTGACCGGTCGAATGCGAGAAACCCGAATGAAGTTAGCATGGGTTAGTTAATTATAATTTCAAGTAAGTTTATACCTTATTAGATACCTGTTCTACCCATTCTTTTATCTCTCTTGCTTATGCGCAACGTTTGAACTCGACTATGGAGAAATTAGACTTTGACCTATCTCGTGGAGACTCAGTTAGAGAAAACTTCATTTCATCCACTATTTAGAAATCTTGCTTGATTCAAGTTGGCACCATCACATTACCCGTCGATCTTATCTCTTTAAAGATTTGTTTTGATGTGATTTTAGGGATTGATTGTTAACTACTCATCATGCCAAATTGATTGCTTTCAGAAGGTCATTAGTTTTCATATTCCTAAGCAACCCGTTATTCAATTCAAGCAACCAAACCATTGAAGTCAAACTTTTTCATATCAACCCATAAAGTCATTCGCTTATTGAAAAACGGATGTCAAGCTTTCTTAGCCATGTCATGGACTTGAACAAAAATACGCCGATTTGAAATGATATTTCTGTTGTTTGTTAATTTCCTTATGTATTTCAAGAATTTCTTGGCTTACTCCTAATGCGTGATATTAAATTTTGTATCGACTTTGAACCCTAGACAAAACTCATTTCTAAAATCTTATATCGAATGGCTCTATCAAACTTCGTGAGTTAAAATTCAACTATAAATTTGGTACCCCAGCCTTTATCCGGTGACCTCCTTTTATGGAATGCACCGCCGCACTCTCCGTAGGGGGGACACCATATTCGCATGCGATAGTAAATCGATAGGTGTCATTGTGACGTGCTATCCAAGATTGGGATATGAGTCACAATTGAGAGCAACCTAAGTCAAGAATCAAAATACGTAGCTTTCAGGCTTAGATGGTTATTATCGGAGATTCGTGGAAGGATTTTATCGAATCGATACTCCATTAACTCAAATTTGACTCAGAGAGATAAAAATTCGAATGGAGCAAGAAATGTGGGAAGAGCTTCAAGAACTCAAGAGGAGACTCATTTCAAAGATATGTTCGACCATACCATCCTGGAAAAGTGAACGTGGTAGCTGACGTGTTGAGTAGAAGATCATATGCGAGTACGAATGCGATGTTGTTAAAGACCCATTTCGTATAACTTACAAATGATAGAAATAGAGTTAAAGACTCTAGGTACCCACGTGATGATCGACTTTAATCGATAAAGTTAAAATCGCTCAAGCTACACACCGGAGCTGATGAATTTGAAGGAGGTATAAGAAGTTGTTATTCCAAAAGCAAGAATCGACGATGTGAGGAAAGCTCAAACCTTCGATCTATTGGTCGATTTGAAATCCTCGATCGAATAGGAACTGTGGCCTATAGACTCGCTTTTACTACCAAGTATGTCGCGTGTTTATAATATTTTTTTCACATACCGATGTTACGTAATTATATGTGACGAATTCAACAACATCATCGAGTTAGAACCAGACGAGATAGCCGAAGACTTAACGTACAAGGAGGTACCTGTCAAGATCTTGGATAGAAAGGAGCATGTCCTACGCACAAAGGTTATACCACAAGTTAAAGTTTTTTGGAGGAACCATGCTATTGAAGAAATGACCTGGGAGTTGGAAACGAAAATGAAAGCGAGGTATCTTTACTTTTTCGAAACACCAGGTACGTACGTCAATTTCGAGGACGAAATTTCATAAGGAAGGGAGGTTGTAAGACCCCGAAATTTTTTAAATAAAAAGGAATTTTCTTTATTTATTATTTTGAAATAGTAAGGGTGGATTTGATTAATGTGGTTAGTTATGGATAAAATGCGCAAATATTTTAAATAAGCAAGTGGTGATAAAATATTCATTGTTGTCGGGGAATATTCGCTTGGTCATGGAATATTCAGATCGCTTCGGGAATATTCGTACGACTGACACATTACAAATTTTGTGTGGGCCCCATAGCGAAAAGCGATTGGATGAAGAAAACGACAAGAATAAATTGGTTATAAATAACGGCATAGTTGTTACTGCTATTATATTGTTGAATATACCCGGTGGTTAAAACACAAGAATACGCTATTGGTGCACAAGAAGACACTCAGTATTGCACCAATTATTGATTCTTACGTAAGAAGGCACTACTCAATAATGGTTACAGTAATTAATGCTCAAGATTTTATTTTATCGATTCAATAATTTCTGCGTTGATATTTTATATTATCGTTGTTTCAATAATTGTCATTACACAAGATTTTCCATTATCGAGTAATAATTCATATTATCCTAATAATATTATTATATAACATTATTGGAAATGTCTAGAAAGTTCTGCTCAAGGAGAGGTTTGGTCATCTAATCATGCCACCAAGAAGAGAAATTCTTATCGAAAACCCCTCTTTCCTGAACCTACCTCGTCATTAATAATGTGATTCTTTAATATTATTTGTGAATAATTAATTATTAATTTATATGATGAGAAAATATTGATTTTATGAGGATATAGATGGAGAAAATTTTAATGTGACAATTGTTGAAAATTAATATTTTATCTTTTTCGATAAAAATAATTCATTTAAATATATTATTTTAATAATATATTAATGGTGATATTTTTACAATGAATATGGGATATATGAATAAATGAGGAGGAAGAGTATTTTTGTTGGATTAAATGTTTAACACATGTTTTGTGTGTTGGTGGACCCATTTCTAACCGAAAATTGATTATAGATCAGAAAATCGCCTGCTTGTGGATTTCTTTACCAATTTTTGTTTGGAATTTGGAAAACTTTCTTCTCGCAAAGTTGTAGAGAATTGAATTTCCTATACAAACTCAAGAGATTCAAATTTTCTGATAAAAGGGCTATTTATTATGAATTATTGAAATTTTGAGTTCAAATAATTGATTTTTGGGAGTTTTAATTAATTATTTTGAGAAAAAAACTTTTGGTGAGTTTTTGAACCTCTATTTAACATGTGCTATGGCTGAAATCAGATTTCAAAGGTGGGCTAAGGAATTTTGTTTATAAATAATATTATTATATTTAATTTTCTACTTTGTGTTCTAAACATTTTCCTATAAATAGGGAGCTTAGGTTAGAATTGAAAATCACACCGTAAACTAAAGTTTTCTCTATTTCTCTCGATATATTGAGCGTATTCTTGTGAGTATACTTTGAGTGTTGCTATACTATGCAAGTTCAAGTCATAGCCTATATCCGGTGTTTCAACTAGAAGTACTGTCTTTTGAGGTAAAGGATATTATTTTCTTCATAACTGATATTATTTCTTCAATATCATTTTGCCAAAATATTGGTTGGAATTTTTATCAAATTTGAAACTTTTTCTTGTTTCATTTACTATTCACGATTACTATTCATGAGTTACTATTCATATTCAGTTACTATTCACGAGTTACTATTCACGAGTTACTATTCACGAGTACTATTCACGAAGCATGATGATGTTTTTTGTAAAATTTCTATCTTTTGGTGTCTGAGTTACTATTCACGATACTCAGACTATTCACGTGATATGCATTATTATTCACACGATCGACATTTATTCACGTAAAATTAAATTTTTCCTTTTCGTCTAAAATATCTATTATGGATACTAGCTTTGATTGTATCCATATTTTGATCATTCTTGAATTTTACTTCAAAGATGATTATTTATGAAGTATTTTTGAACTCTGATTGTTTAAAGTACGAATCCATAATACTTGTTCTTTTGTTTCATCGGATTCGCTTTTTTTTAAAATTATTTTCATCATCCTCACCCTAAATGATGATGTTATCAATATCTTTGGCCTATAAAGAAGGTTGATTTTCTTATGAATATCTTTGGCCCAGAGTGAAAAGATGAACAGTGTTGAGATGAATACGACCGATCGATGAATATCTTTGGCCTTTAGTGCAAAGATGAACAGTGTTGAGATGAACATGACCGATCGATGAATATCTTTGGCCTCAGTAGTGCAAAGATGAATATTTGATTTGAGATGAATATTGATTGATGTTACAGGATAAAATATTGATGATGGATCGTTAAATTCATAGATTATAGTAGATTTCATTCTCTACGTAACTCTTCTATGAATTATTATTTCACATATTAATATTGATCCGAAACTTGTTGTTTATCAGATTCTATCGATTTTTCCTCGTTGAAGACTAACGATAATTTATTCTATATTATCTTAGTCATAACATTCTTTATCTGGGCTAGTTGAGCTCACCCTTTCCTTTTTGTTCCATTTTTCTTCTCGTAGCTTAGATTATAGCAGAACTAGCTCTGGGTGTGGAGTGATGGTTCTAGATAGCTATTTTAGTAGTCCTCACTATTTTGTAAAATACTGTATAAATAATGAGGATTTATTTGAGTGTGGATATTGTCTAGAAGACAATATTTGTATTTAAATTCATAGTTTATGTGTTGTTGTATTTTGCACGACAAATGTATTAATAAAGTTGTAGTTGTTTCTGTACCATATATTTGGCGACTCAGAATGGGTTGGATGGAATGGACCTATTTTGGGGGCGTCACAATGTTCTTGCACTGGTTCTTCATTATCTCTTCCAGGAATTTCTTTTTCTGCTATTGAGGTGTTATGATCCTCCCCCTCAGCTTGATCATTCTTTTGAAATGTTGATAGCTCCCCCTCAACTGGAGCATCCTTTGGCAGGAGATCTTCAGGCATCTCCCCCTCAGCAGGAGTATCTATTATCATCAGATCTTTTGGTGTCTCCCCCTTAGCTGGTTCCTTTTCAGCAGACAGTTCTTTGTCTTCCTTCTTTAGAACTTTCTCATTGACAAGAATATACTTCTTGACCAATTTCCTTCTTGGCTTTTTAGGCCGTGCCACATTCTCAGGACTTTTTTCAGTTTTGTCCTTCAGATCAGCCAATACATTTGATGCAGATGCTTCCTTGTTTGGTCCGGGCTCTATGATCAGAGGAGACTCTACGATCGAAGAGGCTAATGGCTTTTTACTCTTGTGGCTGATCTTACTCATCTTTAGCAAATTGAGATATAGTTGTCTCATCTTCTTCGCCTCGACTTCTTTGTTCTTTCTTCTCAGGATCCTTAGAGTCTCAATATCCGAGGACTCTACATGGACTTGTTGGTGGTGGATCCTTGAGGTTCTTCTGAAGTCTCGCTTTCTTTTCCTTTGCTTTTTCCGATTAAAGCAATGGGTTCTCTTCGATTAGCTTCTTCTTCTTCTTCTTCGCTTTCTTTGACAATGTATATATTCCCGGCACTCGTCCCCTTTATTTCACCAGGTTCGACCCCAATCGATTCGAGACATCATCTTCATATTTTTAGCTGGATTTCTTTTCCAGTTTTCAAACAACTGCTAAGTCATTCGTCGATTTGGATTTATGGCTTCTCCTTCATCATCCTCAATTAGGTCACCAAGAGTAGCCTGTAGGATAATGCTGATAAATCGTCCGTAGAGCATCTTCTGTGAGCTCTTTGTTTTCTTTGAGCTGATTAACCATTTTCCAATCCACTCAAGTAATAGAGCACCATAGTTGAGTTGTATTTTGTAACATATGGCAGTCGTGAGTTTGAGTTGTACCTCATTCATAGAGTCATGTGTAAGGTTTTGTGAAAATCAAAGTAGCAATCAAATTGCAAAAATAGCGGAAGCATAATAAAATCAGATTTTAAAAATTTTCACAAACCAATTACCCGGATCATTCTTTATGCATATTATTAATTAAACGAAGAATAAGAATTTATGAAATCATACCCTTGTAGAAACGAGCTTCCTCAGGTACGAGTTCACCTCCTATTTCTCCGATCTCCTCAATCTCCTGGTAGATTCCTTCCTTTGATCAATATTAGCCACCCAAGTGTATGGCCTTTAGAGGTGATCCACCAAGGAAGAAGAATTTTCAAGAAGAAGGGTGTTTTGGCTCAAACCCTAGTTTTTCCTATCTCTATAGAAAAGGGGGCGTACTCTCCAACTCTTGGAATTACGTATATTTGATATCTAATATAAGACTCCTCTTATAAAGATATCATGTAACCCTATTTTAATTAAAATAAGGTATTATATATTTAATTAAACTCTTTTAATTAAATGGGCTCCCTAATCCTATTAGGGATAATTAATTAAACTCCTTTAACTAATTTTTCCTCCTAATCCAATTAGGAATAAATGAGAGTACTTATATTAAATTAATTCCTAAACCCTTTTAGAAATTAAAATAATAATAATTGTAATAATATTAATAAGACTCTCTTATTAATTTATATTTAATATTTCTAAAATATTAAATAATAAATATTAAGCTATTTAATTTATTCTATCACCATAGATTAAATTAAATATACTTAACATATTATTACAATTATGCCATTAACTTCTTAAATAATTATTCTTCCTTTTATGGTGTGACCCTTTGGTTCTCCATATTAAACCTGGATGTGAATAAATCAATTAGAACAATTTTAATCTTATTTAAATAAATAAATTAAATGAATAATTTATTTAAATAAATAATATTTATTCTACAATAGGATAAGCCTCCCTAGCGATCAACAACGACTTTCCAGATAATATAGATTTCAACATTAATCATAAAAGAACCTTTGAGTAAATAGTTATCGTACAATTCAATCCTTCCACCATACAATGTCCCAATTAAATATAAGACATGGAATTATCACAAGTCTTATTTTATTTAATTATATGTATTTTATTTCTAAATGCACAACTCCTAATAAATGCAAATTAGAAACTACTTTCTAATTTCATTCTACCTCGCCAAGGATTCCTCAGGTTGTCATTTATCGAATCACATAGACATTTCTTTTCTTTTACTAGAAGTGGTAGATTCTTTATCGATCATTCATTATCTTCATATATAACTTATTACACCCAAGCATACCCTTTGATATACTCTAAGAGTCTTAAAGAATAAGTCAAAGTGTAATTCATTATATATAAGATACTATGATGATCTCAAGTCTAAGGATCATTTGTACTACTATCACTACAGGAATTCCTATCGACAGTAAGTAAAACTCCATTAGGTATTCCTTAATGAGTCAATGCTCAAAGAAACTTATTCTCTAATAAGCACCTACATACTTGCTTTAGTGTTTCCACACAAATGATCATGAGATCAATCATCCTCATCCAATGAGCAAGCAACATACGTACCAATCTATCCTGATTCACTAATCCCCTTTTTAGTAATCCATTGATTGGGAACATTTTAGTTTTAAGCTATCTAAGAATTTAGATCTCATTAGCATGATCTCATTATGATTCTAAAAGCATTGCTTAAAACTATGGGTTTATCACATATTATTAAAACAACACCATGTAGATAATAAATGCCTTTAATAAATAATTCTTTTATTAATAAATAAATAAGATTGATTACATAGTATATGCTTTATCATCATACATGATCGGCTTGATGCATAATACTTTCAATCTCCCACTCACACTAAAGCCAATTCGCCGTGGTATCTCATACCCATCTTCTAAGTGACAATCAAACCGCTTTGTTATGTTAGCGCTTTAGTAAATGGATCTCGCAATATTGTCTTGAGAGTCCACACGCCTGTGGTGACGCCTCATCTTTCAATGATCTCTCTGATCAAATGAAATCGCCATAACACGTGTTTGGATTTTTAATGAGACTGGTTCCTAATCCTCGCGCAATGTACCGGTGTTTGTCACGTAATAAAGGCACCGGTTACAGAATGCTAGAACCACACCAAGTTCTAGAATGAACTTCTTCATCCAAATAGCTTCCTTTGCGGCTTCACTTGCAGCCTATGTATTCTGCCTCTCATCACTAAATCAACAATCGCTTGTCATTGCTTTTGGAACTCTTCCAACTCACTGCACCACCGTTTAAGGTAAACACATACCCCAAAATGGATTTACTGTCATCTTGGTCCGTTTGAAAACTTGAGTCTGTGAAGCCCTCTAGTTTCAATTCAGACCCACCGTAGACAAGAAATAAATCCTTAGTTCTTCTTAAGTACTTTAGGATATTTTTCACTGCCTTCTAATGTTCTTCTCCTGGATTGGACTGATATTTGCTTGTTACACTAAGTGCATGAGCGACATCTGGTCTAGTACATATCATACCGTACATGATAGATCCTATTGCTGAAGCATAAGGAATCTTACTCATACGGTCTCTCTCCTCAGTGTGTCTTTGGGGCTTGCTTTCTTGAGAGATGTATTCCACGGCTCATCCAAGATGAGACCTCTTTTGAATCTTCCATGCTAAACCTCTTTAGCATCGAAGTCAATGTATCGCTCCTTGGGACAAGCTAAGCATCCTTTTAGATCTATCTCTATAGATCTTTATCCCCAAAATATAGGATGCTTCTCCCAAGTCCTTCATGGAGAAGTGTTTAGATAACCAGATTTTAATTGATTGCGAAGATAGAATATCATTCCCTATCGGTAATATATCATCAACATATAATACAAAGAATGAAACAAATGATCCCACTAACCTTCTTGTACACACATGGTTCATCCTCATTTTGATAAAATCAAACTCTTTGATTGTCTCATCAAAACGGATGTTCCACTTCTACGAGAAGCTTCGCTTCAATCCATAAATGGATCATTGTAGAAGCTACGTACTTGATTTGTTCCAACCTTTGAAACAAATCCTCCGCTATGTCATATACACATCCTCCTCAAGTTTCTCATTGAGGAAGGCCATTTTCACGTCCATCCGCCAGATTTCGTGAGTCATGGTAAATGCAATCGCAAGCAAAATTCGAATGGACTAGAGCATTGCTCTTTGGTGAGAAGGTTTCGTCATAGTCAACTCCTTGTCTTTGTTTGAAACCTTTTATGCACCCGGTCGGGCCTTATAGGTCTCTCACCTACCGCCTGCTCCAGTCTTTCTTTTAAAGACCCATTTACACCCAATAGGCTTAATGCCTTCAGGTGGTGAAACAAAAGTCCATACTTGGTTCTCATACATGGAGTCCATCTCGGATTTCATGGCTTCTTGCCACTTCTATGAGTCTTTACTACTCATAGCCTGTTCGTAATTCAATGGATCATCATCATCTATGATGCGTACCTCATTGTCATCTTCTATGACAAGTCCATACCTCTCTGGTATCTTTGGTACTCTTTCGACGATTCTGAATAGGGTGTGGTACAGAAGGAATCTCTACTTGGTTAGGTACCTCACTTTGATCTGTAGTATTTTGTGGTTCTTAAACCTCTTCAAGATAAATCTTACTCCCAATCGACCCCTTCAAGGATAAACTCCTTTCCCAAAAAGGCGGCATGTTTCGCAACAAACACCTTTTGATCACTTGGATGATAGAAATAATACCGATGTTTTTTTAGGGTATCCCACAAATCTACATTTGTCAGATCTAGTCTGTAGCTTATCGTTTTCAAACTTTTTGACATAAGCTGGACAACCCCGAGTCTTAACATGCTTAAGATTTGGTTTCCTCCCTGTCCATAACTCATATGGGGTCTTGGGGATGGATTTTATAGGTACCTTGTTAAGTAGGTATCACGGTTGATTCTAGGCATATCCCGTAAGAAACCGAAGGTCAGTAAAGCTCATCATGGATTGAACCATGTCCAACAATGTTCAATTTCTCCTTTCAGATACACCATTCATCTGTGGCGTCCCTGGTGGAGTCCATTGTGAGATTATACCATTTTCTTTGAGACAATCGAGAAACTCACCACTTAAGTATTCTCCTCCTCGATCAGATCGAAGAATCTTAATACTCTTACCAGTTTGCTTCTCTACTTCACTTCTGAACTCTTTGAACTTTTCAAATGATTCAGATTTGTATTTCATTAAATACACATATCCAAATCTTGAGTGATCATCATGAATGTAATAAAATAAGAATACCCTCCTCGTGCAAATAGCGTTATGCATAGGTCCACATACATCTTTGTGTACCAACGCTAACAACTCTGTAACTCTTTCTCCTTTTCCACTAAAATGAGATTTAGTTATGAGACAAGATTCACAAGTTGGATATGATTCATAATCCGATAGCTCTAGGAGCCCATCTTTATGCAACTTGGATAATCTTGTTTCATTAATATGACCGAGTCTACAGTGTCACATGAAGGTATAATTAACATCATCTCTTTTCCGTTTCTTAGTTTGTTCAATTTGAAGTATATTTTCATGCAAGTCAAGTATATAAAGTCCATTTCGCAAATTACCAACACCATATAAAACATTATCATTATAAATAGAACAACTGTTGTTCTTTATTATAATATTAAAACCATCCATATCCAATATAGAGATAGAAATAATGTTTCTAATGATATTTGGAATAAAATAATAATTATTTAAATTAATGAACTTACTGTAGAAAGCTAAAAAACAATAAGTCCCTACAAACCTAATGCAAAGAACCTCTCGCTTCTATTTCCCACTCGTAGGACGACCTCATCCTTGCTCGATTTTCTACTTTTGACCGGTCCTCGTATTATTACATATGTGAGAACCACAAATCAGTATCCAATACCCAAGTAGAAGATCGACTTTCGGAAAAATAATTTCAATCATAAACAAACCTTGATTAGATTCAAGATTCTCCAAGCTTCTTCGCTTTTGTTCCGCAAGATAATCCTTGCGCCTCTTCTAGTGACCCGCTTTTGTTGAATGGAAGCAAATTCCTTTGCTAGTTGGATCGTGTTTCTTTTGATCCTTCACTTTTGCCTTTCCCTTAGCCTTCTTGGATTTCTTCTTTTCAGAAGATACCTTAGGCCTCTTCCTTTTCTTGGAAGAATCTCCATCAGAGAGAATGCTTTGATTTATGCTTGATCATCATAGGGTGCTCCTTTTTTTTGTTGATATAGCTCTGCTATCGTTGAGTCTTCACTGCGATCGTTGTCATTCTATGACATTTTGGCTCTACGATCGTGGACTTCCTTTGATCATGTCTTTGATTTCGAACATAGCCCTTAAATCTGTATGGTTAGCACAAACTAGAGCATAATATTTCAGGTTTGCAAGTTAAGCATTCCTAGCTCACTTATCAATTTGTTGAATCTGGATTCATCTAGAGGTTTTGTAAAAACATCAGAAAGTTGATTTTCAGTAGGAATATATTGTAAAGATATATTTCCATTTTGTACATGATCCATAATGAAGTGATATCTTATTTCTATATGCTTAGTCCTAGAATGCATGACAAGATTATGAGTTATAGCAATTGCACTTGTGTTGTCACAATGAATAGGTATGGATTTGAATTCAAACCCATAATCTGCTAGTTCATTTTTCATCCATGGGATCGAAAGCACAAAGAATCGCCAAAGAAAGAATGTACTCAACTTCTGCAGTGGAGGTAGATACTGAGTTTTGCTTCTTGCTAAACCAGGACACAAGTCTGTTACCTAGTAGTTGACAAGTGCCACTAGTACTTTTTCTATCTATTTTGCAGTCTGCAAAATCAGCATCTGAAAATCCTCTTTTTCATCTTTGTCAAGCTTGGTTGCAGGACAAATTGGGGTTTTCATGGGAGAGGCGGACTCCATGCCATACTTCTTAAGTAAGTCTTTAATGTACTTGGCTTGATTTATGAAGATTCCTTCATCAGTTTGCTTTACTTACAGTCCAAGGAAGAAGTTCAACTCACCCATCATGCTCATTTCAAACTTGCTCTGCATAAGCTTGGAGAATCTCTTGCATAACTTTTCATCAATAGAACCAAAAATGATATCATCAACATAGATTTGAACTAATAGGACTTTATCCTTATGCTTTCTAAGGAATAGTGTGGTATCTACTCTACCTCTAGTGAACCCATTTTCAATAAAAAAAATTAGTCAGTGTTTCATACCATGCTCTAGGTGCTTGTTTAAGACCATATAAGGCTTTGTCTAATCTAAAGACATAATTAGAAAGAGATGGATTGATGAAACCTGGAGGCTGCTCTATATAGACTTCTTCTTGAAGTTCACCATTCAAGAATGCACTTTTGACATCCACCTGGAAGACTTTGAACTTCATGTGAGCAGCAAAGGCAAGGAATATTCTAATGGCTTCTAGTCTGGCAACAGGTGCAAATGTCTCATCATAGTCAATGCCTTCTTCCTGAGAGTAGCCCTTGGCTACTAATCTAGCCTTATTCCTTGTTATCATCCCATCTTCATCCATCTTATTTTTGAAGACCCACTTGGTTCCAATTATAGGATGGTTCTTTGGTCTTGGAACCAATCTCCAAACTTTGCTTCTCTCGAACTGATTAAGTTCTTCCTGCATGGCCTCTATCCAGCTGGAATCTTCCATAGTATCCTCTATCTTCTTTGGTTCTATTTGAGATAGGAAGCTTAGATAGAAGCATTCATTTTGAGTGGTAGCTCTTGTCTTGACTCTCGCACTCGGATCTCCAATGATTAGATCTTAAGTGTGATCTCTTGCCCATCTGCTTCCTGTTGGGACATCTGTTCTTATGCCTTCTTATCTTACATCTTCAAGATCTATTTCTTCTTCTTGGTGTGGAGTTTCGTTGTCTGGCATAGGTCTCTCTACGATCTCGTTTCCTTGCTCAACGATTTCACTGTCAGGTTCTACGATCGTAGTGTTGAGCTCGACGTCCTCGTTCGGAGTGTCTTCACTGTTGATCGTAATGTCTTAGAGCACTATTTTGTCTAAGTCTGTTTCATCAAAGATGATGTGAATCAAGACTTCTACACTCAGTGTCTTCTTGTTGAACACTCTGTAGGCCTTGCTGTTTGTGGCATATCCAAGAAAGATTCCTTCGTCTGATTTCGGTTGAAACTTTGTCAAGTACTGCTTTCCATTGTTGAGTATGTAGCATATGCAGCCGAACATATGAAAGTAGCTGACACTTGGCTTTCTTCCTTTCCAAAGTTCATAAGAAGTCTTCTTAATCGTAGAGTGTATGAGTGATTTGTTCTGCGTATAGCATGCAGTGTTGACTGCTTCTGCCCAGAAGTATTCTGGTAGATGAGATGCCGCTAGTAGAGTCCTTCCAGCCTCTATTAATGTCATGTTCTTTCTCTCAGCAACTCCATTTTGTTGGGGAGTTCGTGGAGCTGAGAAGTTGTGACTATTCCCATTGTCTGTGCAGAACTGGTCCATTTCTGAGAAATCGAATTCTCTGCCGTGATCACTTCTTATGGCCTTGATTTTCTCTCCTTTCTAATTCATCACCAGCTTGAACATCTTGATCAGTTGAGAGCTTGTTTCATCTTTTGAGGTTAGAAAAAATACCCATGTAAATCTGGTGTAGTCATCGACTACAACCAGTGAGTACCTCTTTCCCCCGAGGCTCATCGTTGGAATTGGTCCAAAAAGATCCATATGTAGTAATTGCAGAGGCTTGTCAATTGAGTTGATGGTTTTGCTCTTAAATGAGCTTCTGGTCTGTTTTCCAAGTTGACTGGCATTGTAGGGCCTTTCTTTAACGAAGTTGAGTTTGGGTAGGCCTGCAACTAGATCTTTTGAAGCTAATTTGGACATGCTCTTGAAGTTGAGATGAGATAATCTTCGGTGCCATAGCCAGCTCATTTCTTCAGATGCTTTAGCCAGAAAGCATATTGTCTCATCTGAGCTTAGTTGACCAAGATTTACTGTGTAGACATTTCCTTCTCTTGTCCCGGTTAGCTTTACTACAGATGTCTTCAGGTCTCGGACTTAGCATTAGTTGTTGAGGAAAGTTACTTGATGACCCTTGTCGCAGAGTTGGCTAATACTTAGAAGGTTATGTTGTAGTCCTTCCACATAGGCCACTTTGCTAAAGGATACTGCACCATTTCCTGCTGAGCCGTAGCCTCTTGTCTTGCCATAACTATTATCTCCAAAGATGATCGAGGGACCCTCCATCTCTATGTAATTGGACAGAAGGGCTTTGTTTCCTGTCATATGCCTTGAGCATCCACTGTCCAAGTACCAGGTTGTGATTTTGAAGTCCTTTCCCTGCAAAAATATTAAGCCTTCATTTTGGTACCCATACTTGCATGGGTCCTATATTGTTAGTGCCCTTGGGAACCTAAATCTACTTGATTTTGGGTCTCATATGCATGGAATTGTAATAACATTTGGCAGCCTTGTGACCAGTAGTGTAGCACACAAATCTTTTGATATGATGCATGTTTGTGTGTGTGTGAAAGTTCTTCCTCCATTTGCACTTGTGTGGGATATTGATTATCCTCCTGTTGGGCTGATATTCCTTCTTCCATGTGTTCTTATGTTTCATCGTTTGTGAAGAGTATGTTTTACTTCTACTGTACCTTCCAGGTTGGTTCGTCGAGTTAATCTCTTTGAACTCAACGATCCTTCGAGGTTGGTGAGTAGGAGCTAGATTACTCTTTTCTTTTCTGAAACCTGCACCAAAGATGAGATCCCTTGCTCCTAGGAATATGGATCAATCGGATGAGCGGGGGTTTGACAGCTCATCCTCCTCGTGAGGATTTCACAAATATAATGCCTCTATTAAAACCCGAGGCATTTCTAGTATTAATATCCTTTTCTTTTTACCACACACGACTCGAGTTAGGTTCCCCAAAGCTAGCCCTGCTTCTATCGTAGGTGCTTCTCTGAATAGAGATTAAAGAATCCATGGATGAAGATGATTTATTCCATGTAGAGATAGTCTTTTCTAGATCCTCAATTTTTGAGGTTAGACTAGACTCTCTTTTTTCACTGACCTCATTTGTTTGTCTCAAGAGCTTATTCTCAGCTTCAAGCTCAAAGAAAGAATTAGTACTGAGAAGAGCAGTTTCCAGTTCTTCATGAACCTTTTCTTTCTCCTTTTGAAGAAGTGAATAATCCTTAGACAGAACTCTAAACCACTTCATGTATTGGTGTAGATTTGATGTTATGCTATGTAATGCAGTTCTAAGATCATCAATATCTACATCAGGAGAATTAAAGTCAAATACCTCGTCGATACTTACTTCACGTATGTTGCGAGCTCGCTTTGTCCCAGACTTTTGGCCATTAGGCAGAGGTTAGCCATTTGGGGATCTTCATCGTCTCCAGATTCTGGAGTTGAGTTATTATCAGAGTCACTCCACGATCCTCCAGCTACAAGGCCTTTGTCTTTCTTTGTTAATCTCTTGTTGCCTTTGCATTCCTTCTTTGCATGTGATTTCTTTTTGAGTTCTTCTCTGAGAGGTTTGTTGCAGTTGGCAATGAATCTACCTTGTAGGTTCTAACTGTCTTTGGCTTGCTGGTTCTACCTTGTCTCATGAATCTTCTTAGTCTTTTAACTAGCATTGCAAAGTCCTCATCATCATCTTCATCGTAGTCAGAATCAACTTTAGTGTTAATTTTGGAGGTGTTTTCAGTTACTTTGAGCGCAACACCTTTGTCCTTCTTTCTTCCTTTAGATAACGTTTCAGCTCGTTGTGTTAGCTCCAGGTTAGATGCGAGAGGAGGTTGCCATATAACTGTTGAACAGTCATTTCATGTAGATTCTTTGATTCTCTAATGGCAAGTGGTTTTGGCATCCCACTTGCTTGGTAAAGCTCTCATGAACTTTATGATCGATCTTTATTTGGATAGATCTTTCTATAGCTCGTAGAGAATCGAAAGTAATATTGAATCTTTCGTATGTAGCAGTGATGTTCTCTCCTTGAACATGGGCAAACATCTCATATTATTGAGTCAAAAGAGATTGTTTGTTTTCTCTGACTTCTTCTGTTCCTTCATGCATAATGAGTAGTGCTTCCCAAACCTCCTTTCATTTTTTTGCGATTGACCACATTTTCAAATAGATCATCTTCTAATGATTGAAATAAAATGTTCTTGGCCTTTTTATCAAGTTGACAAACTCACTTCTCGCTCTCATTCCATTCTCCTTCGACCTTAATCAGACTGTCTGGATCATTTGTAGTTGGTGCAAGCTTTGTAGGAACATAGGCCCCATTCTCAATGGCCAAATAGATCTTGATCTATTAAATCCATGTAAGCTTGCATCCTAACCTTCCAGTTAGCAAATTTATCTTTGTTGCACATAGGTGGCTTGCTGCCTCCTCCAGTCTTTGATTCGCTTGGTAAATGTGCCATTGGACCAACTCAAGCTTTGTAGGCTGTATTATAGAACCTACTCTAATACCAATTGTTAGTTCCTGAAGGCACAATAGTTACCTAGAAGGGGGGGGGTGAATAGATATTAAAAAAATTTCTTTGTTTAAAGAAAGTTTTGATAAATCTTTAAGCCAAAGAGTAATTATTGATTCTTCAAAAACCTTTTAGATACCAAAGTTTAAAGAGAAAAGGCGCGTTATTGCAGTTATAGCAGTTATAAAGACACAGTTGTTTTTTAGTGGTTCGGAGCACTCAAAGCTCCTAGTCCACTCTTCTACTCCTTGAGTAAGAAATCCACTAAGGATGTCTTTTACACTTTCTGAATCTCATAGATTCCTTCTGCACCAAATAGCCTAGTACACTTCTAAGTTCACTCTTGAACTCTTCAAGTCCAGCAGACTTGGCTCTTTATAGTTCACTTAGAACTTTTCAAGTCCTTTGGACTTGGAACTTCATACTTCAGTAGATTGATAGTTGTTGAGTTGTGATTGAGGCTACTCAGTTGCAGTTAAGCACTTATTCGAAAGAACTGAGTAGTTGAGCAAGCTTTCTTCTTTTTCTCAGATCGTAGAGTTCAGCATTTTGTGTTTTTGTGCGTTTTGTCCAATACTTGCTTACATCTCTTATGTGTCTGTATTCTATATATATGAGATCCTTAAAATCTATCCGTTGAAGTCATCTGATGAAGCATTAAATGCGTTTGACATTTCTGAGCATTGATGGAGACATTTCGCACATCTTTTTAATATGCATTCTTGCCCACCGACACCGGGCAGATGGCTTTCTCACCAACACCTAAAAAGGTGTTTTCCTCCTACCAATGGTCCTTTTCTTAGCTTCTTGACTACGCTTCTCGATCAATACTAAGGATATCTTTTATGTATTGCTGGGACCGGTGAGCTTCAACGCTCAAAGCCCATTCCTTATTTGTTGAGTCTATCTTCAATCGAACGATAGGGCTTGATGTTTCTGACACAAGGCAGGTGACACTCTACTATTCAAATTGTAGTGTCTTATCATATTGATGCTTGCTCTTAAGAGTACACTACGCATTCTTCACACGACGATCATCACTTGCTCATCTTGCAAACTTTACGTTTTCGAGAGCACACTACGATCTTTGAGTTAGCTCGGCAAATGTCTGGACCACTCTACGATTCCTGGAGAGGCCCTTCAAGGCAGATACACTATGATCATCTCAGATCTACGATCCTACTTTAGCTTCTGCATTCTATTGATCAGACGGATAGACTACCAGCCTATTTATTTCTTTCTAGCCATAGATCAACCTAACAGATTTGATCTATTTATCTATATAGGTAAAACACTTAAAGGCTAATATCAACCTAACAACTTTGATCTATCACTAAGTCCTTGTACATATATTCTTTGAAGGACTTTATATAATCATGAGCTATTTCATAAAACATCAAATCACAATATGCATTCTTCCAACAATTATAACTCACAATATTTAACAACCAGGTCGTTCCCAGGAAAAAGGGGGTTTTCCGATAAGGATTTCTCCCTATTGGCGCACAATTAGATTATCTAACCTTGACAGAACTTCTAGACATTGTCAATATTGTAAATAATAATATGAATAACTTTGTCATCTCAATTATTGATTTAATAATATAACATATTATACAGATGATACTGTGACAATAATTAAATCAATAATATGAGAGATATGATGCAACAATTACTATAGCAATAATTGAGTATAATGAGTGACTTCTTTCGTAAGCATCAATAATTAATACCGTGTGCTACTATGCAACCACGCGTATTACTATACTTTTATCACCGATTATTTTATGACAACTTGTTTACTTTAAAAAAATTTCACATATCACCCTTAACTTTAACCTTTTATCAATTTAACCATTTATAAAATAGAATAATTATAAGAAAATTAAATACTTTCATTTCATAGAATTCAGGGTCTTACATATTCACCAAGATAATCCAATGTTGTTCAACCTCCTTCCTTCTCGTTGTAGGATTCTTCTTGGATATTTTCTTACAAGAATATCGCTTGATCACCAAGATTTTGACTTTATTGCAATAAAATTTTAAATCCAACAAAACAAAATAAAATATATTAATTTAATAAGCTAATATAATTAAAAGGACAAAATTAGGGATGATAAAATGTATGAATTATGTGTCTATCAAATACCCTCATACCTAACTTTTGCTCATCCTCGAATAAAATAAAAAGATAATAAAATAAAACCAAAACCAAAACCAAAACCACCCCATTTTCATAGGAAACACGATTGCACTTAGCATGTGCAACAAGCTTTTAAACCCCAAGGTTACCCCAACTAGACGAGTTGTGTCTCGTGAGGGTTTGCAATGAATGTACCCATAAAATTCAAAATTCACAATAAAATATTTTTCAGTTCAACTAATTATGAAATCAAAAGAAAACTTCTAAATATCCATGGACATTATACATAAGCAAAATTAAATTCAAAATCACAGGTTCACCTTATTAAACATACTTTATCTTCATTCTTGTCACCATCTTTCATAAAATTAATTCCATGTGATGCATCCATGTGTATGTGATGTAACTCTTAGTAGGGATTTTTACCATGAAAATCAAGCAAACTCATTTCTTTTCATTTTTTTAATTTTCTTTTTCTTTTTCTATATTTTTTTTTCTTGACTTGTGCAATGTCTCGTTTTCTTAAACTTTTCAGAGTTACTCATGTAGCGAGCCTTGGACCAATGACTCCAAAACTAGTTGGCTTTAGGGCACTAGATGTAAAGACACCACTAAGGGCTTACTAACTCGAGTAACAAAGGCCATAAAATTAGACTAGTCAAGTTGCTTTTATCCATCACACTTTTTAGCGTAAATATCGATTCTTTCTAAGACTTGAATACCCAGTTATTTAATTCAATGGACATTAAAACAGTTATTTATTTTACTTTTTTCTTCTTTTTTCCATTTTTTTTTAAATTACTCAAATCATAGTTTATACCCCACAACTAAAAGTTGGTGCAAATATGTAGTGCAAAAATGCTTAAGAAATTAATTTTATTCTAGATAGTATTTCAAACTAAGATTTTATATCTTATAAAAGGCTGAAGAGTTCTAAATCTTTTAATCTTAGTCATGAGTTTCAACTCCACATATACTTGTTATAATTAATCCAAGTCATAAAAAGTCAAAAAAAATTATTATTATATTTTCCTAAAAAAAATCTAATACAACAATACAAATAAATTTCCCGAATACCTAAATCATGCATTGTCCTCAATGTATAAATATAAAAATAGAGAACAAAGAAAGGAAAGAATTATACCTTGTACGTGAGTTTTTATTCTGCAAGAAAATGTAGTGAGAAAGAAAACAAATGTACATGCCTACAAATTTTATATATCCTAAAAAGTATGCGACTATAAATGAATCTTACAAATGGGTAAGTGAGTATGAACTTTTCATGATTTTTAGGAGGTCTAGCAACTTGAAATAGTTAGAAATAGAATTACTTTCAGAATTGACCTCGGGAAAACTGTTATTGGGACTTGTGACTTGTTGCCTATTTTCTTAATAGCATTTAACATGAAAGTATACACGTACGTTAGTAATATTCAGCAAGCAAGGATATCGTTCCCACGAGGAAATAGACTAATATTTATCAATTACTAATTCCAATGCAATTAATCCTATTTTAAACTACGAAATATTGTTTGTGGACTAAAAATTAAACTTAACAAAACTAATAATTAAGATCAGAATTTCACAAGAGTAACTGCAGATTTAACAAGTTAAGATTACAACTTCCCTTTGTATTTCATTTAAATCAGTTTACTTCCCATTTAATTTAGTTAATTAATATAAATCATTATCCAAGAATTCTTTATAGCACTCACGCACTTCTTTTGAAAGACACGTGACTAAATCCCCCTAAATTCGTTCTCTATGATTTAGAATTACGAAGAACACCCTAGTCAATCAACTCACTATATTCCTATGTGAATCAAGTTAATTAGGGTTTTAAGCACAAATTCTATTAATGGATACAAGTGACAAATATGTATAATCCTATCCTACATGCTAATCATATTAACCCTATTCAAATTATATGAACATATGTTATTATATCAGGATCTAAATCTATATTTCACCTTCTAATTTTATATAGATTATCACAATAATTTTTGGCCAAACAATTAATCAATAAATGCAAGATATAATATATAATTCAATAAAAACTAACTTTCATTCAATGGGAATGTTTAATTTAAACTATATACCAAGTTCCGTTGCAATCTTAATAAAAAATTAGTTCATAATAATAATAAAGAAAAACATCATCTAGATTAATAATCCAAACATCTAAGGTAATTACAAAAGATAAGAACTAGAGAATAAAAGAAGAAAGTCTGAATTTGCTCCAAGACTCTCTCTTTGATTTTTAGCCCTTGCAATCCTCCTTCGTGTTTTCCTTCATTGTTCTCTCTGCAATTCTCTTGAAAAATTGAGAGATACGTCCTTTTTGAAGTCTTCTCCTATTTGTATTAGTCCAAACCCTCATCAAGATTCCTATTTATCTTCAAAATCAACTTAGCAGTAGAAAAATTAAACTTTGGTCGTGCATGAGTGCCTAAGCGCTCATCCTAGTTCATTTCCAAGCGCCTAGGCGCTGGACTGGGACACCAGAATTACAAAAATGTTAGCCAACTTAAATTTTAATAATTTTAATTCTTTTCTTCTCCCAAATGACCAATTTGACCCTCCAGCTCCATCCTACAAGAAATAAACACAAAAACAAATAAAAAGATACTAAAAACACTTAAAGATAGTAATAATCAAGTTTAATAATACCGTATTCATAGGTATAAAACCTACTCATCATGACTCATAACTGAGAAGTTCTTGAAAAAGACCGAGTGCGGAGCGTAGCGAGCGCAACAGAGTAAGGGAGCGAAGCTCCCGAACGAATGGGTATACAAAAAGAAAGAAGTTATATCAGAAAAGGAAAAAGAAAGGTTTAAGGCTCGTTTAGTTGCAAAAGGATACTCACAAAGGAAGGGGATTTACTATGATGAAGTGTTTTCTCCAGTGGTGAGGCATACTTCAATCAAGATTATCTTGGCATTGGTGGCCAGCTATGATCTAGAGTTAGAGCAGCTCGATGTGAAGATAGCTTTTCTTCATGGTGATTTGCAGGAAGTTATATTCTTGGAGCAGCCTAAGGGGTTCAAGTAGCCAAAGACAGAGCACATGGTTTGCAGGTTGAAGAAATCTATAAATGGGTTGAAGCAGTCTCCGAGAAAATGGTACAAGAAGTTTGATTCCTTCATGATCCGGATTGGGTTCACTCGTTGTGAGTATGATATCATATTGTGTTTATGTTAAGAATCTTGAGGATGGTTCATATATTTTTTTGTTAATGTATGTGGATGATATGCTTATTGCTGTGGAAAGTATGGTTGAAGTAAACAAGTTGAACGCCTTATTGGGAAAGGAATTAGACATGAAGGATTTGGGTGCTGCTAAGAAAATACTTGGAATGGAGATTCGCAGGGATAGGTCAGCTGGTAAGTTGTGGTTGTCCCAAAAGAATTACATGGAGAAAATGTTGGAGAGGTTTAGTATGACTAATTCTAAACAAAAGTCAAGACTTCATTAATGAAATCATTTTAGGTTGTCTCACAAAGACATCGTCCGAAGTCTATCAAGAGATTTAGGATATGTCAAATGTGCCTTATGCGAGTGTAATTGGTTGTTTGATGTATGCTATGGTAAGTACAAGACCCGATTTAGCCTCCGATTGGGTAGTCGTAGTGGTCATTAGTCGAACCCGCCAAATATGAAATCTTGTTTCCTATCCTGAAATCAAATGAAGATTGTATTAGAGAACATAGGGGTGTAACTATTGAAATTAGTTCTATAAAATCCTAAGCTATAAAAGTTTAACCACTAACTAAACTAACAGTAAAGCAAATAAAATAAAAATTCCTGGGTTGCCTCCTAGTTAGCGCTTAGTTTATAGTCTTCAGCCTGACTTTCTTCTCTGTTCTAATCAGATCAGCTGACTGATGTCTTTTCATGATCAACACAACCCCCATAGTAGTGCTTCAATCTCTGACCGTTAACTTTGAAATTATGTTTAGCATTCGGTTCCTCCACCTCCACATCTCCGCGAAGATAAACTTTTGTAATGATAAATGGTCTTGACCAACGGGATTTCAGCTTTCGTGGAAAAAGTTTAAGCCTGAAATTATATAATAGCACTGTTTGCCTTGCTTCAAACTTTCTTTCTACGATTTTCTCATCATGTCACCACTTAACCTTTTCTTTGTATAACTTCAAGTTTTTATATGATTGGATTCTGAATTCATCCATTTGGTTCAATTGTAAGAGGCAATTTTCTCGTGCAGAAGACATATCAAAGTTTAACTTCTAGATTGCCCAATAAGTACTGTGTTCCAATTCAACTGGAAGATGGTATGCCTTCCCATATATTAACCTTTACGGAGACATCCCTATCGAAGTTTTGTAAGTTGTACGATATGCCTATAAATCATCATCCAACTTGCTAGCCCAATCTTCTAGACTAGGGTTCACTATCTTCTCGAAGATTCATTTCACTTCTTGGTTAGATACCTCGGTTTGACCACTTGTCTGTGGATGGTAAGCAGTAGCTATCTTATGAGTGACACTGTACTTAGCGAGAATAGCTGAGAACTATTTATTACAGAAGTGCGTGCCTTCATCACTAATGATTGCACGAGGAGTGCCAAATCTAGAGAAAATATTCTTCCGAATGAACTTAACCACAATCTTAGCATCTTTGGTGGGTGATGATATAGCTTCAACCCACTCCGAAACGTAGTCCACCGTTAAAAGTTTATAGGAGTTGCTAAAAGATTATGGAAATGGTCTCATGAAGTCGATGCCCCAAACATCAAATAATTCAACTTCTAGGATCATATTTAGTGGCATCTCTTGTCGCTTTGATACATTACCAACTCTTTGGCATCTATCATATTTTAATGAAAACACACGGGCATCTTTAAAGAGCTTTGGCCAAAAGAATCCACATTGAAGCACCTTGGCTGTCGTTCTTTCTCCCCCAAAATGTTCACCATAATCAGATTTATGACATTGGTATAGAATATTCTCCATTTCAACTTTTGGAACACACCTTCTTATTACTCTATCTCCACGCTGTTTAAATAAGAACGATTCATCCCACAAATATTGTTTCACATCATGAAGAAATTTTTCTAATGACTCGTCAAATATGGTGGAAGCACTTTACTCACGATGAAATTTACATAATCTGCATACCATGGTGTTTCCATCCTTACTGTAAACAGTTGTTCATCCGGGAAAAATTCGTTAATCACTGTTGTATCACCTATTTTCAGTTCTGTATTCTCTAATAGTGATAAATGATCAACGACTTGATTTTTTGTTTCTTTCTTGTCCCAGATATCCAAGTCAAACTCTTGTAGCAATAGTACCCATCGAATCAATCTCAGTTTAGAATTTTTCTTGTCTATTAGGCACTTAATTATAGAATAGTCGGTAAACACAATCACCTTGGTCTCAATTAGATATGAACGAAACTTATCAAATGCATAAACAACTGCTAACAATTTCTTCTCGGTAGTGGTATAGTTCAGTTGGGCATCCAATAAAGTCTTACTAGCATAGTATATGGGGTGAAAAATTTTCTCCTTATGTTGACCCAAAACTACGTCAAATTCAAAATCGTTAGCATCACACATTAATTCAAACTTAATACTCTAATATGGTGCTATAATTACAGGTGTGGTGACTAATTTCTTCTTTAACACCTCAAAGGCTTCTTAACATAGTTTATCAAAGTTAAATGGGACATCCTTCTCCAAAAGATTGCAAAGTGGCATCGTGATTTTGGAGAAGTCCTTTATAAACCTTCTATAGAGACCTGCGTTTCCCAAGAAACTTCGAATACCCTTTACTGAAACTGGAGGTGGAAGGCTCTTAATGGTGTCAATCTTTGCTCTATCGACTTTGATTTCATTCGCTGAAATTCTATGGCCTAAGATTATCCCTTCTTGCACCATAAAATGACATTTTTCTCAATTTAACACCAAATTCGTTTCCATACACTGTTTGAGTACAAGAGTGAGATTTTCCAAGCAATAATTAAACGAATCCCCAAAAACTAAAAAGTCATCCATAAATACCTCGAGATTCTATTCAATCATATCAGAAAAAATAGCCATCATACACCGTTGAAATGTTGTCGGCGCATTGCATAATCCAAAAGACAATCTACGAAAAGCAAAGGTACCATATGGGCATGTGAATGTCGTCTTCTCCTGATCCTCGGGTGCAATGGCAATCTAGTTGTAGCCTAAGTATCCATCCAAGAGACAATAATATTCATGTCATGCAAGCCTGTCCAACATCTGATTTATGAATGGTAGAGGAAAATGGTCCTTACGAGTGGCCTTGTTCAATTTTCTATAATCCATACAAACCCGCTAACCCGTAATTATCCGAGTAGGGATCAATTCATTATGTTCATTCACAATTACTGTCATTCCCCCTTTCTTCAACACACATTGAACCGGACTTACCAATGAGCTATCAGAGATAGGGTAGACAATTCTTGCATCCAACCATTTAATGATTTCTTTTTTAATAACTTCTTTCATTATAGGATTGAGTCTTCGTTGTTGTTCAATAGTCGATTTTGTTTCATCTTCCAACAAAAATTTATGCATATAAATTGATGGGCTTATCCCCTTAACATCTGCAAGAGTCCGCCCAAGAGCTGTTTTATATTGCCAAAGTACCTTTAACAACTTTTCTTCTTGAACCTCATTAAGTTCTACAAAAATTATAACTAGTAGAGTCAAAGAAGAACCAAGGTAGGCATAACATAGATGGTTAGAAAATGAATTAAGTTCCAAGGTGGGCGGTTCTGCCAAGGATGATTTTACCTTTTTAGTATGATTTCCCCAATAATCTAAAGGTTTAAATTTTTTCATACATCGTGTAAACTTTGGAGCTGAAACTAACATTTGAACCCATTCTACCACAGATGAATCATCAGATATATTTTCACTTACCAATGCAGTTTCAAGAGGGTCTTCATTCACTGATTTAATAAATACCTCCCTAATTGCTCCTTCAACCAGATCAATTCTAAAGCACTCTTCCTCTTCCTTTGGAAATTTCATAGCCTTGAGAACATTAACAGTGACCTCTTCATCTTGGACTTTCATCGTTAACTCTCCCTTTTGCACATCAATCAGTGTCATTCCCGTGGCTAAAAATGGTCTTCCAAGAATAATAGGTATGTCTTTATCTTCTTCATAATCCAACACAATGAAGTTTGCTGGAAATATAAATTTGTCCACCTTATCTAATATATCTTCCACAATGCCTCTAGGATATGTCACTGATCTATCCGTTAGCTATAAAGAGATGTTCGTCGGCTTTGGTGATAGTAGGCCCAACTGAGTGTAGATCGAAAGTGGCATCAAGTTAATACTCGCAACTAAATCACACAAACATCTGTTAAAGAATTGGGGTCCAATTGTGCACGGTATGGTGAAGCTACCCGTATCCTTCAACTTCGGTGGTAACTTCCTTTGCAGAATTGCGCTACATTCTTCTATCAACGCTACAGTTTTGAAATCCCCTAGCTTCCTCTTCATTTTTAAAATATCATTCATGAATTTCTCATAAATAGGCATTTGTTCTAAAGCATCTGTGAATGGAATGTTGATTTGCAGTTGTTTGAACACTTCTAAAAATTTTGAAAACTGTCTATCTAATTTCTTCTTTTATAATCTTTGAGGAAACGACACAAGTGGCACGCCTGCTATTTGCTTATCTTCTTGCTACTTTTTCACAACTCTTTCCCCAGATTTACTTTTTGAATTTCCACTCTCTTTTTCACCATTCCAGTAAAAATTATTTCTTTTGTACTTCTGAATCTGTAGTCAACTCACTCCCACTTCTGAGTGTAACTGCCTTACATTGTTCATTGCCACCATTCCTTGGGTTTTTATCCATATCACTAGGTAAAGAACCTGGAGTTCTAGTATTCAAAGAACTAGCTATCTGTCCAATTTGGTTCTCAAGGTTCTTTATTGCAGTTGATTGGTTTTTCGTTGTGGCTTCAAACTAAGTTGCCAATCTTGCCAACAATTCTTCCATCTGTGATAACTTATCAGGTTGTTGAGGTTGCAGGTGTTGTTGGGATTGTTGATGTGGCTGAAATCCAGGTGGATATGATTGCCTTGGAGCTTGTGCTTGAGCTTGTGATGATTATTGCTCCAAGAAAGATTTGGGTGGTTTCTCATTCCTGAATTATAACTGTTTGGATAATTGCCCTGCTGCCTGTTATAACTAGAAACAAATTGGATTGACTCAGGATTTATTGTACAATGATCACTTAAGTGGCTACCCGCACATATTTCACAAATTGTTTCCATTTTTTGAACTAGTTGTACCCCAAGTGCATCTATCTTCTTTGTAAGACCAAAAATCTGAGATGTCACTTGAGCTGATAATGTTGTCATCGCATCCACTTCATAAACCCCGGATGTCCTTGGCTGAGCCATTCTTGTTGTTTGCCACTGATAATTGTAAGACCCCAAATTTTATGAATAAAGATGAATTTTCTATAATTATAATTTTTGAATATTATGGAATGAATTTGATATAATGTTATAGTTGTGGGTAATAGTTATAAATTTTGTAAAGTACGCAAGTTGTTATATAATATTCGATTGGTCGGGGAATATTCGTTTTAACAGGGAATATTCGTACGACGGCACAATCATTGGTGGACCCCACAACGAAATTATTGTCGGATTGAGTAAACGACAAAAATATGTTATGAAAATAACGGCGGAAGTTTTATCGTTAACTGTTGAAACACCTGGTGTTAAAAGTACAGAATACGCTGTGGTCGCATAAGAGTAGCACTCAGATTGATTATCGATGCTTACGTGAGAAGTCACTCAATTTTGTTCAATTATTGCTTCAGTAATTATTGCATAGTATCTCACGTTAATTAATTCAATTATTGTCGATATTTTATATATTATTAAATCCATAATTGAGACGACAAAGTTATTAATATTATTTGCAATATTAATGATGTCTAGAAGTTCTGCCAAGGAGAGGTTTGGTCACTTAATTGCACGCCAATAGGGAGAAATCCTTATTGGAAAGCCCCCTCTTTCTTGGGAATGACATGGTCGATTAATATTATGAATTATAATAATGATGATAAATGTTGTTAAATATATTGATGTGTCTTTTTATGAAGTCACAAAAATTTATATATATATTTATTATATATATAAATTTTATTTTATTAGTATTATTAATGTAATAAAATAGAAAAGCTTTTATATAAAAAAATGTAATACTTTTACAAAGTTATTCGCTTTATTAGACTATAAATAGAATATATTATATTCTATTATGCATAGTGTTTTGCATAAGAAAATCTTTTTTATATAAAATGTAATACTTTTATAAAGTTATTCATTTTATTAGACTATAAATATAATATATTATATTTTATTATGCATAGTGTTTGTATAGTAAAATCTTTTTATATAAAATGAATACTTTTATAAAGTTATTCATTTTATTAGATTATAAATAAAATATATTATTTTTTTTTTAAAGATTTTGTTTTATTAGAATATTTTATAGTAAACCAATTTGGACCGTCTGCTTAAAAGTAAATCAACTGACCGCTCAGAATTAGTTACTATTCACCCATTCTCCTATAAATAAGCTCATTCCTTCATTATTTCTTACGAATTCAATTGAAACTCTGAGAGAGAAACTATAGAAAGAAAGAAGAAAAGTATTCTCGCTACTTCACTACTCCTATATCCGGTTGTTTCTAAGGTAAGGGTGTTATTTCTTTCAGATTCATGAAGAGAATTATTTTCTTTCAATACTGTAAGGGGTATTATTTCTTTCATATTCATGAAGAGAACTTTTGTTATTCCATTATTTATTATTCATTTGAATAACTCAGATACGCTGTGCCACCCTATACTTGGTGAAATTCTTCATTATTCCATCATTTATCATTATGTTGAATAACTCCGCTCATGCTAAGTACCGCATACATGGTGAAATTCTTCTTCGTTGTTCCATTCTTTATCATTATGTGGAATAACTCGCCTATCGCGAAGCACCGCATACATGGTGAAATTCTTCATTATTCCATTCTTTATTATTCATTTGAACATCCCGCATTCGTAGCTTACGCATGACCGGTTCCGTTATTTATTATTCTGCTGAAATATCATGTCTGCGTATGCTTATGCATGACTCGTTCCATTATTTATTATTCGTTGAATAACTCGTCTGCAAGCGCTTCATCGCATGCCCGGTGATTTCTTTTGTTATTACATTCTTTATTATACTCAACTTGGTTAAAGTTTTGACTTCTATACTCCATGAAATTAGTGGAATATCCTCGATATTTACGCTTCATCCAAAGATCTTTCATGAAAATATTCTTCCGAGCATTGTTGAATTTTACTCTACAAAGAAGTATCATATCGACAATTTGGACGTTATTAGTTCATGGATAAATTAATTCTTGAACTTGTTTTATTGAATTCTTATATCATTGTCATCATCCTCATGTTTATATTATGTTGAAAGTAATCAGAGTCTGCTAGTACATGTATGGACTTGTACGATTATGACCAGGATTATTTAATGTTACAAATGATGTGATAAAAGTCCTCATCGGCTGTAGTGCATTGATGGACGCTTGTTGGCATGATCATGACCATTGATGAATACACAAATATCTTTGGCCCGTAGTGCATAGATAATTTGTGGTTGTGATACTAATGAATATCCTCGGCGTAGAAAAGGTGGATGATGTGGATTATTTATTGTTTGAGCCTCAAATGATAAAAGTGATGAAAACCTTTAAATCATAAAAGATAGTAGATTTTATTCTCTACTGACTCTTTTTTAATGGATTGCTTGTTCCACCGCAGCTTAAACTTGATGTTTGTTATATTGTATCGCTTTAACATCGCTGAAGGCTAACGATAATTTATTATGTATTATCTTAGTCATAATATTTTTACCGGGCTAGTTGAGCTCACCTTTTACTTTCATTGTTCTCTTCGTGATATGAGAACGTAGCAAGTTGACTAGTCGGGGGAACGGAGTGACTATCCGGATAATAGCATTAGTAGTCCTCACTATTCTCATTAAATAGTGTGATAATAAATGTAATGAGGACTCAATTGAGTGTGGATATTGTCTAGATGACAATATTTGTATTAAAACTCACAGCATATGTTTTGTCGTATTTTACACGACTATTGTATAATTAAGTTGTATTTGAATTTTGTACCATGTATTTGGCGACTCAAGATGGGTGATGTATACCTATTTTGGGGACGTCACAATAATTATTAGCTGCCATGGTTTCAAGCAACTGATACCCCTCTTCATAATTCTTGGCCATAATAGCTCCACCCGCTGCAACATCTATACTCGATCTCACTATGCTGAATAAACTGCTATAAAAAGTCTGCACCTGAAGCTATATAGGAATCTCATGGTGTGGACATTTTTGTAATGTGTCTTTGAATCTTTCTCACGCTTCATATAGTGATTCTGAATCATGCTAAATGAAAAAGAAGATATCATTCCGCAACTTTGCAGTTTTTGCAGGTAGGAAAAACTTTGCAAGAAATTTCTAGGTTAGGTTGTTCCATGTAGTAATCGAGCCTGATGGTAGTGAATAAAGCCAACTCTTAGCCTTATCTCTGAGAGTAAATGGAAATAAACTTAGCCTTATTGCATCCTCTGTCACACTATTGTACTTGAAAGTATCGCAGATTTTTATGAAGCTGACTATGTGATCGTTCAGATCATCATTCGGTAACCCTCCAAACAGACATGAATTCTGAATCATCTGTATTGTCCCCGGTTTCATTTCAAAACTTGTAGCAGTAGTAGCAGGCCTCATAATACTCGATTGAATTTCAGTATCCCACGGTGTAGCATAATCCCGCAGTGTTTTTTGCTCTTCTTCAATCATTTTATCTTTCTTATCAAGTGCCTTTTTAGTTTCTTTAACCCACTTACGCAACCGCTAAAACCATTTTTCGATGTCGTCCTCGTAAGGTAATAACTCTGGCTTCTTAGATCGCATTTGCATACTGTGAGACCCCAAATTTTATAAAATAAAAGTATTCAATTTTCTTATAATTATTCTATTTGGTAAATGGTTAAATTGATAAAAAGTTAAAGTTAAGGGTGATATTTAAAAATTTTGCAAAGTAAGCAAGTTGATATAAAATATTCGTTGTGTTGGGGAATATTCGATTGGTCGGGGAATATTCGTTTTAACAAGGAATATTCATACGATGGCACAATCATTGGTGGACCCCACAACGGAAGTATTGTCGTAGTTAGAAAATGACAGAATTATCTTTTTATAAAAATAATTATAACTATTTGTTCACATAAGTTTTATAGTTAAACCGTTGAACTACCCTAAGAGTAAAAGTATGTTTAGAAAGAATAATGTGGCGTGGTTGCATAGTAGCACATGGTATTGATTATTGATGTTTACGTAAGAAGTCACTTAGTTATACTCAATTATTGCTACAGATTTGTTATAAAATATTCATTGTTGTTTGGGAATATTAGTTTGGTCGTGGAATATTCTTACTCGCTTGGGAATATTCGTATTTACGACAAAATACAAATATGTCTTTTCTTGTGTGGGCCCCATAACGGAAAGCGATAACGATGAAGAAAACGACAAGTATAAGTTGTTTATAAATAACAATGCAGAATGTTACTCAATATCCGGAATACCTAATGGTGGTTAAAACACAAGAAGATTACTCAGATTGCACCAATTATTGATTCTTACGTAAGAAGGCACTACTCAATAATTGTTACAAAGAATTATCGCTCAATATTTTATTTTATCGATTCAATAATTGCTACGCTGATATTTTATATTATCATTGTTTCAATAATTGTCACTACACAAGATTTTCCATTATCTGATCAATAATTCATATTATTTGAATAATATTATTAGATAAATATTATTATTGCAATGTCTAGAAAGTTCTGCTCTAAGGAGAGGTTTGGTCACCTAATCATGCGCAATACCAAGAAGGAGAAATCCTTATCGAAAGCCCCCTTTCCTCGGAAACTACCGGGTTACAAAGATTGCGATTCTCGAATATTATTTGTGAATAATTAATTATTGATTTATATGATAAGGAAAATATTCATTTTATGTGGATATAGATGGAGAAAATTTTAAAGTGACAATTGTTGAAAAATCGATATTTTATCTTTTCTCGATAAAATAATTTATTTAAATATATTATTATATTTTAATAATATAATAATGGTGATATTTTTACAATGAATGTGGGATATATGAGTATATGAGGAGGAGGAGTATTTTTGTTACTAAAAATATTTAAAACATGTTTTTCATGTTCAGGGACCCATTTTTTGACCGAAATTTGATTATAAATCAGAAAATCATCCAGATAGTGGATTTCGATCAACTTCTATTGAATTTGGAAAACTTCTTCTTAGTTGTAGATAATTAAATTTCCTATGGAATGGACATAAGATGCTTCAAATTTTTCCGATAAAAGGGCTATTTATTATGAATTATTGAAGTTCCTTTCAAATAATTGATTTTTGAAGTTTTAAATATTTTTAAAAAGAAAAACGTTTTTTTTTTTTGGGGGATGTGTGTTAAATGGTTGAAATCAAATTGTGGTAAGGTGTAAGGGAAATAAGTTTTGAAAATATTATTAATTTTTATTAAATTTTCTACTTTGGTGTTTCTAAGCATTTTCCTATAAATAGGTGCTTAGTTTAGAATTGAAAATCACACCGTAAACTCAAGTTTTCTCTCTATATTATCGATATCGAGTTTATTCTTGTGAGTATTTTGATACTTTGAGTGTTGCTATACTATGCAAGTTCCTTCAAAGATATATCCGATATTCCAAATGTAAGTACTATTCTTTTCGAGGTAAGTGGATGTTATTTTTTTAAAATGATATTATTTCTTCTAATATCATTACGCCGAATATTGGTAAGATTTTTCTTGTGAAATTTTGTCTTTTAGTGTCGGGTTACTATTCACGATACGGCACTATTCACGATACGGCACTATTCACTTAATACTACACTATTCACGTAAAAAAATTAAATTTTCATTTTTTTGTCCAAAATATCTATTATGGATACTAGCTTTGATTGTATCCATGTTTTGATCATTCTCAATTTTACTTCACTATGATTATTTATGAAGTATTTTTGAACTCCTGATTGTTTAAAGTACTTAATCCTTAATATTTGTTCTTTTGTTTCACCGGATTCGCTTTTCTTTAAAATATTTTTCATCATCCTCACCCTAAATGATGATATTATCAAATATCTTCGCCCAGTAGTGCAAAGATTAATGATTTTCTTATGAATATCTTTGGCCCGTAGTGCAAAGATGAACAAGTGTTGAGATGAATACTATGACTAATCGATGAATATCTTTGGCCTCAGAGTAAAGTAAAGATGAATATTTGATTCAAGATGAATATCGATTGATGTTACAGGGATAAAATATCGATGATGGACTTTTAAATTCATAGATTATAGAGATTTCATTCTCTCACGTAACTCATCTATGAATTATTATTTTCACCGCAAATATTGATCTTAAACTTGTTGTTTATTGTATTTTATCGATTTTTCCTCGTCAAGACTAACGATAATTTGTTCTATATTATCTTAGTCATAATATTCTTTATCGGGCTAGTGAGCTCACCCTTTTCCTTTTTTTTCCATTTTTCTTCTTCTCGTGAGGCGAGAATGTAAAGAGTTCTAGCTTCTGGGTATGGAATGATGGTTCTAGAGAGTTGTTTTAGTAGTCCTCACCATTTTGTAAAATAATGTATCAATAATTGTAATGAGGACTTATTTGAGTGTGGATATTGTCTAGATGACAATATTTGTATTTAAACTCACAGCTTATGTGTTGTCATATTTTGCATGATAATCAGATTAATAAAGTTGTAGTTGCTTTCGCATCTATGTATTTTGCACTACTCGTAATGGGTGTCAGATACCTATTTTGGGGGGCGCACACAATGGGTATCGTAGCTTAGGGATATGATCTCCATGAGATCTGGGAATAGAACTAGGAGGGAGAGACGAGTAAATCCTTCGCTAGTGTGTCCTACCTAAGCTTATTTGTTGGTCGGTCGTAGATATAGGGATATTATGTGATATATCAATTTCTTTAATTAACCCTTGTTTTATGGCAAGATTTGAGAATGGCAATCCGAGAATGTTAATAAAGTGGAATAAATGAGACCGTGGAGACTCCTTTTTACTCACCAATGAGGAGAACGCGCAACAAAAGGCCGACAATGTTCCTCCCAGTAAACAACACCACCGATCGATCGATGAACGATGGATGTTTAGAAGCTTTTTGCGCTCATGCAAAATCGCATTTAGGGAGACTCGTGCACAAAATACAGTGGAAATGATAACAACGCACGGCTTGTCACAAATAAGCGCTTCAAAGAGTCGGGACCACCGTAATTCTCGGGAAAGCCGATCCGATTAAGGCGTAAACGTGGTCAAACAAATTACCAAGATATTCGATGTCTTGGGATGCACGGAGGAATGTAAGGTTCCATTCGCCACCTTTATGTTCCGTGAATGAGGCATTACATCGGGTGGGAATCAGAAGTGCACCTCCATCCAAATTTCAAGACTCAAAGATGTCTCGGGAGACGCTTCAGAATCGCTCAATGACAAGTACTTTCCCGAAAGTATTCATTATACGAAGGAAGTGGAGTTTATTAGATTGAACAAAACAACACGACGGTGTCCCAAAGACGAGGCGAAGTTTGCAGAAGTTATCCAGTTTGCACCTCATTCGGTGGAGAATGAGGAACGATGACGCGATGTTTCGAGAGGTTTGAACCCCACATACGCCAATATCTCATTTCTCATAAATTTTCTCTCTATTCAGATGTTGTCAATGTGGCTCAATTATTAGAGCGAGATAACGAGTACGCTCAACCGAGGGACCACAACCAGATCATACCGGTGACAAAGCAAGCCATCGTAACAACGATAACCAAAGAGAAAGAAAAATACTTGACAAAAGCTAGAACCACTCCGTGGTAATCATGGCCATGAAAATAGAAGAAGTTTAGCCTGGGGAGATTTTAAAAAGAGGAGATTCAACAATGACAATGCAAAGACGCCAAGACCAAAGAAGAATCGGTTCTATGGGAGGAGAACGACCACCTATCAGATGCTATAAATGCGGAAAGAGGGACATATCACCAAACCGCCCACAACAAGCTCAAGGTATGTTATAATTGTGGAAAGGAAGGACATATCGCCGAGATCAGACAAGATCAAAACCAAGTCCAATGGGATGGTGACTCAAAAGGTCGTCCCCCAAAAAGTCAAAGTCAATGGTTCCCTCGAAGAGCGCTTTGTCATGCGATCGGTCAAAATGCGAGGAACCCAAACGAGGTGATCACGGTAAGCTAATCATAAATTCTTGCAAAGTTTATACCTTACTAGATACCGGCATACCCATTCATTTATCTCTCCCGCTTGTGCTCAACGCTTAAACTTGACTTCGAGAAATTAGACTTTGATTTATCTCGGAGACTCCGCTAGAGAAACTTTCATCACATCCACTCGCTTATAAATCTTGTTTAATCCAAGTTGGCACCATCACATTACCCGTCGATCTTATCTCTTTAAAGATACTTGCTTTTGATGTGATTTTAGGGATTGATTGGTTAACTACTCATCATGCCAAAATTGATTGTTTTCGTAAGGTCATTAGTTTTCATATTCCTAACCAACCCAAGTATTTAATTCAAGCAACTAAACCACTAAAATCAATCACCGCCATATCAAGTCATAAAGCTATTCGCTTATTGAAAACGGATGTCAAGCTTTCTTAGCCCATGTTATGGATTTGAATAAAGACACGCCGATTTGAATAATATTCCCGTTGTTAGTAAATTTCCGACGATTTCAAAGAACTTCCTGGCCTACCCCTTAACGTGAAGTTGAATTTTTATTGATCTTGAACCCGCACAAAGCCCATTTCTAAAACCCCATATCGAATGGCTCCTATTGAACTTCAGAGTTAAAGGTCCAACTACGTGAGTTGTTGGACATCGCTTTCATTCATCCCAAGACATCTCCTCGGGTGCTCCTGCTTTATTTGTAAAGAAGAAAGACGGAAGTATGCGACTTTATATCGACTATCGAGAATTAAACCATGTCACTATCAAGAATAGTATCCGCTACCTCATATTGATGACCCGTTTGACCAACCATAAGGAGCACAATTTTTTTCAAAGATCGATCTTCGCTCGATATCATCAATCAAGATTAGAATCGAGGATATTCCAAAGACCGCCTTCGTAACTCTAAGACGGCATTATGAATTCTTAGTCATGTCTTTTGATCGACTAATGCTCCTGCGGCTTTCATGGATATGATGAACCGATATTCAAGGAATATTTGGATCAGCTTCGTTGTTGTTTTTATTGATGACATCCTCATATATTCCAAAAGTCGTGAAGATCATGAGCACCATTTGAAGTCGGTACTCCAAAGGCTTCGTGAAAACAAGCTATATGCCAAGTTGAAGAAATGCGAGTTCGCTTGAGGAAGTAGCATTCCTCGGGCACGTGGTGTCAAAACACGGAGTATCCGCTGACCCGGCCAAGATTAAAGCAATACAAAGTCGAGCAACCAAGTCAATGAATCAAGTACGTAGCTTTCTCGGGCTTAGCCGGTTATTATCGAGATTTGTGGAAGGATTTTCTCAATCGCTACTCCATTAACTCAACTAACTCAAAAAGATACAAAATTCAGATGGAGCGAGGAATGCGAAAAGAGTTTCCAAGAGCTTAAGAGGAGACTCATTTCAAGACTGCTCGGCTAATACCATCCGGTTCGGATGGATTTGTTATCTACAAATGATGCTTCGCAGCAAAGGGTTAGGATGTGTTCTCATGCAACGTGGGAAAGTCATAGCCTATGCCTCATGACAACTTAAAGAATATGAGAGGAATTATCCTACTCACGATCTAGAGTCAAGCAAAGCAAAGCTTTTCGCTTAAAGATCCGGAGGCACTATCTATATGGGAGAAAGTGGAGATATATTCGCACCATAAAAGCCTCAAATATTTCTTCACCCAAAAGGAACTCAACACGCAAACAACGACGCTGGCTCGAAATAAGTTAAAAGATTACGACCACACCATTCAATACCATCCTAGAAAAGTAAACGGTAGTATGACGCTGCTGAGGAAGATCAGATCATATGCAGAACGAAAAGGATGATGTCAAGTATATGATAGAACCAACTTTAATCGATAAAGTTAAAGTTGCTTTAAGCCACGCACCCTGAGCTAATGCGTATGAAGAAGAAAAAGTACAAGAAGGTGTTATTCCGTAAGCAAGAATCGATGAAGAAGGAATACTTCGAGTATACTCCGCACTTTGGTTCCTAACGACTCGATTTGAAGTACAAGATCATGATGGAAGCACAATACACCGCTTGCAATCCATCTCGAAGTACCAAAATGTATCGTGATCTTCGACATACATTTTGGTGGAACAATACGAAGAGAGAGATTGCAAAGTTTATCTCGAGGTGTTTAACTTGTCAACGTGTAAAGCGAGAGCATCAAGTGCCTAAGGGTCCATCAGAACCACTTGAGATTCCAAATGGAAGTGGGAACACATTACCATGGATTTCAAGCACGGGGTCTTCCCACTGCTTCTCAAGGCATAAATGCTATTTGGGTTATTGTTGATAGATTAACCAAGTCCGCTTCATTTCTTGCCGACACGGAGACTTATTCCTCGAACGCCTTGCTCTTCATATGTATGTAAATGAGATTGTGAGATCGCATGGCATGCCAAGATCCATAGTTTCGGATCGTGACCCAAGATTCACTTCACGATTTTGGGTTAGCTTGCAAAAAGCTACGGGCACACGATTTATGATTCTGGGCCGATATCATCCTCAAACCAGACGGACAATCGTAGAGGACTATTCAAACTCTTGAAGATCTATTAAGACTCGTGGTCCTAGATTTCAAAGGAGTTGATAAGTATTTACCATCGTGGAATTCTCCTACAACAACAAAGCTTATCGTGCAAGTATAAAGTGGGCTCCATTCAAGCATTATATGGACGAAAAGTGTCGCTTCCAAAGATGTTGAGATGAGGTGGGTGAAGCAACATTGTTGGGACCCGAGTTGGTACGTATGACTACGTAAAAGATCCAAATGATTCGACAACGATAAAAACCAGACAGATCGACAAAAAGTTATGCGATCTTCATCGAAAGGACGTGGAATTTAGTATCGGGGATCATGTATTGTCATGCGTGGTGGCTCCATGGAAGGGAGTTACAAGATTTGGGAAGAGAGGAAAGCTCAATCCACGATTTATCGGTCCATTTCATTCTCGACCGAGTAGGAAATGTAGCCTATAGACTCACAGATTACCTCCAAGTATGTCTCGTGTTCATAATGTTTTTCATATATCTGTATACGAAATATGTGAAAGACCCGAACCACGCTATCGAAGTTAGAACCCGACGAGATATAGTCAAGACTTAACGTATGAAGAGGTACCACAAGATCTTGGATAGAAGGAGCATGTCCTACGCACAAAAAAGTCATACCACAAGTCAAAGTTTTGTGGAGGAACCATGCTATCGAGGAAATGACCGAGTTGAAAACTAAATGAAAGCGAGGTATCCTCACCTTTTCAAACACTGTGTACGTGACGCCAATTTCGAGGACGAAATTTCATAAGGAGGGAGGTCAGAAGACCCCAACTTATTATTAATGAAATTGAATTTCCTCTATTTATTATTTTGAAATAGTAAGGGTTGATTTGATTAATGTGGTTAGTTATGGGTAAAATGCAAATATTTCAAATAAGTAAGTGGTTATAAAATATTCATTGTTGTTTGGGAATATTAGTTTGGTCGTGGAATATTCTTACCGTCAGGAATATTCGCATACGACCACCAGCAAATTTTGTGTGGGCCCCATAACGAAAAGCGATTGATGAAGAAAACGACAAGTATAAGTTGTTTATAAATAATCTACAGAGTTATTCATACCAAGTATCATCGCTGAAATACCCTGTGGTTAAAACACAAGAAGACACTCAGTATTGCACCAATTATCGATTCTTACGTAAGAAGGCACTACTCAATAATTGTTACAAAGAATTAATGTTCAATATTTTATTTTATCGATTCAATAATTGCTACGCTGATATTTTATATTATTGTTATTTCAATAATTATCACTACACAAGATTTTCATTATCGATCAATAATTCATATTATTTGAATAATATTATTAGATAACATTATTGGCAATGTCTAGAAAGTTCTGCTTAAGGAGAGGTTTGGTCACCTAATCATGCGCAAAGAAGGAGAAAAATCTTATCGAAAGCCCCTCTTTCCTCGAAACTACCGTCATCACAAGATTGTGATTCTCAGAATATTATTTGTGAATAATTAATTATTGATTTATATGATAAGGAAAATATTCATTTTATGTGGATATAGATGGAGAAAATTTTAAAGTGACAATTGTTGAAAAATTGATATTTTATCTTTTCTCGATAAATAATTTTTTTAATATATTATTATATTATAATAATATAATAATGGTGATATTTTTACAAATGAATGTGGGATATATGAGTATATGAGGAGGAGGAGTATTTTTGTTACTAAAATATTTAAAACATGTTTTTCATGTTCAGGGGCCCCATTTCTCGACCGAAATTTGATTATAAATTGTAAAAATCGTCTCAGATGATGGGATTTCAACCAACTTCTATTGAATTTGGAAAAACTTTCTTCTGCAAAGTTGTAGATAATTAAATTTCCTATGGAATGGACATAAGATGCGAATTTTTCTGATAAAAGGGCTATTTATTATGAGGTATTGAAGTTTCAGAATAATTGATTTTTGAAGTTTTAAATATTTTTAAAAGAAAAACATTTTTTTCATTTGTGAGCATGTGTTAAATGGTTGAAATCAGCTGGTAAGGTGTGCGAGGGAATAAGTTTTTTAAAATATTATTAATTTATTAAATTTTCTTTTTTGGTGTTCTAAGCATTTTCCTATAAATAGGTGCTTAGGTTAGAATTGAAAATCACACCGTAAACTCAAGTTTTCTCTCTATATTATCGAGTTTATTCTTGTGAGTATTTTGATACTTTGAGTGTTGCTATACTATGCAAGTTCCTTCAAATATATATATCCGATATTCCAAATGTAAGTACTATTCTTTTCGAGGTAAGAATGTTATTTTTTTTAAATGATATTATTTCTTCTAATATCATTACGCCGAATATTGGTAAGATTTTTCTTATGAAATTTTTGTCTTTTTAGTGTCGGGTTACTATTCACGATACGATACTATTCACGATATACTATTAACTATTACACATTATTCATGTAAAAATTAAATTTTCATTTTTTTTCCAAAATATCTATTATGGATACTAGCTTTCATTGTATCCATGTTTTGATCATTCTTGAATTTTACTCCACTATGATTATTTATGAAGTATTTTTGAACTCTGATTGTTTAAAGTACTTAATCCTTAATATTTGTTCTTTTGTTTCACCGGATTTGTTTTCTTTAAAATATTTTTCATCATCCTCACCCTAAATGATGATATTATCAATATCTTCGGCCCAGTAGTGCAAAGATTAATGATTTTCTTATGAATATCTTTGGCCCGTGAAAGTGCAAAGATGAACAGTGTTTGATGAATACGACTTAATCGATGAATATCTTTGGCCAGAAGTGCAAAGATGAATATTTGATTCAAGATGAATATCGATTGATGTTACAGGATAAAATATTGATGATGGACTTTTAAATTCATAGATTATAGTAGATTTCATTCTCTACGTAACTCATCTATGAATTATTATTTCACTGCCAATATATTGATCCGAAACTTGTTGTTTATTGTATTTTATCGATTTTTCCTCGTCAAGACTAACGATAATTTGTTCTATATTATCTTAGTCATAATATTCTTTATCGGGCTAGTTGAGCTCACCCTTTTCCTTTTTGTTCCATTTTTCTTCTCGTGAGGCGAGAATGTAAATGTAGTTCTAATGGGTATGGAATGATGGTTCTAGAGAGTTGTTTTAGTAGTCCTCACCATTTTGTAAAATAATGTATCAATAATTGTAATGAGGACTTATTTGAGTGTGATATATTGTCTAGATGACAATATTTGTATTTAAACTCACAGTTTATGTGTTGTTGTCGTATTTTACACGACAATTGTATTAATAAAGTTGTAGTTGTTTCGTACTATATATTTTTGGCACTTTAATGGGTGTTGTATACCTATTTTGGGGGCGTCACAAGACGCCGTTTTTCGTAATATTCCTAGCAAGGGGTTTTAAGCTCAAATTCTTTTAATGGATACAAACGATATAATAGGTATATTCATATCCTACGTGCTAATCACATTAACCCTATTAAGATTATATGAACATATGTTATTATATCAAGATCTAAATCTATATTCCATCTTCCAATTTTATATAAATTATCACATTAATTGTTGGCCAAACAATTAATCAATAAATGCAAGATATAATAAATAATTCAATAAAAATCAACTTACATTCAATGGGAAGGTTTAATTTAAACTACATACCAAGTTCCGTTGCAATCTTAATGAAAATTTAGTTCATAATAATAATAAAGGAAAACATCATCTAGATTAATAATCCAAACATCCAAGGTAATTACAAAAGATAAGAACTAGAGAATAAAAGAAGAAACTCTGAATTTGCTCCAAGACTCTCTCTTTGATTTTCAGCCCTTGCAATCCTCCTTCGTGTTTTCCTTCATTGTTCTCTCTGCAATTCTCTTGAAAAATTGAGAGATACGTCCTTTTTGAAGTCTTCTCCTATTTGTATTAGTCCAAACCCTCATCAAGATTCCTATTTGGCTTCAAAATCAACTTAGCAGTAGAAAAATTCAACTTTGGTCGTGTATGAGCGCCTAGGCACTCATCCTAGTTCATTTCCAAGCGCCTAGGCGCTTGACTGGGACACCGAAATTACAAAAATGTCAGCCAACTTAAATTTTAATAATTTTTAATTCTTTTCTTCTCCCAAATTACCAATTTGACCCTCCAGCTACATCCTATAAGAAATAAACACAAAAATAAATAAAAAGATACTAAAAACCCTTAAAGATGGAAATAATTAAGTTTAATAATACCAGATTCATAGGTATAAAATATACTCATCATGACTCATAACTGAGAAGTTCCTGAAAAAGGCCAAGTGCGGAGCGTATCAGAGCACAGCGGAGTGAGGAAGCGAAGCTGCCGAACGGATGGGTATACAAGAAGAAAGAAGTTGTATCAGAAAAGGAAAGGGAAAGGTTCAAGGCTCGTTTAGTTGCAAAAGGATACTCACAGAGGAAGAGGATTGACTATGATGAGGTGTTTTCTCTAGTGGTAAGGCATCTTCAATCAGGATTATCTTGGCATTGGTGGCCAGCTATGATCTAGAGTTAGAGCAACTCGATGTGAAGATAGTTTTTCTTCATGGTGATTTGGAGGAAGTTATATTCATGGATTAGCCTGAGGGGTTCAAGCAGCCAGAGACTGGGCACATGGTTTGCAGGTTGAAGAAATCTCTATATGGGCTAAAGCAGTCTCCGAGAAGATGGTACAAGAAGTTTGATTCCTTCATAATCCAAATTGGGTTCACTCGTTATGAGTATAATTATTGTGTTTATGTTAAGAGTCTTGAGGATGGTTCATATATTTTTCTGTTACTGTATGTGGATGATATGTTTATTGTTGTGGAAAGTATGGTTGAAGTCAACAGGTTGAAGGCCTTGTTGGGAAAGGAGTTTGACATGAAGGATTTAGGTGTTGTTAAGAAATACTTGGAATGGAGATTCGTAAGGATAAGTCAACTGGTAAGTTGTGGTTGTCTCAGAAGAATTACATGGAGAAAGTGTTGGAGAGGTTTAGTATGACTAATGCTAAACAGGTTACCAGTTCATTAGTCATTTTAGGTTGTCTACAGCACAGTATCCGGAGTCGGCTAAAGAGATTCAATATATGTCAAACGTACCTTATGCGAGTGCAGTTGGTTGTTTGATGTATACTATGGTATGTACAAGACCCGGTTGGCACATGCAATTAGCACAGTGAGCAAGTACATGGGAAATTCAGACATAGAGTACTGGAAAGCGGTCAAGTGGATATTCAGATATCCGAAAGGTACTGCAAATCATGGGATTTTTTTGCAAGGCAACATGGTCAAATATCAGTTGTGGGGTATGTAGATGTGGATTATGCTAGAAGGTTGGATGATTTGAAGTCTGTAATAGGGTATGTGTTTACACTAGCAGGTGGATCGATTTGTTAGAGATCCATGGTAAAATCTCTAGTGACTCTATCTACTACTGAGTCTGAGTATATGGCATTGGCTAAGGCTGGGAAAGAAGAATTGTGGTTAAAGGGTTTTGTAAATGAGTTAGGCATAGATCAAGGTGGACTACAGTTGTATTATGATAGTCAGAGTGTCATTTATTTGGCAAAGCATAAAGTGTATCATGCAAGGACCAAGCATATTAACGTAAGGTTTCACAAAGTGCGAGAGTTGATTGCTATGGGTGATGTGATACTGGAAAAGGTGCACACTTTTGAAAATGCAGCTGACATGTTGACAAAGACTATGACCGCATACAAGTTCAAGCATTGTTTGGACTTGGTTAATGCCTCCAAATGTTATAAGGAAGATTCCCCAAAATCGATTAGAACAAGTGGCTTAACTTCTGAATGGGCGAGGTTATTCGTCAAGGTGAAGTTTGTTATTAAAACTTGTGACTCATAACTGAGAAATTCCTGAAAAAGGTCGAGTGTAAAGTGTAGCGGAGCGGAGTACATGATTGTGAGTAGCGTGGGGCGCGCCAGTACATGCTTGTGAGTAGCGTCGGACACGGACAAGACTCTGCAGCACTAATGCAGGCCGCATCGATCAGCGGACATCAGTTTTATGGCTCGATATTCACAAGAACATTATGGGTATTAGGCTATAATGTGAATTAGGGTTTGAATAGTAGTAGTAGTTATAAACATAATCTATTGTAAATCCCTAAGGAACTCTAAAGTTGAATAACAAAAGGAAGGCCGCACCCGTGGAATACCCAAATTGGGGAACCACGTAAATCTCAGTGTTATTTCTTTACTATTATGTGTATGTGTGTGTATGTGATCTAATTCTAACAAAAACACATTAACATGTTCAAATAATGGAAGAATTAGTTCAAATACATGTTCTAGTTTAGCTGACTTATTTATAGTGGATCTCAACAGCTCATTGACCTTATCTAAATATTCAGATTCATTCCAATCAAGGTGATTTAAAAAAAAATTAATTAGATCTTTTTCAATCAAAAGTCTATTTTCAATTATTTCTTGAGTCATGAACAACTCTTGGATCATGTTTACTTTAATCGGTTGGTTCAAAAAATCATTAGGTGGATTTTTAGGAATAAGTCTTTTAGGGTATGGAGTTTTAGGCTTATAGACTTTTTCAATCGACTCATTAAATGTGACCTGATCAATTTTAGGCATATGCTCATAATTTTTAGACTCCTCAAATTCGTTTGACTCAAACTATGTAGAATTGAATACAAAATTTTCATTTCCCTCATCACTTCCAAAACAATCAAGATTTTCAAAATTAACCTTAGAGTCACTAGAAAATTCACCCACCTTTTGTTCGTTTATTATGGTGGCTAACTGACTCATTTGAATTTCTAAACGAGATATAGCTTGATTTGTGTTTTGCATGAAAGCTTCCGTAGTTTTCTCTTCTTCAATTGAAAATTCTTGTAGATATTGAGGTTCTAGATCCGAATATGGATATGAATATGAACTTAGATAAGGATTTTTATAAGTTGAAAAAAATTGATTTAATTGGTTTGCATTAAAATTTTCATAGGGTTCTTGATCCCAAGCAAAATTATTATTCCAACTATAATAAGAATTTATCTTTCCACAAATCATAAAACAAATAAACAACTAACCATGCACGAAAGTCATACAAATAAATAAAATAAAATAAAAATCCTAATTCTACGGTTAACCTAAATAAAATCTAGACAACTCCTAATTGTTCCAAGTTTCACCTTAAGGTCCACAAAATTCAAAATTAATCACATCACTAGCCAGGTAAGTGTAAGAAAGGTGGGAGTCTCTCCGTAGGTACGATAACTAATTTAATAACCACATGTTCATTTGGCGTTTACCTTTTGAATCACTTGCCTAGACACCAGTAGTTTGATTAATTTAAAATTTAGACTCCTCTTGGAGTTTCTTGTCCTAATTAAGCTCGAAAGTCTTAGGGGTCAACGTCTACTTGATTTTATTAGGTCAAGCTTATGCAAAATATAAATTGGGTTATTTGTGGGGCAAGGAAGGGTAATGAAATTCTCACCTTATCTTGTTATAGGTTTTTGCCCTTAATGTTAGATTAAAGATGAAAATGAACAAATAAAATAAAATAAAAATTGTAAAAATAAACTGTCCTAAAACTATGTGAATTTGACACATCTCAATCCTCCAGCAATCACCACAATTTATATTTGACAAAAAAATAAAAAAATAAAAACCTAAACAGGATGTACTCTACGTGAGTGAATGCATGAATGCGACAATTAAAAAAAAACTAAACTACTAATCTTTTTTTGTTTTTTTTAAAAAAAAATAGAGATACAAAGTACTAGGAAAAGCACAACAACAAAATCTTTATCTTTTCGATCATTCGATCCGCTTTAATAATTTTGAAAAGAGAAAAAAATATTAGAGTTAAAAACTAATTTGAATAAATAAAAATTAAGGAATAAAAAATTAATTCTAGTCCTCAACAATGACGTCAAAAACTTGGTGTGATAAAAATATGTAACTGCAAGTGCACAATGTCAAATTAAAGAACTAACAAGTACAGGTCAAACCCACATAGGCTAAATTAATTTTAATGTATCCTTAATATCTATTTTAGGCAAATTAGAAGTAAAGATTTAGAATTGATTAACTAGAATATGAAAACTAATAACAAGGAAGCAATCTAGGAATTCGAATCATTTAAACAATAAACTCAACAAGTAATTCAATCTATTCTATTTTTATAACATAATTATGATTTTAATCTCCCTTTCCTTTAATTTAGTAATTTTACAATTAACATGGGCAAGCATAAACTATGAAAATTTAAGGATTAACTATGACTCATCAAAACTTCTTCGAACAAGCATGGATTATGAAAAACTCATATCTTAACAATAATCTATCAAAACCTCTTAATTAATTTAAAATCGCATAAGGACTATAAAATGAAGGTATTTCAATAAAGAAGCATGAAGGCGAAATCAATTAAAAATAAAAACATAAATAATAGAAGAGATAAAAAAATATTATCATGAATAATTATTTAATTTCATCTTCATCCTAGATATAAAAAAATTAACTAGACATGAAAATATATAACTAAATAAAATAAAGAAAAGACGAATATTTAAAATAAATAAGAAAACTCCCTTTAGTTAACGATCATCCAACGAACGTACAATGAAGAAATAATTTACTCCTATTCCTAACCTAAACTAATCTAATCCAATACATCTTCTCTCTAAAACAAGAGATCTATTTTTAGGAAAAATAAATTTTTGTCATAATTTAGATTCATTGAACTTGGTCTCTTTTGTTCTCTTTTATCATCTACTTTCCTTCTTGGCTTCAATCTCTATATGACAATCTCCCAAGAGTCCTTTTCCATCTTTAAAAGCTAGAACAATTATCTTTTACTTATTCACAAAGATAATCCAATATTGTTCCACCTTCTTTGTTTTTGTTGTAGGATTCTTCTCAGATATTTCCTTACATGAATATCGTTTGATCACCTAGATTTTGACTTTATTGCAATAAAATATTATATCATTCAGCAACAGAAGAGGCACAATATAAACCTTGATAGTTCTAAACATTCAGCAACAGAAGAGGCACTTATATCCGTGGAGTTCGGATGACTGACTTCAGGGAGGAGATATAGTCGGCTCAATATAAATCTATTGAACGATGTTTAGGTTGGGGATCAACAGTGGTTAGAGAAAGGGAGGCGTGTTCAACTTGCAGTTCATGAGTTGAAAATTCTTCTTTGGTTCGGCGTAGTTCGGATGTAATCGACTGAGTTAATGAAACATGCTTTTATTATGTTTGGGAAATGGCTTTTTCAAACTTTCGAAGTTTGATTTTAATCGAAGTATTTAATCGGAGCTTTTAATCGGAGTACATGGCGAATAATGGAGAAGTAACGTGATAGATTAATTACTGGATCAGACATTTAGAGTGGGGCAAGTTGCGTTAGCTTCCAGCTTCGGACTTGTTTAAATTGGAAAAAATTGATCATCAATTTTGGAGATATAAGGTCGGATGGTGATATAAGATTGGATCAATACCTCCCACAGGGGTCGGGACGATTAATATAGCGATATAAGGTCAGAAAATTCCCCGGAACCTCTATTTGAAGCCTCCTTAGGGGATCAGGAGCATTGTTATGGCGGTATAAGGTCGAACGGTTCCCCGGAACCTCTATTTAAAGCCTTCCTAGGGGTTCAAGAGCAATATTACGACGATAGTATAATGTCAGATAAACGTCCTTCGGGAATGACACGTTCCTTCTGAAAGGATAAACGTCATCGGGGAACAATACGTTCCTCCCGAAAGGATAAACGTCCTCCGGAAAGGACAAATTCCTCCCGAAAGAATAAATGTCCTTCATGAAAGGCAAGTTCCTCCTGAAAGGATAAACATCTTTCGAGAAGGACACGTTCTTCCCGAAAGAATAAATGTTATTCGGGACGGGTCAATGTCCTCCTGAATAGACCTAACGTCCTCTTGAATGGATAACATCCTTTGGGACGAACTAACGTGCATCGAATTAAACACTCTTCGACTAATGTCATCCCTGACTAATTGATGTACTCTCTTATTTTATGTTCCTTATAATAAGAGACTAGAGGGCAATGTTGGGGCATGATTATTTGGTCTGGATGATTTGGTGGGCCATAGTCCACGTGGAGGAAGCCTCCCCACGTAGGAGTCTGTTTTGGGCAGTGGAAAATTTTAAGGAATATAAGATTCCTAACTATATTTAATTTTTAACTCCTAAATAAAGAGACATGATAATATTCGACTTCCTTTTTTAAGGAGATTCAGTTATATCCCATTATGGTATCCACCATAATGAGGAATTCTATTCCAATTTGGGATAAGGCATTTTAAAGGAGGTATGATCACTATAAATACAAGGTGTTAACGCCAAGATTTGTCCACGCGCCGCAATCACCAGTAACATGTCTAATCCTACACAGAAATAAAGTCACACGGAGAAACTTGACGGTCTGGACTACTCGGGGACAGCTTCGGTGTGAGAATAAGTACAGGCTGAATAAGGTTAACAATAGAGATATTAAGCTTTAGTGCTGGAAAAATTAGGAGATATTGTGTGTTTGTACCTGTGAACCAGGGTATAGTCTTGTATTTATAGTGATCACACCACCTTCTCCATGCCCGTCCCCGTATGAAAATAGAATTCCTCATTAGGTGAATACCATAATGGTATAGAACTGATTTTCCTTAAAGAAAGGAAGTCGGATAATATCCTGACACTTTCTTTAGGAGTTTGGAAATTAAATCCAATTAGGAATCTTAGATTACTTAAAATTCTCCATTGCCCAAAACATACTCCTACGTGGGAAGGCTTCCTCTACATGGACCATGAACCACCAAATCATTCGGACCAAAATAATAATGGCCCAACATTGCCCCCAGTCTCTTATTATAAGGAACTTAAAATAAGAGAAAACATCGATTAGTCAGGGAGGACGTTAGACAAAAAGTGTTTAATCCGATGGACTTTAGTCCGTCCCGAATAATGTTATTCGTTCGGGAAGACGCTAGGTCCATTCGGGAGAGCATTTACCCATCCCGAAGAATATTTATCCTTTCTGGAGAAACGTGTCCTTCCCGAATGACATTTATCCTTTCGGGAAGAACATGTCCTTCCCATAGGACGTTTATCATTTCGGGAGAAACTTATCCTTCCCGAAGGATGTTTATCCTTTCGGGAGGAACATGTCCTTCCCGAAGGATGTTTATCCGACCTTATACTCGTGTAATATTGCTCCTGAACCCCCTAAGGAGGCTTTAAATAGAGATTCTAGGGAACCGTCCGACCTCATACCACTGAAGGTAAATAACCGACCTTATAACACCAAAATTGATGCTCAATTTTTCCCAATTTAAACAAGTCCAAAGCTGGAAGCTAACGCAACTTGCCCCACTCTAAATGTCTAATCCAATAATTAATTTAGTACATTGCTTCTCCATTATTCGCCATATATTCCAATTAAAAGCTCCGATTAATATCTCCGATCAAATACTTCGATTAAAATCATACACCGAAAGTTTACAAAATCCATTTCCCAAACATAATCAAAACATGTTCCATAAACTCAGCCGATCCCATCCGAACTACTTCCTGAACACCGAACCAAAGAAGAATTCCAACTCCTGAAATGTAAGTTTGAACACGCATCCCTTTCTCTGACTACTGTCGATTCCCATCGTTTAATATATCTATATTGAGCCAAATATATCTCCTTCCTAAGGTGATCATCTGAACTCCGTCGATATAAGAGCCTCTTTTGTTGCTGAATGTCCAAACCATCAAGAGTTACACGAATGTTAAATTCGTTATCCATTGTCCGATGTCATTACCATCAAAATCCCTAACTGAAAACACCACTAACTACCAAGATGATAACAATTATTGCCTTCCAACTACTCCTAAACAAGATCCTCCCTTCGGATCCTCTTCAAAAAAATATTAATTCTACCACAATGCACACTAACGTCTATCTTTTAACTAGCATTCGCAGTCAACCACCAAAGATCAATCGATTCAACTTCGCTACTCAAGCAACCACCCTACCAATGCCTTATTGAACATATGCACAATCTTCTGACTCTAACTCAGACATGTCATAGCCTCTTCCCGATCCTCCACTATTGAAACTCCTCTTTGCCTGATTGTCTGATTTGTTTTGATTGTTATCCGACCTGTGATGGTTATTCCTATCCTGATCACTAGTATCCTCTAAAGACGGTGTCTTTTGTTCAAACTCCCCATAGCTTCTTCGATCGCGATGAAACTCTTCGCGCTATCATATATTTTAGACATATCCTTCGAGACGTTAAACATTATGTCTTTTAACAGCTTCCTTGACTTCACCATATCCAATCCCGTATGGAAATATCTGGCCCGAGGAACATTTAAGTTTGTCATTACTCCAACCGCCTCTCGGAATCTCTTCACATACTGATTGAGAATCTCGTTGAAGTACTGCTTAATCTATACCAAAGAACTGGTCAGCTTACCCCTCCTCTTGTTGCTCCCGAACAGTCATGAAACTTCTCACAAAGCTCCTTCCAAAATGAGATTGAGTTTGGGGCCAACGACATCATCCACTGCCTCGTCTCTTTCCTCAAAGTTGTGATGAACATTTGGAACTTAGCCGCATCTGAATAATCATAATATTTCATCAGCCGGTCATATGTCTGGCTGTGATCATACGGATCTCCAGTTCCATCATAGGTCTCCATGTGTGGAATCTTCTTATTGGGGTCAACCCGAACCCGATCAGTCTTTGGGGAAACAGTGATGTTGGATCAATCGGGGTCTCCTTCTCATGATTGGCAACTGCAAGTTTCTTTTCCAGATCTGCTACCTTTCGGGCAAGTGTCTCAATCTCGTCTCTCCGGGGGGATGGCTCTCGCCTATCCCGATTCCTAGGTTCTGGAAAGGCCACCTGTCTTCTCCGTTTGAACCTTCCTCTGCCTTCGCTACTTGTTTCCCTAGAGCAACTTCGACGCATGTTCCTTTCCTGTCGAGAGCCATCCGAACGATATTTCCTGGATTGATTCCCTAGAAATACATCCCAACGCCAATTATGACTGGAAGAGACCTCATTTCCACCCAACAATAATGTCATCAGTGCGTCCAATTCTTTTGGTTGAAGGTGTAAGGCCTCCACAACATCCTGATTCTCTTGTACCTTCTTGGTTAAGATCAGTTGTCTCTCATCCTGACCATCTCTCCTGGAGTTTCGATCTTCCTGTGTACGTGTTCGGGATGGGATATCCTCGACACGAGTATTGGGACCCACTTCCTTCCTCTCCATTGAGAACAATCGACGTCTAACAAGGGCCGTCTGAGTATTCCTTAGACCCACCGAATGACTGTTGTCCTCGACACAATCGGATGGCCCCAACCAATCTTTGGTCGAACCCCTGGGTTGAGCCGATGGGTTAGCTGTTCCCGAAAACTGTTTTGCTCGTCGCCATTACTTTTGATTAAACTTCTGGGTGATTGAAAAATCAACTAACACTAAAGATCCCTCCTTCTAGCGTCAATATTGATGCTAAGATTCGTCCACACGCCTCAATCACCAATAGCAATCCTGCACAGAAACGAAGTCACACGGAAAAACTTAACTATCTAGGCCGCCGGTGGATAGCTCCGATGTAAGAATAAGTACAAGTTGAATAAGGTTAATAATGGAGGTATTAAGCTTTAGTGCTGAAAAAATTATGAGATATTGTGTGTGTACTTGTGAATCATGGTATGACCTTGTATTTATAGTGATCACACCCACCACCTTCTCCTTGCCCGTCCCCGTATGAAAATAAAATTCCTCATTAGGTGAATATCATAGGATATAACTGATTTTTCTTAAAAAAAGGAAGTCGGACAATATCATGACACTTTCTTTAAGAGTTTAGAAATTAAATCCAGTCAAGAATCTTAGATTTCTTAAAATTCTCCAATGCCCAAAACACTCCTACGTGGGGAGATTTTTTTCTACGTGGACCATGACCCACCAAATCAGTCGGGCCCAAATAATCATGCCCCAACGCAAGGTTATACCCTGATTCACAAGTACACACAATATCTAATTATTTCTTAGCACTAAAGCTTAAAGTCCTCATTGTTAACCTAATTCAGCCGATACTTATTCTCACACTGGAACTATCCCCCGGTGGTCCGAGCCTTCAAGTTTCTCCGTGTGATTTCGTTTTTGTGCAGAATTGGACGCGCTATTGGTGATTGAGGCGCGTGAACAAATCTTAACGTTAACACCTTCAATATGAAATGTATCATTACTGTTAAATTGTACTAAAAAAATAAAAATATAAAATATAACCATAAAGTTTATAAATTTTACAATGGACTTTTTTTAAGAAAAGATATGGTAATTAATAACTCTACTAATGCAATTAGGAAGAAAAATAATCTTATGTCAGTTAATTTTAGGTCTAATGTGAATTATGATTCACTCGAGACTATAAATGATAAAATAGAACAACAATAATATAAATTTCTTTTTTACACTTTGTTATCTATGTATCTACAATTTTAATATTTAAAAATCAATATGAATTTATCGTCTCATAAAAAAAAAAATATTACAGACACAAACTATTCTACAAATATTTTACAAACTATTGATGTGACATACTCCACCTCAGCATATTATGTGAGGCCGAAGACTACATTGAAATATTTTGTTAATCAATATATTGAGATAAAATATACAACATCAACATGTTATAAAATAGCTTGCGCATATACGCAATAAATATGGCTTTTGCTAGTGATGTGACAAAGGGTTCTGTTAAAATTCAACTTCTTACTGTAAGAAGGATATGCTAGAAAACTTTCTTCATTATTGATAGAAAATGGTGCTTTACCTGGAAGTCGGGCTCTTGATTTTGGCAAACTGGATGGTCAAAGAATACTTAAACCATAATGTTTTTTTTTTTAGAATGATAAAAAAATGTAGTTATTTCACAAAGATAGTAGACTATCCTTCACTTATCACAATAAACATATAATAAAAAAGTAAGTAGATAAAAAATAGAAAGAGAAGAAGAACTAATAAAATATTTATTTACACAATAATCGATTCATCCAACTAAAACATTCAACAACAAAAAATGCTAAAAAAAAATAAGCACTTATTGTTTTGACATGTCAAAAGAGCTAGTAAGTACTACACACAAGAGTATTCACAACTTGAAAACGCGATACTATAGTTTTATTACTAATAATATCTTCGTTTCTTATGTCATTTTAGACCACTACATGTCTACATGCTTACCCAAAAATTCATGACTAAATGAACTATCGATGATAGCTTGGATCCTTGCATACATATCAAATTGACACATGTTTTGATGTGGGACCGCAGTGTTACACACTCGCACTAGTGTAGCTCCACGGGTGGCCCTGAAAAAAAGATTCAACAAATACAAGGTTAAGTGCTTTACTGCAAGTTCCACACCATATCTGCAATCAGTTGAAAACCTCAAATGAAAAGGCACATACTATGCAATTATGTAAAGAATTGTTAAATGTAATACAGGCCCGGAGGCACAAATGGTCCATAAATTAGAAAATTTTGCCTCCCCTTCAAGCTTGCAAAGATATTTTGTTCCACTAAAGCACACATCTGCTTCGCAGTGCCTGCTTGATCCTCCATCACCCTTACATTAGTGCCAGAGCTACAAGTCAAGTTGCTACTTCTGATTCCGCACTTGCAGAATCAGACGGCTTAAATGATTCATCATCGTTTGGTACATTCAGCTTTGTCTCTAACTTGGGACATCTTTGAATCACAATCTTTCGGTAGGGCAGGATCTGAATGGTATCAGGTAAGGATACTAGATTTGAACAACCTTTAATGGAGAGCTCCTGCAGAAAAGAGAGGTTTGGAAAGATATCTGGGATGTTGACTAATTCTTTGCATTCTTCAATATGCAACTTCTTAAGGGAAGTGAGGTATTTCAACCCCATCGGCAGAGATTTCAATTTAGCGCAGAACAGAATAGACAATTGTTCAAGATTAGTAAATCCCTGCATGCCCTCATCCAGCAGAGAGATCAAATCATTACAGTCGTATATAGTCAAGGTCCTTATCGATGTTAATCTCCCAAGATTTGTGGTAGAAATTGTCCCCTGCTCTCTAAATTCATCAATCACAAGGGAGGAAAGCGATTTCAGATGGGTCAAGGATCCTAACAGCATTAAATTGCAGTTCGACAGAGCTAACTTTCTTAGGTTTGGAAGCATTGGTAGGGTGGTCAATTTAGTGCATCCCTGGATAGATAATGTCTCAAGGCGAGGGCATGCTACTTTAGATAAGTAAAGATTAAAATTTCTCCACTCCAACAAATTAGACATATCAAAAAGCTCAAGCTGTTTCAATGATGGGAATCCACCAAGAAGATCGTCACCATAAAACTCATACCCAATAATCTGAACTTTGTGAAGCCCTTTTATATGGAGATCCCTAAGACAAGGTAGCTGCCCAAGTGGGGGAATTTCTTTGCAGTTGCAATTAATCAAAGAGAGTTTCACAAGGTTAAAGTTAATATTACAAGACCATGATGGAAAATTGGAATCTCTATACCCTTTTATGTACAAAACCTTGAGATCTTGGGATGGCCTGAGGCTATCTAATACTTGAGCAGAAAATTTACTCTCCAAATTTTGACCCCATGATAATCCCAAGGAGTAGAGACTCGACTTCTCAGATAGATTGGCATCATGGGCTTCCGCCGGATCACTCACATGCTCAAGATTTTTAATTTCTAGAGTCCCTCTTAGGTTTAGCCCACCTAGGTCACTTAAAGAACCAAAACCAGAAGTCTTCGTCAAAATGAACACTGATAATGTTTGAAGAAACCTTAGTTTCCCAATCCCATACGGCATGTATGATAACGAAGAGCAGGATTGCATGTATAGGTGCCTCAGGTTAGTTAACCTATGAATGTTTCTTGGCAACTCCTTGAGATTGTAACACTTGGAAAGCTGAAACGTCTGCAAACGCTTAAGATAGCAGATTGATCTAGGTAATTTTCTAATATGAGTCCGGGAGAGGTTAAGGTACCTTAAACATGTCAAGTCACCAATAGAACTTGGCAATTCACGAAGCCCGCTATGACTTAGATCTAGGACTCGCAAGGATTTAAAGACGGGGAAGATACTGGGGATATTTTCAAAAGTACCAGAATGATCAGATAATATAAGCAGTGTCTTTAGGTTTTTTGCTTGGTGCAGTGCTTTGGGAATAGTTGGTGGCCCAGATACAAAAACCAAAGAGGAATGACGGAGTTCATTGGAAATTTTTGTGACACTCCAGATTCTACAACAGAGCAGCTGGTGCCTGCAACAGCTAGTGCAAGATCACGTATTAGATCATGCATCCGCAGCTTGCTATGTCACCGTATTCATCTATTGTTATATCTGTAAAGAATGACAACTGCAATAATTCCGAGAAATAATTTTCACCGATATCCTCCAATGTTCTCGACGACTCCCGCTGATCTGACAAAAAACCGTTGCTAATCCAACACTGAATTAGCTTGCCCTTGTTGATTATATAATTCTTCGGGAAGACCGAACAAAATGCAAAACACAGCTTCAGATTTGATGGTAGATGATCATAGCTCAACCTTAAGACAGATAACAAAGAGCTTTTGATTCTGGTAAGCCCCATGTATCTCCCTCCAAGATAGACAACCACTCACTTTCTTCCCTCTTGAAGCGTAATAGGCTGCCTATAGCCTTAACAGCAAGAGGCAACCCTTGACACTTCGTAACAAGTTTTCGCCCTATCTCTATCAACCTGTTGTTCGCACTATCTTGAGAGTGACTAAATGCTATACCAGAAAAGAGAGAGAAACAATTGTCTTCCGATAAAGGACCAAGGAAATACTGCCGCATCCCACCTGCTATAGCCGCCACCTTGGTATTCCGAGTAGTTAATAGGACTTTGGACCCGGGAGCACCCTTGCTGAACCACCTTGCCAGCATCGACCACTTCTCTACGTCTTCATTCCAAACATCATCTAACACAATCAAGAATCTCTTTCCATGAAGCACTGCACTGAGCCTCCTCCCTATTGTCTCCAAGCTCGAGATGTCATGGCTTTGTGAGGTTGCAGATTCTAAGGTTTCTTTGAGGATCCTGGTCACGTCAAATTCTTGAGACACCCAAACCCAAGCTTTCAAACCAAAGTTTTTATGCACCTTAATGTCGTCAAAAACAAGCTGAGCAATAGTTGTTTTTCCAACTCCGCCCATACCACAAATGGCAACAACAGAAACGTTTTGGTCAGGTTCATCACAAGAATCGTCTAGTAACCAGCTCACTATATTATTGGCATCGTCCTGTCTACCATAAACACGATCAAATATGAAAGAGACAGTACGACGATTTGGAGCAAAGTCAACACTGTCATCCTTGTCTACCACTTTCTTGGTAAATAAAGAAGATGATCTGCCGTCGAGATGATGAAACTTCTCCACAAGTTCAATGAACCTCGCCTTGAGTTTCAGCAACTTTGTTTCCAGCTTTAAACGGGAAAAAGGATTAACTAAAACCTTTTTCCCAGCCTTCCTTTGCAGCTGGTAACTTTCAAAATCATCGAGCAGATCATCAGCATCATAAGCAACATCTTGAACCTCAGCTAGCCAGTACTTGATCGCCTTGTTATACTCGGGTAGCATCTTCTCTCCTTCTTCAACGTGGGCTTGGAAACTTGGCAACGTCAGCTGCATCTTTATCTGTATCTCCTCGCCCAAGACACCATCAAGAGAATGTAACCGGTCTGACACAATTTTTAGAATAGGTGAAGCAATTATATCTGCCATGGACTTATAATAATACCAAATCTCTTTGTTTCTCTCCCTCCTCCTTTTCTTTTCTGTCAGCAACTTCTGCACTAATCCACACTTTTATTCGAAAATTCTTTGCTCTATTTAATTTAATTCTTCAGTGCCACTCATTTAGATCGATTTTTCCGTCCACTGAATTCCAGAATGTCATTTATTTAAAAAAAATTATTTACATGGTCATAAATAGGAAATTTTCTTTTGGTCTTGGTGTTGGACATCAGTTTTAACTTGTTGATCAAATCAGAAGTAAAGAAAGTAAACATCATCTTCAACTCGACTTTGAATAATCAGAGAGAAAAAAAAACATCATTTTCACTTGAGTCATTCCAACCAAAAATGAACAAATGGAAATATATACGAAAATTGATTATTATACTACCTCTGTCTGGAAAAGAGTCTTTTTTTTTTTTTGGAATATCTTCTTGCAGGACTCTGAAATATCTTCTTGCAGTACAAGACAGAATAAGGTTCCATGCCTGCAGCTGCTTGAATGGCCCAGAGCAGTTGGTAGTTGAAAATTATATGTATTTTTAACTGCTAGGCAAAATCAATTCCGAATGATATTTCCACAACGTTGAAATTGCTAAGAGACATTCTTAAATACAATGTTAAAGTAAGATAAGAAATTGGTTTTTGACTATTCTTGTAGAATACCAGTAAATGCAGTTGTTTAACAATGCAACAAGCTTATCTTGTAGTTTCCGTGAGACATGCTCCTAAATGACATAATATTATAATATTATAAATGAGGGTTAAAATGACACTAATATTATAATAATGAGGGTTAAAATGACACTAATATTATAGATGACTCTTTTTATGAAACGGGCACTTGTATTTTTAGATAATTTATAGTATTAATACGGAAGGCTAAACAAATTCATATCATATTACTTTTGAGTTTAAAAATGTCCTTCCTTCACTTAGATTTTGGAACTGAGAGAGTATATTCCATTGTTAACATGAAACATTCATAATTTTTTTCTAGGGCTTAAGTAAATAGTCAATTAGATTGAGCACATACCTCAATCACCGTCACCAAATCTCTCAGTTTCAGACAGTGATCTGTCCCCAGCTGGCTCTCCTGCATCGAATCCAGCTGGCTTGGTGAGATCTTTGATTCGGCTAATATGGGCTCCGCTCGTCTTTAATCGCCCCCTTCCTAGTGATGATGAGTCCAGCTTCAATTGTTCATTTGTATTAATTTCGTTTGAATTAGAAAGACACTAGGCTTGTAAAACCCTAGCTTTTTCAAGGTTATGTTATCGATGAAAATCGTCTTGTTCTTGTGAGAACATGTGGATCAATTGCCTGACAAATTTGCCTCCAAAGACCGAAGTATGAATTATTTTTGCCAGGGGTTCATTATTATTTCGGTTGGGGTGGCAAATGAAATGAGATTATGAAGAAGTTGGACAGCTACTAGCTAGGGACTTGATTGAAAATATTGAAAAGTTAAGTGCATGGAGTGGAAAAAGAATAAAGTTGGAATACAAAAGTATAATTTTACTAAATTAATATCCCCTCTAAAAACAAGAATAATTTTATCCAATGACTCAATGAGTTTCATTTTTTCCGCTTTATGAGTGAAACTTTTCCTCACTTCAATTTTTATCATGTAAAAGATACAAACTTTCCCTTCCTTTTCTATCTAAACCGTTTGTTTCCCCATTATAGTTTCTCTCTTGTTCCCCATTATAGTTTCTCTCTTTCCATCCTATCTCATGCCCCCAAACTCATAAATAGAACCCAAATTTAACCTCCCCTTATTGGCAGTGACCAAGCTAGAAATTTTATTCAACTGGGTTAAAAACTTAAAATATTGTGAAATTATAATTAATTCAGCAGAGGTTTCGGGACAGTGACATCCAGTCAATATTTTTGGATAATTTAATATTTTTCAATTAGATATATAAAATATATATATGGTTATAATTTATACCTATATAAATAAATAAATATATAATAAGACAAAATGTGATTTTTTTAGCTAATGTCTTTGGTCTTTGGTATAGACTTTAAATTTAATTAAAATTAAAACACTTTTTATACTCATATATAGTGTTATGATTAATTTAACTAGATTTAAAAACTTTAATATTAATTTATTATTCTGCAACAATTTTATTTCTTATAAGAGTCTTTAAGTACTTAGTCATTTATTAAATTTTAACTAAAAAATCATATTTAGGATTTTAGTTTAAGTTTCTACTCAACTTTTGTAAAACTCCTAATTTTATGAAATAAAAGTATTCAATTTTTCTTATAATTATTATTTAATAAATGGTTAAATTGATAAAAAAAAATTAAAATTAAGGGTGATATATGTAAAGTTTACAAAATACGCAAGTGGTTATAAAATACTCATTTCTATCGAAGAATGTTCGTTTGGTCGTGGAATATTCTTGCTGTCGGGGAATATTAAATTACTTTGCCAAAAATGCATTTAATGGGCCCCATAACTAATAATCATTTAAATAGAAAGCGACAAAAATAATTTTTTTATAAAAATAACGGCGCAGTTGTTACCGTTAAAACTGTTGGAATACCCGGTGGTTAAAGTACAGTAATACGCGGTGTTGCACAATGGCACACGATATTGCACAGTATTTCTGATTATTGATTCTTACGTAAGAAGGCACTACTCAATAATTGTTACAGTAATTACTGTTTAATATTTTATTTTATTGATTCAATAATTGTTACGTTGATATTTTATATTATTGTTGTTTCAATAATTATCCCTGCACAGTATTTCCCATTATCAGATCAATAATTCATATTATTTGAATAATATTACTCCCTCCATCTCATGATAAAAGTCCTGGTGGACTTTTCACACATATTAAGAAGAGGAATGAAATGACAAAATTGCCCATAATAATATGTCATTAATTATTTTTAATGTAGGTGAGAGAGTGACTTTTTAGCTATTCAATTCAAAATATTCTCTCTTCATACTTATTAAATATGGAGAGAGAATTAGAATAAAAAAGTATGATATATTTAATGCTACGGGCATAATAGGAAAAAATATGTAAAAGTTTGGTTATTAAAGAAAAGTGGACATTTAACATGGGACTACCCAAAATAGTAATAAAGACTTTTATCATGGGACGGAGGGAGTATTAGATAACATTATTGACAATATCTAAGGAAGTTTTATCTAGAAAAGGGGTTTGGTCACCTAATTGCGCGCCAGTAAGGAGAAATCCTTATCGAAAAGCCTCTTGGGAACGACCTTGTTGTCATAATTGTGCTTCTATAATATTATTTGTGAATAATTAATTATTAATTTATATAATTAGAAAATATTTATTTTATGTGGATATAAATTAAAGAATTAATGCTGAGGTATTTTATCTGTATTTTATCAGAATGGGGGTGTTTTATCAATATTTTGTCAGAATGGAGGTATTAAAAATCGTCCATATGTGGATTTCGGTCATTTTCTGTTTGGAATTTGAAAAAACTTTCTTCTACAAAGTTGTAGAGAATTAAATTTTCTATGGAATAGACATTAGATCGAATTTTTCTGATATGAAAAGTGCCCCGAATACCCGAGTGAATAATACTAGAGTGAATAGTAATCGGGTGAATAGTAACCCATGAATAGTAATTCGCACAGATAGGATATTCCAACAGAATAATAAAGAATGGAACCAAGTCATGCGTAATCTGCACAGACAGGATATCCTAACAGAATAATAAAGAATGGAATAATAACAGAGTTCACTGAGGCATGCGATAGATCACGCATGCATGTTTATTCCAATGTAATAATAAGAAATGGAATAATGTAAGAATTTCACCATGTATGCGGTGCTTGCGTAGATAGAGTTTATTCCAATATAATAATAAAGAATGGAATAACAACCTTTACGAGTCTTGAAAGAAAATAACTCTCTTCATGAATACGAAAGAATAATACCCCTTACCTCAAAAGAAGACCGAATCTTTGGAATAGTGAGGTAGCGAGACTTCTCTTCATCTTTCTCTCTATATTTCTCTCTATAATAATTGCTCTATAGCTTTAGTGAATTGGTGAAAAATAATGAAGGAATGAGCTTCTATTTATAGGAAAATATAGTTTCAATAATTGTACGTTTTGGGGCTCAAAATATTACAGTATAATACCTTCCTCTTTTCCATTATTTTTAATTTAGTCCTGCAAGTATTATCAAACTTGCACCATCTCCCCTAATAGTAAATCATGTGAATCAATAGTAAATCATGTGAATCAATAGTTCTAGACATGTGAAAATACGAATTACAGTATAGTACCTCCATCTATACCTCCATTTTTAACTAAGTCATGCAAGTATTATCAATCTTGCACCAACTCCCCTAATAGTGCAAGAATGTGAATCAATAGTACACACATGTGAATAAATAGTTATAATCATGTGAATTAATAGTAATTAATTGCTCATTTATCCGATTAATTACCCGACTAGTCAGTATAACTTCCAGACATCAATTAATATCGAAATAAATGTCGATTTCCACTAACACTAATAATTTCAACACAATGAAACTATCAATTTCATCTTTAATCAATACGAACTTATTTATCATTAATATTATAACTCACAATATTTAACAACCAGGTCGTTCCCAGGAAAGAGGGGGCTTTCCGATAAGGATTTCTCCTTATTGGCGCGCAATTAGATGACCAAACCTCTCCTTAACAGAACTTCTAGATATTATAAATATTGCAATTTAATAATATGAATAACTTTGTCGTCTCAATTATTGATTTAATAATATATTATATTATGCCGATGATACTGTGACAATAATCGAATCAATAATATGAGAGATATGATGCAACAATTACTGTAGCAATAATTGAGTATAACTGAGTGACTTCTTACGTAAGCATCAATAATTAATATCGTGTGCTACTATGCAACCACGCGACATTCTTGTACTTTACTACTACGGGTAGTTCAACGCTTTTAATTAACAATACTTTCACCAAGTTATTTTTATAAAAAGATAATTCAGTCATTTTCTAACTACGACAATACTTCCGTTGTGGGATCCACCAATTTTGCCGTCGTACAGATATTCCCCGCCAAAAAGAATATTCCCCGACCAATCGAATATTATATAACAACTTGCATACTTTGCAAAATTTATAAATAGTTCTCATAACTATAACATTATATCAAATCCACACCATAATATTAAAAAAAATATATTTTGAGAAATTTAAATCTTTATTCATAAAATTTGGGGTCTCACAGTGTGTGTGTGTGTGTGTAAAGGTGTGTCTGTGTGGGTGTATGATATATATATATATATAAGTTTTTGTTTTTTTATATAAAATAGAATATATTATATTTTATTATATAGTACTGCATAGTGTGTACATAGTGCAACATAGTAAAATTAAAAAAATTCGTTGAATTCGCCTATGAACTTCACCCGTGAAATCCATTACTGTGCATCCGTGATTATTTTTCTAAATAGTATCTTGCCATTTTCCTTTAAATAGGATGCTTAGTTTAGAAATAAAAATCACACTAGAATCAGAGAATTCTTCTTCTATAATATTGAGCGTATTTTGTTTGAGTTTAAGGAAGATTTGAGTGTAAAAAATAGTACAAGTTTTTTTCAAGAATATCCCCGCCATACCAGTTAGAAATACTCTCCTTTTAAGGTAAGAGATATTATTTTTGTTTAATATTCGTAAGAAATAATATTTTTTTTATACTCTGTAGTATGTAAGTAATATTATTTCGTTTCATATTCCTAATTCTACACTTATGTTGATAAGTATTGTTTCTATACTCCTTGAAATTAGTAGAATATCCTTGAAATTTGCGTTTCATCTAGTATCGTTCCACTGAAATATTTTTCTGGACATTCTTGTTAAATTTTAATCTTTTAATGTCGGAGTACTATTCATATATACGATACTATTCATATATACAGTACTATTCATACGGTACTATTCACGGGATACTATTCATAAAGTACCATTCACTCGGGTATTATTTACGCGGGGTACTATTCACGATAAAAATTGATTTCTTTTATGTTCAAATTATTTTTGATACATGAATATTATTCTTGAATTTTACTCCACAAGATGGACTGTTGATTGGTATGATTATGACCAGGAATTATGTATCGGTATAATCATAACCTGTAATGTTACAAATGATGTAGTAAAAGTTATCATTGGCCCGTAGTGCATTAATGGACAGTTGTTGGCATGATCATGACCACTGGCCGGTGATAATAACGAATATCATTAGCCTATAGTGCATGGATAATTCGTGGATGTGATACTAATGAATATCCTTGGCCCGTAGTGCATGGATAATTCGGTGATGTGAATTATTTATTGAGTTGTGTTACAGAGATAAAATATTGATGATGAACTTTTAAATCATAGAAGATAGTAGATATCATGCTCTACTTGACTCTTCTAATGGATTGTTTGTTCAACTACAGTTAAACTTGTTGTTTATTGTATTCTATCAGTTTTTATACAGTTGAAGGTTAAGGATAATTTATTCTTTATTATCTTAGTCATAATATTCTTTACAGGGCTAGTTGAGCTCACCCTTTTCTTTCATTGTTCTCTTCAGGAAATGAGAATATAGATGAGATCTAAGTGATCCAGTTGTATCAGATCTTAGTGATCTATATCCTTAGTGAATTTCCTATTCGTAGAGTAGAAGAGTGAACTAGGAGTTTTTCATACACCGAACCACTTAAATCTTCCTGTGTTATTTACTTTCTGTCTCTACTTTTTGCATATTATCTGCTATATTTGTTGTGGTTAAAATTCAAAAAACTAAATTCATAACTAAGATTTCTTCATATCGTTAAGAGGGATTTCAAACTAATATTTTGTTGTGCTTAATCAACATTGATTAATTAACTATCTAGTAATACATTATTTAATTAATAATCTCTTTTGTGCCTCTACAAAACAACATATATATATATATATATTAGAAATATATTAACGATTACTTTAGTTACTAATTCTATTACATATAGAAAATCTTTAATTAATTAATGTTACAAAATAATTCTAACTTGTATATTAGTTTTTAAAATTTAGTTAGCTAGTTTTTAAAACTAAAATCATAATGACAACTCATTATTCTACAACAATTATATTCCTAAATAACTATATATTGAAAATACAAGAAAAATATTATTAATAAATAATAATTAATATAAAAAATTGTAATGTATATTACAAAATATATTAACGATTAAAATTTAGTAAACAACTTTATTTCATAAAGAAGACCTTAAGTTAATTAATGTTAAAAAATTCTAACTTACATATTACTAATTAAAATTTAATTACCTTTTAAAACTAAAATCATGATTATTACTAATTATTTTACAACAATTTATTTTTTACAATAACGTATAACTTAAACACTTTATTTTAGGCTTTTAGGTTTTCACTCAACTTGAAGCTCTAATTAAAAATGCATATATAAATACAAATGATTAATTATAAAAACTAAATATTAAATTTTGAAACTATATAAAAAGTTAATATTAAAATAAAAATAACAAAAGAAATATATTAGTAACACTCAATATATGATCTGTAGTAATTCGTTTTTAAGCAAAATTTATGAGAAAAAGTACCTTTACCCCCACCGTGGTTGAGTGTTTTAAGCAATTAGCCACTATGCTTTTTAAAATATTCAATTAGCCCACTGTACTTTTTAAAAATATTCAATCAAGCAATTCCGTCCAATTTTGTTCACGGGCGTTAAAAAATTGGAGGGAAAAAACACCTTTACCCCACTGTGCTTTTAAAATATTCAATTAGCCCATTGTACTTTTTAAAAATGTTTAATAAAGTAATTCCATCCAATTTTGCTCACGGACGTTAAAAAATTGGGCCAATTTTCCTACGCGGCTTTAAAAAATAAAATACAAATGACGTGTCTCACTAGTTATAAGTGCATTTAACATCTTTTATAGTGTAATTTCATGGTTCTAATCTAGTAAGCGAATTCTTTGAAATTTCTTTCAATGAATATTTGGTATGTTTCTATAGTGCTAAGAAATATTTTGATGGAATAATTTAATAAAATATTTTTACTTTTGAGAAGGTAAGAGAGGGAAAAACGTTAATTTTAATTTATATATTTTATATGCATGAGTCCTACAAATTATGATTACTTAATAATAGCACATTTCAACGTGGTGACCATATACGTATTGAATTACTCCATGATCACCACACCACCATAGGCAGTAACGGAACAACTACGTATAGGTATAGCATTTTAATGCTTATAAATAAAAATATTTTTGTAAGACCAGAAATTTTTTAAATAAAAGGAATTTCCTTTATTATTATTTTGAAATAGTAAGGTTGATTTGATTAATGTGGATAGTTAAGGGTTAAATCATGAAATATTTCAAAATAAGCGAGTGGTTATAAAATATTCATTTTGTGGGGAATATTAGTTTGGTCGTGGAATATTAAATGCTGTCAGAGGAATATTAAATGCAAGCAGCGACCATGTGGGCCCCATAACGAAAGCGATTGGATGAAGAAAAGCGACAAATATAAGTTGGTTAAAAATAACAGGCGTAGTTATTCTCATTAAAGGCTTTTGGAATACGGGTTGGTTAAAATACGATGTCTGGCATGGTTGCACTTGTTAGCACGGTATTACCTGATGTTGTTGAATTATTGATCCTTACGTGAAAGGCCTTACTCAATAATTTCTGGAGGTAATTCTTTATTCGATATTTTATTTTATTGATTCCAATAATTATTTGCGTTGATATTTTATATTATTGTTGTTCGATAATTGTCACTTTGCATTATCTCCATTATCGGATCAATAATTCATATTATTTGAATAATATTATTAGATAGCATTATTGGCGATGTCTAGAAAGTTACATCGAGGAGAGGTTTGGTCACCTAATTACGGCGCGATAAGGAGAAATCCTTATCGGAAAGCCCCTTTTCTGAGGAGCGGCACGGTTTATTCATAATTGTGATTACGTAATATTATTTGTGAATAATTAATTATTGATTCATATGATAAAAGAAATATTTATTTTATGTGGATATAAATGATGGATTTATTTATGTGGTTATAAATGAAGAAATTATTGTTGAGGTGTTTTATCGGTATTTTATCGGATTGGAGGTATTAAAAATCAAATAAGGGGTTTGAGATATATTGCGGGGTTATAATTTTTAATCCACGGCCAGATTTGGATTGTAGTAATTTTTGGGTATATACATACATAAGTTGATATATATCAACAAATTTTGAACCAGTTAAAAATGCGAATGATTTGTTGTGAATTTTAAGGTGTCGGATTAAATTAGGTTTATAATTGATTTTGGTGGAAAATTCTAGAATTAAGTGGGCCCACTTGTGGTTGGTGAAGAAATGTGCTTTGAATTTTATTTCAAATGTGGTGAGTGGCAATAGTAGCAGTGGTAAAAGCCATCGGTGGCAGGTCGAAATGCCTTGGTAATTTAACATTTTCCTATAAATGAAATTTAAGTTAAATTGAAATCACACGGAAACAAAGTTTTCTCTCTTTCTCTCTATATTATTGATAAATATTTTGTGAGTATTTAGATACTTTGAGAGTTCTTTTTATTGATCTGAGTTTCATTCGACATCACTTAGACCTTTCCTTCCAAATCTTTGATTCTTTGAGGTAAGGATATTTTTTTTTCGTAATGATATTATTTCTTGATATCATTATCTTTGAAATGTTGATCTGAGTTTTTATCAAATTTGGAACTTTTTCATGTCGGGGTTACTATTCATGAGTTCTTATTCACGAGTTACTATTATTGAAGTTATTATTCACGATTCTTTATTCGAGTACTATTCACGTAGGCGTGAAAATGTTTTTTTTATGAATTTACATCTTTTGGTGTCAGTTACTATTCACGTATCACGGCACTATTCATTCACGCGTATCGGCACTATTCACGTATATCGGCACTATTCATCGAAAAATAAAATTTCTTCTTTTAGTCAAAATATCTATTCTGGATCTGAGCTTTGATTGTATCATTATTTTTAATCATTCTTGAATTTTACACCACGGTGATTATTTTTGGGGTATTGTTGGACATGGATAAAAACAAATCTGAATCCTTAATCACTTAATCCTTGTCATTTTGTTTCACTGGATTAGATTCTTTAAAAATATTTTTCATCATCCTCGGTCTTAAATGATGATATTATTGAATATCTTTGGCACATAGATGCAGATGAATGATTTCTGAAGAATATCTTTTGGCTGTAGTGCAAGATGAGCGGTGTTGAGATGAACATGACTGGCGATTAATATCTTTTGGCACATGGTGCAAAGATGAGCAGTGTTTAAATGAACATAATAAAGTGATGAATATCTTTGGCTTTATGTGGTCTGAAGATGAGCAGGTGTTTAAATGAACATGACTAATCCGATGAATATCTTTGGCACATGGTGCAAAATGAGGAAAAACGTTAATTTTAATTTCTACATTTATATATGCATGAGTCCTACCAATTATGATTACTTAATAATAGCACATTTCAACGTGGTGACCATCCATATTGAATTACTCCATGATCACCACACCACCATAGAACAGCCGTAGGCGAACAAACACGATAGGTATAGCACACATTTAATGCTTATAAATAAAAATATTTTGATTGAGTAACTTTTAAATTAATGTGCTTTAAATAATCTTAATAAATAGAAAAAAGAACATTAACTAATCCAATTTATTTGGAGGAGAAGAGTAGAAGTAGCATTTGGAAAATTTCACATCAGCGTCATTCCTATGAAGAATCTTAAGAAGTTAACTACGGGCAGGAAAGTACGCAAGCAGGTTCTACAAGCGAGAATTAGTCGTATGAAGAAGGAATACTTGAGTCACTTCTAGACTGTGTTCCTAACGACTCGATTTGAAGTAAAATGATTGCTGATGGAAGACACAATACACCATTATCTGCTTCCTTTGGGTGGTATTAATGTGTAGCCATCGTAACATCCTTTAACATTTTGGCGTGGATATGATTTTGAAGAAGTTGCTTTATCATAACTTGTGCTTCTCACATGTGTTAACTAATCCAATTCGATTATAGATTAACGAAATCTGCTCATTTCTTCTGATCATGGAGACTTAGATGATTATTACTTTTAGTCTCGGATCGTGACCCAGATTCACTTCGAGATTTGGGTTGGCTTATTCGCAAAGACTCATGTCCCTGAACTTGAAAAGCGCGATTGGGATAAGTATTTACCATTGGTGAATTCTCTACAATAACGATTAGCATATCGGCGAGTATAGGTGTGGCTCCATTGAGGAAGCATTATATGGGCCGAAAATGTCGTTTCTCCATATGTTTGGGATGAGGTGGGTGAAGCAACATTATTTGGGACCGAGTTGATACGTATGACTACAATGGAAAAGATCCAAATAATTCGATAACGATATCTGAAGGGCTCAAGATCGACAAAAGAGTTGTCGCGATCTTCATCGAAAGGCGATGGAATTTAATGTGGGGATCGTGTATTGTTGCGAGTTGCTCCGTGGAAGGGAGTTACAAGATTTGGGAAGAGAGGAAAGCTCAATCCGATTTATTGGTCCATTTCAAATTCTTGACCGGAGTAGGAAATGTAGCCTATAGACTTGCGTTACCACAAGGTATATCTAAAATGTTTTCAATGTGTGTTCCACATATCGTACTTCGTAAATATGAAAATTGAGTTAGAAACCCAGGGCAGATAGCGAAGAAACACGCGTGTAAGGAGGTTACCTATCAAGATCTTGGATAGGAAGGAAGCGTGTCCTACTGGCATGAAGGTCATACCACGAAGTTAAAGTTTTGTGGAGAAAATACGGAATTGGAAAGCGAGAAATGAAAGCGAGGTATCCTCACCTTTTGAAACACAGTTTTTTTTTAAATTAGATGATTATTACTTTTCAAAGTTCTTAAAATCTCACTATATAAATATATTTGTTGGACATGGATAAAACAAAATCTGAATCCTTAATCCTTAATCCTTGTCATTTTTTGTTTCCTTTGGATTAGTTCTTTAAAAATATTTTTCATTAACAAATAACTTACATATTTAAGCGAGAAAAAGATGTTATATTTAGGATTAAATTAAAAATTTACAACTTACGAAAAGGAAGAAACCATTATATATATGAAAGTTTATAAATTTTCATAATAGTTGATTTGATTATGAGAGAAGAGAACTTACCTTTAACATAACACTTGAAAATCAATACAACTTTTCAATGCTTTTTAGAATTAGCTTTCTATTATGCGTTAAAAAATTGGAGAGAAAGAATTGCTGAATTGGATGAAATTGCTTGATTGAACATTTTAAAAAAATACGATTAAATTTAATTGAATATTTTAAAAGCACAGTGGGGTAAAGGTGCCTTTTTTCCCCTAATTTTTTAACGTCCGTGAGCAAAATTGGACGAAATTGCTTGATTGAACATTTTTAAAAAGTACAGTGGGCTAATTAAATATTTTAAAAATACAGTGGCTAATTGTTTAAAACACTACAATCACAATGAGATAAAGGTGCTTTTTCCCCAAAATTTAAAGTCATTCTAATCATAATAGTAAGTCAATGTGAAACTCAAAAAATATATTTTATAATCACTATATAAAATAAATAAAAAATAATTTTATTTAAAAAATAACTCGTGCTTCGCATGAGGTACTTAGCTAGTGCTAACATAATAAGTAGTAATATAATATATACATACACACCTTATTGGTCCCTCATACGCTTCTCTAATCACAAATTCATTTATAAATACTTAATTCTTTAATTGTTTTAAAAAATAATATAAATTATAAGAAAAAATGTATATATGTGATGTAGTGTAGAATGCAATCACTTACTATGGCGATGGTTTTATTGGGCTATAGTGACGGTTCACCCGTCGCTATAGCTATTATGGTTTATGGCAACGGGTGAACCGTCGCTATAGCTCAAAAAAAACGTCATCGTAAAAGGCGATGTGTCTTCTGTATTTGTATATATACATATATATTTATATTATTATTAATTTTAAGAAAATTAGAGAAAAATGCATATATAGGAGTATAAGTGATATGTGATTTAGAAGTTATAAAATTTTAATTTGACCCGTATATTAGAAATTTTATAAAATTTCAACGGGGTTAATTTGTCTATTAATTTAATTTTTTTCTAAAAATATCATATATTATTAAGTAATTTTTCCTCACCACATACTGATAAGCTAGTGATAAAAGTCTCTCTTTGTTGTCTCTTAAAATTAAAATGCTTTTCAAAATTTATTACATTGTCATAGTGTAGGTTTGAAAAAAATTACTTATTCCGACTCAAAAAATAAAATAAAAAGATTCACCTTGTTGTACTTATTAAAAATGAAAACTTCTAAACAATTCGTGACATAAAAAATTAGTCTAATAATTTAAGACAATAAATATAAAGAGGATACATCGGATTATCAGTATTTTGCTAAAGGAGTTTTGAAAATTGAGGACTCTTATTATATCTATTCCTACAAGAAAGACAAAAATGACACGTATGATTGAAATGAGACATCCTATCCTATCCTATCCTATCCTATCCAATATTAAAAAATCTATACTTTGTCATACCTTCTCTGTAATGTATCCTTTGCAATATTATATAATGTATGTTTGGTTAACTAGTGTTTGGTATATTTATATAGAGCGTTTAAAAATTTAAATATATTTAAAATTTAATTCGTTTAGTATCAATTTATTTTAAAAGTAATTTATTTAATTTATACATACCAAAATTAGTACAATACATTTAGAAGTCCAAATGCTGCAAACGTTACTGTTACAATCGTTGATAGCCGAACAAACTCATAGTGGGTCAAACGAAGTTTTAAACATAATAAAAAAATATAGTATTGAATATTAAATGTTTGTATTTATTTTATATATTAAAAGAAAATAATATTTTTTGCATAAAAAAGGGATATACCTTATATGGTATTTAACTAGTATATTTTATAGGGTTAATACGTCTATTTTTAGGGTTTTTATATGAATCCAACGGTACAAATTTAAACAACATATAAAAATATTTGAACATATGAATTTTCATATGATTTGGTGATATCTATTATCGTTTTTATTGTAATGAAAGTTAAATTAATTTTAGTCGTAAAAAATATACTAATTTTGTAATGTTATACTAATGGGGCTACACAATCTCAAAATTGAATAAAAATTAGTGTTTACTCATATTTTTGCATGATCTTTCCATCACTAAGGTTAAATTTTACTAAAAAACTTGATATAAACTTAATTTATAAAACTAAGATATATAATTTATAGTCCATTTCAAGGGCTCACACCCTTATTTTACATATCATGCTCACTCCCTTTAGCGACGGATCGAGCGACGGTTCGGTCTGTCACTATATCAGAGAATCGTCGTCTTAACTTTTAGCGACGGATAACATAAAGCGACGAACCGAACCGTCGTCCAATCGGTCGCTAAAGAGGATATGTATGTAGGATCAAAGGATATGACCTTGATCCTTTCCGATATATCTTATATGTCCCGCAAGCCCTTTTTTTACGCCACACTAAATAATTTGTTTAAAGGATTATTCAAACTTGCATAGTTTAAATTAATGAGTGCATATATTTAAATATATGTAATTGATTTTGTATTTACTCGATGGCACTATATTTACAACTCACTTTACATCATTTTAGGGGATATTCTAGATAAGTTATTTATTGTTCCCATAAATTAACTATTATATTTCTAATTATATATTTATATTTTATAAACAAAAAATACACTTTTGGTATCTTAAAATTCTTGTCTAGAAAGTTTTGCAAACCGTATGAGCACTAACAATACAACTCATAATTTAAACCCGCAATCAAAAAAACTTTCTGTAATGTATTTTTAATAATGTTGAACGGATGGAACAGAAAGTGTTACAACTTATAAATAATCCGAGTACAGATAATTAGAACCGTTTAAATGAATCGACTAAACTTAACTCGAGATTGACATGCATAAGCTCGATTCGAGTTTGTTAAATGAGTCGAATTCAAACAAATTCCCTTATCCGAGTTTGAATGATATAGTGACTCGTTTTGGTTTAATATTTAATTAATTAATTTTTTATTTTTATAGTAATAAAGTAAAATTTGTTGAACTTAATTAAAAGTCGACTAAAGTTCAACCCGCCTAAACCCTTCTTGTTTGTTAAACGTATTAATTTCATATCTCAGAGCTAAACTCTTATACAATTTTACAGGTCTAGAATCGTCAATGGCTGCTTTCCCCCATGCCATTTACACTTATGTTTCCAACGGGTCACCTATATATATATATATATATATATATATATATATATATTCATACCTAACCCATATAAAAGAAATGAAATTGATGCGAGATTACCGGATTCAACTGTATCATTCGTTGTCTTCACATTGGTAGAGATTTACTATATCTTCTGTGGGCGCCAATTGGCTTCCCCCCCTCGCCTGTGAATTCTATATTTTCAGAAATTAATGCGTCTGAAATAATTGAAAACATACTCACAAGGAAAGGGAGAAATTTCTGGTTAGTCTCCCCTCTACTTCTTCTTCTACTTCTTCACTCATAACTGCTGTATTTATTGATTCTATGCACTACATAATGCTATTTAAACAGTGGAACTTAAGTTTTTGCTTGCTCTTGATCTGAAATTGAACAGTGTAATTGTTTGCCTCTGAATTTAACATGTGATTCTGCTTATGCTGTCATAATTTTAGGGAATTGTTATTTTCACGATTAAATATTGATATTTTCACAAATCTTAAGTGTGGGGCTGATTTACTCTTTGCAGGATCTTGTGGAAATATTATTTTCCATAGGCTTAAATATAATTTAATAAACTATGATTATATTCCACTTCGGTGATTCACCTTTTAATTTTGTCAATTAATTTTTTTCAATTCCATCTAATTGAGATTGCCGCATCAGAAATTGCTGACGTGATTATTTGGGTGGGTGCATAGTTGTGCTGATGTGTAACAAAAAAATTGTTTTTTAATTTTTGATTAAACATTTATGATATATTAAAGGGCAAAAGCGTCAAACTATTTTATATTAAACATTAAAATTAAACAAATTAACTACTCATTTCTTCAAACAAACAATGAATCATAAAACCAAAAATTCAGAAATTTCCATTGGCAAGACTCTGGCGAAACCTGGCCAAACTCCGGCAGAGACTCCCAAAAAATCCGACGATGACCAGTAAGCAAATCATCTATATGGGAGCCCAAACCAGCCAACACAATCAAATCCAATCCAAACAATTAATAGAGCTTAGAATAGAAGAAAATCAGAAATATAACATCCCAAAATGATACCACCAGAGACTGATAACAAGAATGAGAGACATCGCAGTTTGAAGCAAATCTGGTCCAATAAAGAACGAACTTAAATGCAACCACCAAACTACATCTGATGAAAAAAAAAAAAAACCAAATCGTTCTTAGAGCATTCACAACAATTTCCTTATATTTATCCTTACTCTGCAGTGCTATTGGGTCATTCTGCAAAATAGGGATTCAATTTTTTCATTATCTACCTAACAGGTTCCTTATATTATTTCCTTAAATAATACAATTTAAAAGTTAAAAGTTAAAATTTAAAAGTTCCAACAGTCAAAATATCAAATTAATAATAATCTTATAATTTATAAAAGAGAGTATAATTTATCAATTATATTCCACTTTAAAATAATTTTTATTTTATTTTAAATTTTAAGTAATTTATAGAGTGAATATTGAATGGATTGTAATTTGCAAATGTATCAATATTAACTTTTAAAAGTTAATTTGTGATATTTTTTAAATTTAAATTTAATATGATTCATTTAAATTTCGAAAATAATAAATTTTATAATTAATAGTACTTTTATAATATTTATAATTATATTGACATAAATTAAATAAATTTATTTCAATTTTAAATTTGAATACGTTTGAAATTAATTTTTAAAAAATAAGTCAATATTATGTTTATAATTTGAAAATAAAGTAGTAAAAAAATTTTCAAGATGTGTATGATTGATGAGTTGTCCACTTAAATGAGGGTGTGAAATGTCATTTTGTATATATAGAGAACAATCTTTTGACTCCCTCACACTGGGGAGTAAAATCCTATATAGGGATTAAAATAGAGAGTCAAATAATGATAAGGAAGCTGTTGGATAATGATTTATTGATGTATTCTTTAAAATTGGGGATAGAGAGTTGATTAGGGAAACTATTATTAATGCTCTTAGCCTTTTAGTTAAGATGGGTCAGGGGACATTTATGTATCATGTTAGATTCATTCCTTTGTGTGAATTTATTTTCTTTGATGTGAACTTTGTTTCCTCTGTGAGGCTTGTTTCTTTCTTTATGCTAGGCTTGATTGATTATTGTAATTTTTCATTGTTAATGTGCATTTATTGATATTATAATTGTGTAGTTGATATAAAATTGGGGCTTCAAAAGAAGAAGAATAAAAAAAATTACTTCCTGGTGGTGTAAAATTTTGGTCCAAGTGGGCATCTAATATCCAATAAATTCTATGGAACAAAGATAATAAAATAATAGATTTAATGTTATATCTCCTATGAGTAACTTTAACCCAAGGGGCAGTGAAGATCATAAATACCTCTATAAGATATAGGTCATGGGATGAGGTATAGTTAATGGATTCAAAACTCCACAGAGATGTTTAGGGGTCATGGGGTTCCAACTGCACACCAAAGTGTAGTGGCTGAAGGTTCCTCCAAAAGAAGGAGAAAAAAAACTTTTACAATAATGAGCATTGCACGATGGAATTAGACATTGATGTAGTAAAACGTCAAGTGGGCTTAGGTGAAGTAAAATGGAATAATGAGACCTACAAGTAATAAAGATAAATGTCCCACGTAATCCAATCTCGCAAACAATCTTGCTTGAAAAAGAGAAGTCAAATACTTTTTGGAAACTCACACTGGTGAGAAATTACAAGTACATTGATTATGGGATCACAAATCTAAGGCTTTAACAAAGAATTCTTGTATTTTTTAGTTGGAGTTTTTATTATATTTAATGTATGAGTAATTGATGTAATTTATTTATTAGTGAGGATTTAAGACATTAATTAGTGATTATGAATTATTAATAAGGGTATTTTAGTCGATTAGTACTTTTATTATTCTCCAAGTAATATTAGGGTTTTAAGTCTATTTAAATAGTGATGATGTAATCCCCACGAGTCATTTGGATTATAGATTAAGATATTGAAGTTAATTATTATCATTCATACCGTATAGATATTTTATCCTAGTGTTGATACGTGTAATGTTCTAAAAATCCCCGCCTAGGCCCCACCTAGGCGCTAGGCCCCACTTAGCGCCCGCCTAGACGCTATGCCCCCCTTGGCGTCTCGCTGAGGCGCTAGGCCCCCTAACGCCTCACCTAGGCCCAAGACGGCAAAATAATCCCTCTAAAAAATTAGGCGGGGCCTAGGCGGGGTTTATGCGGAGTTTTTTTATTTTATTTTAATAACTACCCAAACTAGATTTTGATATATTTATTTTTCTAATGATTTACCATATTAATAATACATGTTATAGCATATCAAATCACAATAAGAAGTGAACAATATCAAGTCAAAATGGATAATTTTATTATAGTTCTAATTTTTTGAACTTGTACCAACTTCAAATTATATAAATGATGATACATTTGTAATATTTAGTTTAATTTATTATAATTCTTAAATTTATGTTTAGTTTCTTAAGTTTTAATATTTAATTAAATTCTTGAAATTTTAAATTTTATTATTTAATAGCAATCTTGTTTATGAATAAAACTAATACGTTAAAAATATGTTTGAATTTTGAACAATTGCATGTTTGTGTTTGAACTTTGACATTAACAATATGAATATGTGTTTGAACTTTAAACAAATGCTTTTAATATCTTTATTATAGATTGTTTTGTTTTATATTATTGTTTTGTTTGGATAAATGTAAGATAAAATATTAAAATTGGCTTAAAATTAAAAATTCTGCCTAGGCCCCCGCCCAGCCCCCCTAGGCGCCAGGCCGCCTCCCGCCTAGCGCCTTTTAGAACATTGGATACGTGGAGTTGATACACTTGAGAGACTAGTGATTTAAACGTGGAGTTTAAATCCTAGTTTAAACTTTCATTATTTTTCCTTAATTCTGTATCTTAAATTTTTCCAACATCAATTGAATTTTATAATCAAAATCAACTTTCTCATTAATTACATTAAACACATTGTCGTTGAGAAATTTTCAATAATCACTAACCTCGCATAAAGGACAAATGTTAGCCTCATATATATAACAAGGTCATTCATTTCTGGTGAGACTCAAACCTAAAGGTCCAAGGCCTCAGCCTTAACTATCAGTCTGAAGCCTCATTGGTAAGTACAATTTCTTTTGAACATCCTTCATAAAAAATCTTTTGCTTCAATAGCCTCGATGACCTAAGTCACAAAAGAGTTTACTCCACAAAATCGTCTATGATAAGTTTTGATCGCATCACATATTTCCAAATTAAATTATTAAATAATAGCCTATTAATTATTCTAATAAAACTATTTTATAAAAGTTTTAATGTTTGTGTAAAATATTAGACGCTCATTTGTATTATATATTCCTTATATCCGGAACTAAGAGTTTTATTTGACTTTGACTTCATAATAAGTGTTGTCATATACACATTTAAAAATAATTTTTTTCTAGCAATATTTATTGATATTAATTTTAAACTTAAAACTAAAAATCATAGAAACTATGTCTAATTAAATGTGTCTACAAAAACAGGCCTTTATGTGTGCAAGAAAAAGAACATGTCAAATATGAGAAAGTATATATAAAATATTAATATTGTATATATAATCAAGGAGGGAAAATGAAGGACAATTTACAGTAATATTCGTCTAAGGAATGATGAATTCATCGATAAAGAGTATAAGGAATGAGTGGATAACTTGGCAGGTTTTATTAACTGTTTAAGCCTAAAGTTGGGTCTTGCCTTCGCATTTTCTGAAAAATGAAAATTTAGATGGATAATCTGCATTGTAATCATCATTTTGATGTCATTTTCCACAGTAGTTTAAATTGTTAGCATTATGTTATTTAGTTTTGTTTCTTTTCTAGAAAGCTTGTTGCAGACCTTTATAATGTGTTTCGGTTATCAATTTACATGGCAGTGGTTATGGCTGTGCTTTGTGGAGGATTAAGTCAAGTTGGCCTGCAAGTTGGACCTGTCAAACGCCTCAGGAGAAAATTAGAACAACTTAAACCTGCAAAACGCCAGGAGAGGAAGTTTGAAGAGCTTAAACAAAAAGTTGATCTTTTCAATTTTGTGAGGGAATCTATAGAAAGAAATAAAATCAAGCGACTATTGCAGGGGGATATGCCAAGACAAGAATGCAAAACATGGCTTGAGACTGCAGAAAAAATAATATCTGAAGTGAACGATATATTAAAAGATGAAGGGAAGGGCTCTGACTTTAATTTGTTTTTCCATAAGAGAGTGGGCGAGAAGCTGATGAAAATGCATTATGAGATTGCTGATCAACTGGAGAAATCTAATGAGATGATGATTGATTCCTTAGAAGAAACACTAAAAGCAGCAGTAGTAGCAAACGTCAAGTCTATGATGCCAGTGGGACGAAAACCAAAAGTGACACGACATAAGGCAGCAAGTGAACTAATACACCTGCCACTACACAAATCTATGTTGGAGCAAGATTTGGTTGCTGCTGAGACTGAGATAGGGCAGGAGATTACTCCTGTTCCAGGGACAGAGACTTTTTCCGCAATGTATGAAACTGGAATTCATTCTAATCCTTCTGAATTTAAGGAAACTGAAATAGTTGAGAGTAATCCTGATGTGTGTAAAGAAGAAGGTCAAATGAAGCTCAGATTGCGGTCAAGTTTGAAGGCCTCAATGTTAGTAGTGAAACCAAAAATCATCATACCTATTTCAAATAGAATTGAGGAGAGGAATTTGAAGAGAGGGATTGATGACAATGTGCTGAAGATTATAGGATTATTGAGGGAAGATTCAGTCAGAAGGATTGGCATTTATGGTATTGGTGGTATTGGAAAGACTACAATCCTTAAATCCTTGTTAAATGACAGAGAAACAAATGACATGTTTGATTCAATCATTTGGGTAACTGTATCACGACATTGGAGCTCAAAAAAGATCCAGGATCAACTTCAGATGCAATTATTAAATAACCTTTCAGGCTCCAATACCAATCTCCATCCTAAATTATTACATTCTTTGAAAAACAAAAAATTATTGTTTCTTCTGGATGATGTCTGGGATCGAATTGATTTGAATGATGCGGGAATTCCTGTTCCCAGTGAAGAAATTGATTGCAGGATTATATTTACCACAAGATTCCTGGATGTTTGTCGAATTATGGATGCAGATACAAAACTTGAAATTCAGCCCATCTCCAGGGAAGAAGCTTGGGGATTGTTTCATGACCAAGTCGGTGGGATTATTTATTCATCAGATATCAAGCTCTATGCAGAAACTATAGTTGCGGAGTGTGGAGGCTTGCCTTTGGCCATTGTAGTTACTGGAAGAGCTTTGAGAAAAGAAAATAATGTGTTAGAGTGGAAGCATGCATTGAGGGAACTTCTAATACCTGGAACTCGCGAGGAACATGATAGTGAAGCTGTGATCCAACAATTGAAATTTAGTTATGACAGGTTAAAGGCTCGTGATGTAAAAGATTGCTTTCTATATTGTGCATCATTTCAAGAAGATTGTGATGTTAATATCTCTCAACTGCTAAACCACTTGGTTGATGAGGGTTTAGTTGCTGGAAATATGGAAGATGCATTTCGGAGGGGAAATGATATAATCCAGACTCTCATAGAAGCCTCTATGTTAGAGAGTACCAGTAATGGTGTTTCTGTGAAAATGCATGATGTACTTCGGGATTTTGCATCAACACTTATGTTACCAGGAGCAGAAGGTTGTCACTTTTTGGTTCGAGCTGATTTAAGATTGACACAGCCGGTTCAGAGTCCGAAAAGAGATATTTTTATGACTGATAAAGGTCATCAGTTCTTGTTTGGGGCTGGCGCAGGATCAATAGTGCCCCCATCAAATGAGAAATGGGAAAAAGCTATGATGATCTTCTTAATGGACAATGAGTTGTTCAGTCTACCTGAAAGTCCATCTTGCCCCAATCTGTTGTCTTTGTTCCTTCAAAGAAATAATCATTTGAGAGTGATACCGGAATCTTTTTTCGAGAACATGCCTTGCCTTGAAGTTTTGAATCTATCTCAAACCAAAATTAAATCCCTTCCACGGTCACTCTTCAAGCTTAACAATCTTAAGGCACTTATAATTCGCGACTGTAAAAATCTTTCCATACTTCCATCTGCCATTGGAGCTTTAGAAACTCTTGAGTTACTTGATCTCCGACGCACTGCAATTTATAACTTACCTGACGAGGTACAAAGTTTGACTCGATTAAAGCATATGACAGTATCTTTCTATGGAAGTAATAACAGCAGTGAGTACTCAAAGCTGCCACAGACATTAGTTTCCGATGGAGTATTATCAAGGTTGGTGCATTTGACTGTGCTACACATTGCTGTCTATCCAGGAGATCAGAGGTGGAGTAAAAGCATAAAATTAATCACAATGGAGATACAAAATTTGAATGAGTTGGAGATGCTTGAAATTCACTTTCCAGAAGTTGAGCTTCTTGAGCAATTTCTTCAGGATAGTCTGCCATGGAAAGACCAGCGCTTAACAAAGTTTAGATTTGTTGTTGGCCATAATGTCAAGCGCGTTGTGGAACGTGTTCCTGATGATGTGGAACTTGATTATAATCAGCAAGATCGACGCCTGATATTTGTGAATGAGGAAACACTACCTAGTGCAGTGAAGGAAGTATTAAGCCGTAGTACTGCTTTCTACTTGGATCATCACCTTACTATCTGCAAACTATCGGATTTTGGGGCTATAAATTTGAATGCATTGAAGTTTCTCATACTGAGGGAATGTCCTGTAATGCAGACAGTTCTAAATGGCAAGGAAGTAGAGGGTAGTGCATTTCCATTGTTAGAGCACCTCAGTATTCATTTGTTATGGAGTTTGGAAAAGATATGCGAGAACCCTGTACCAACCGGAAGTTTTTCTAAACTAAGGTATCTATCAGTACATACCTGCCCTGTCTTGCCTTTTATTCTTCCATGCTCCATGGCACAAAATCTTTACAACTTGGAGGTTTTGATAGTTGAAGATTGTGAAGCAGCAAAAGAGTTGATATTTAATGACCAGAACATTGATCCTGGTGAAATATTACTCCCCAAGTTGAAAAGGTTGAGGCTTCACTATTTACCTAATTTGGTTGACATTTGGAAAGGGTCTTGGCCTCCTATAGAGCACATCAGTTTCTATGATTGTCCAAAATTGACGAATCTTCACATGAGCTTTTATGTAATTGACACGATAAAAGACATCAAGGCCGAAAAGGAATGGTGGGATGAGTTAATTTGGGATGATTCTAAATTATTCGAGCAGCTTCAAGTTTGTTACGCAGAACTTTGCTATGATGATTTGTAAAAGAAAGGAATTCCAGGGCATTCATGATGGGAAAATCTTAAAGCCCGGAAAACTCCAACTTCATAAAAGGGTATGTATCTTTTTCATCTGCACCTTGTCTTGATCATTGACCATGATTGCTCATGTCCTCTACTAGAGGGATTGTAGCCTTAGATCATGGATTCTGTTCAAAACTTAAAACCTGCAAACGTTGATAATCTATATAAAATAAGAGTAATGTTAGGGGCCACAAATTTTTGGTCCAAAAAGACGTGACATTAAATATTTTAATGATAATTTATGGCATGACCAATTACATGAGATCTACCCAATCAATGTTATAACAACACATCATCATTTGAGAACATGGCCTATGAAAATCCTCCTGTCCCCATGCCTAAAAATAGGAAAGCTCGAGAGACGAGATAGGAAAGTAAACCAAAATCTAAAAATTATTGCAACTTTATTAACCCTACATTACACTATAATTTAACATTATAGTTGCTATTAGTTTTTTTTGTTAGTATAAATATTTAGACTTATGTTCATTAAGATTAAGATTGCATTTTTTCTATTTTACTCATTTATCTTTGTTTTCCTTTTACTTAACTTTTCCCCCGCTTCGTAATTTGATGTAAAATAACAATTTTACCGCTAAATCAAATGGTCGTCCATTCTTTCTTTACAATTATATTCGTTGTGACGCCCCCAAAATAGGTATACATCACCTATTCTGAGTCGTCAAATACATGGTACATAATACAAATACAATCTTAAATATACAACATGAGCTGTGAGTTTTAATACGAATATTGTCTTCTAGACAATATTCAAACTCAAAATAAGTTTTCATTACATTTATTATCACATTATTTCATAGAATAATGAGGACTACTAATGTTATCATCCGGATAAAATCACTCCGCTTCTCTCCCACTAGTTTCATTACGTTCTCATTTCAAGAAGAGAATGAAAGTAAAAGGGTGAGCTCAACTAGCCCAGTAAGAAATATTATGACTAAGATAATGCAGAATAAATTATCGTTAGCCTTCAACAGTGTTAAACTGATACAATATAACAAACATTAAGGTTTAATTACAACGGAACAAGCAATCCATTAAAAGAGTCAAGTAGAGAATAAAATCTACCATCTTTTATGATTTAAAAGGTTTTTCATCACTTTTATCGCTGGGACTCAGCTTAATAAATAATCCACATCATCCCCTTAGCACTACTACCAGGATATTCATTAGTATCACAACCACAAATTATCCATGCACTACGGGCCAAGGATATTCGTGTATTCATCAATGGTCATGATCATGCTAACAACTGTCCATCAATGCACTACGGACCAATGATGACTTTTATCACATCATTTGTAACATTACTTTTAATGATTATCTGGATTAATCCCTGGTCATAATCATACCAAGTCCATCTATGCACTACAGCCACGAGATGACTTTCAACATAATATAAAAATATGAGGATGATGACAATGATATAGAAATTTAATAAAACAAGTTCAAGAATTAGTTTATCCAGAACCAATAACGTCTAAATTGTCAACATGGTACTGATTTGTGGAGTAAAATTCAAGAATGCTCGGAAGAATATTTTCATAAAAGATATCTTTGGATGAAGCCTTAAATATCCGGATATTCTACTAATTTCATGGAGTATAGAATCCAAAATTTTAACCAACCGAGTATAATAGAATATATGAAATCGCAAATAGATTTTAACCCGATAAATGCGGTAATCCACGATATCTGAGACCATTTCCACAATTTAATAAGGAATGAATACAAAGGATCATTCACCATGCATGTGATAATCCACATGTATGCATTATTCCAACAAAATAATAAATAATGGAATAACAGAAGGATTCACCATGCGTGCGATAAACTGCACAGATATGTTATTCCCAACAAAATAATAAAGAATAGAATCGAATCAAATACATGACGCATTACGCATGGGATATTCCAAGCGAAATAATAGATAATGGAACCAGGTCCGTGCGTAAGCATTGCAAGATATATTCAACGAATAATAAAGAATCGAACCGGTCGGTGAAATTATTGCAAGCGGGATATTCCAACGAATAATAAATAATGGAACGGTTATGCGTGGCGCGAAGACGGATGTTCCAAATGAATAATAAAGAATAAAATAACGAAGAATTTCACCATGCATGCGGTGCTTGCATGAAAAAGTTATTCCAACATAATGATAAAGAATGGAATAATAGAAGAATTTCACCATGTATGCGATACTTGGCATGACAAAGTTATTCTAACATAATGATAAAGAATGGAATAACGTAAGAATTTCACCAAGTATAGGGTAGGCCACGTATCTGAGTTATTCCAATGAGAATAATAAAGAATGGAATAACAGAAGTTCTCTTCATGAATACGAAAGAAATAATACCCCTTACCTTAGAAAAAAACTGGATATAGGAGTAGTGAAGTAGCATAATACTTTTCTTCTTTCTCTCTAGAGTTTCAGTGAATTTGTAAAAAATAATGAAGGAATGATCTTCTATTTATAGGAGAATGGACTGAATAGTAACTAATTCATGAATGGTCCAGATTGATTTACTTTTGAACAGACGGTCCATATTGATTTACTATGCGAAGATAAATAAAATATTCCAATAAAACAAAATCTTTTAAATAAAATATAATATATTCTATTTATAATCTAATAAAACGAATAACTTTATAAAAGTATTCGCATTTTATATAAAAAAGATTTTACTATCTGCAAAACACTATGCATAATAAAATATAATATATTCTAATTATTATCTAATAAAACAAATAACTTTATAAAAGTATTTTGTTTTATATAAAAAAATTTACTATGCAAAACGCCATATCGTAATAAAATATAATATATTCTAATTATTGTCTAATAAAATAAATAACTTTATAAAAGTATTCTATTTTATATAAAAAGATTTTACTATGCAAAACACTATGCATAATAGAATATAATATATTCTATTTATAGTCTAATAAAACAAATAACTTTATAAAAGTATTCTATTTTATATAAAAAGTTTTTCATTTTATTACATTAATAATACTAATAAAACAAAATTTATATATATATATATATATATATATATATATATATATATATATATAACTTATATATGACTTCACTAAAAAAGACACCTCAATATATTTAACAACATTTATCATCATTATTATAATTCACAATATTAATCGACTGCGTCGTTTTCCGGAAAGAGGGGCTTTTCATAAGACCAAACCTCTCCTCGATGAACTTCTGTACATCGTTAATATTGCAAATAATAATATTAACAACTTTGTTATCTCAATTATTGATTTAATAATGTATAAAATATCGATAATAATTGAATCAAATAACGTGAGATACTTGCAAAGAATTATTTGTAGCAATAATTGAACAAAACCGAGTGATTTCTCACGTAAGCATCAATAATCAATACCGTGTACTACTACTATGCAACCACGCCAGATTCTTCGTACTTTTACTACCGAGTAGTTCAACAGTTTTAACGGTAAAACTTTCGTCGTTATTTTTATAAAAATATTTTTATCGTTTTTTTAATCCAACAATAATTCCGTTGTGGGGTCCACTAATGATTGTACCGTCGTACGGATATTCTCCGACAAAAAGAATATTCTCCGACCAATCGAATATTATACAACAACTTGAATACTTTTCAAAATTTATAAATATTACCCACAACTATACCATTATATCAAATTTACTCCATAATATTAAAAAAATATTTCGAGAAAAATTAAATCTTTATTCATAAAATTTGGGGTTTCACATTCGTCCCTTATTTTCACTACACGGTATTACTACGAATAGATCTAATAATTTAAGTTGAAAACTATATAGTTAACCAAAACTACTTGGATCTATTAGGTTGATTAATTAGTTTTTAGGTGGTGGATTGTTTTGGTTTTGGACCCATATTATTATTACAAATATGAGTTGGATCTAGTTTAACTAGTTTTGATCCATATTAGTCTATAATAGTTTTTTGCACTTTGTAGAGTTAATACATCAACATGTATACATTATTACACTACATTATTATATAACACATATATTATACTTATTACATAATTTATTAGTTCCCATGAGGCATAATAGATCTGAAAAGGGGGTTGAATAGATCTTTTTAATTTTAAATACTTTTTCGGTTTATTTTGTATTGCTAATAATTTAGCATATAACAAACATAAGAATCTTTTCAAGCACAACTAATAAGTAAAAGATCCTCTTCATTGATATAATCATAATCATACATACATTGTTAAGTAGAGTTAGTTCAATTGGTAGCGGTTAAAACATACATAGCAGATTATAGCGAGTTAATGTACATAATGTAAATGACATAAAGTAAAAGACACAGGGGTTTTAAGTGGTTCGAGAGACTCAAGCTCTAATCCACTCTTCTTCGCTTTCAACTAGCGTAATTTCCACTAAGGAAGGGGCGAAGATCCCGAATCACTAAGATTCCTTTAAGGCCGCAGACCTTGGGACTTCAGTTCACTAAAAACTCTTCAAGGCCAGCAGCTTTGGAACTTTTCTAGTTCCTTAGGAACTCTTCAAGCCCAGCAGGCTTGAAAACTCATTTAGTCCCTCCGGACAAGGACCCTTCAGGCCTTGGCTTGTTGTTGTTGTTGTTGTTGTTGTCGTTGGTGCTGAGCTGCTAAGATGTCATTAAGCTTTGAACATCTTTTGTACTTAGCAACTTGATGTGGTCCTCTTTGCATTCTGCTTTGAGTCTGGACCACATCTTCTTTGGTGCAGCTGATCTTCATTCTTTTTTGCTTAACCTTATCTAGTATCAGCTTTGCACCATCACCATCTGGGTTGGCTAAGTCTCTGTACTTTTAGTAGACTTTGCCTGGCACTTAGAATCCCTTGAACCCTTCTTGAATACTTTGCAGATATGGTTATGCACTTGCTCAGTTTTAGCTTTCGGTTTATGGTGATTCGTAGAGTGGCTCTCTTGATCTTCTTTGTACTCAGTCACTTTTCTGAATGCTATCTGTTTGGCCTTCTTGGCTCTCAGCTTGGCTGCCATCTTTAATGGCATTCTCATCTTTGTTGAGTGAAGCTTTGATCTGTTTGAGTTCTTCTTCGAGTTCTTCTTCAAAGCTGCTTCACTTCCACATTGGTAGTCTCACTGTCACTCAGACTTGTTCTATTTATCTTTGGTGGAACTCGTAGAGTCAACTATAACATTCACCAACTCAACGATTTTTCAACTTTTCAACTCTCAACAACTCTTGATCTTTGAAGCTCTGTTGATTTATACTACTTCCCAATCTTTTCGTTAGAAAGTAGCCGTTGAAAGCTATTTAAATTGCTTCGCAGATCTCAAGTTATTTGGTACAGACTGTAGATGTGACATGACATCTTTTTCTGACTTCCTGTCACTACAGTCTGCTGTTTCATCAACCCTGTCAGATATGTCACTTTGATGTCTTGGGCAGGTCAATGACATTATTTCACCCTTCTGATTTCTCGATCAGAGGTTGTTCTTGCATCGATGCTCTCAATAAGCTCTTGTCCGAATATTACTCTTCAGATTGAACCGTTGCCAATGCTTGATCTTGACTATTCAACTCTGCGTTTCTGATGCATGTTTTCATGGACCTGATTGTAGTGTTCTTGTTGACTTGTAGAAACAACACTACGATCTTGAGGAATGTTCACTGATCTTTAGTGTAGAACACCTCTTCCTCTTTTGTGCGATGCTTCTTCATTACTTCGCATTTGCCTCGATTTGTTTCTCGAGATCTTCGATGGCTTGATTCCTTGCTTCGGCCTCTTCTGAATAACAAGACACTTCAGATTTGTGGCGTGTCCAGCTCGCTTTCTCCTTGTGATCTCCCGTTCACTTATCATCAATGGACTGACCCAATGCTTAATCACTTTAGCCTTGTTCTTCAGAGGCTGACCAGTATCTCAGTGTGTACTCCATAAGTTCCTTCTTCGTTTAGCAAACACTACGATCTTGGCTGCTTCCAAGATCGTTGTCATCTTTCTACTGACAATTTCGTGATATCTTTGACTTTCCTTAATCGACTCATCAAGTCTTCTTATGATCATCTTGTGGAAGACTTCATCTCGAATGGCTTTACAACTCAATCTTGATGCTGATTGGGTTGGTGCTTAGGTCTTCTGTTAGCTTGCATGCCATTCGTTTAGTGTTCTCTGGTTTCCTTCAGGTGGGACGTATCTATGCAGTGTCAACCAGAAGCTTCATTCCTTTGGATATTCTGGGAGTGCTCATTCGTTGAGACTCGTATTTGCTCTACGATTCTGCCTTGGCATTGTGAGCACATTTGTTGAGGTCTTAGTTCTGCACTCTATGATTCAGCTTTTGTTTGTCACGAACCTTCTGACTCTGAGATCAGATCTTGACACTCTACGATTTCTATCGTTGTGATTGTTGTCTTCATCTGATCTTGCTCGACTACGATCTATGCGTTTGATACGAATAGTAGACTCTGCGATTCTGAGTGTAGTCTACGATCCCTTACTTGACCGAGTAGATTCTACGACTCCGAGTGTAGTCTACGATTCTTTACTTGTTTTCGGCAGATGCTCGGTCGGCTTACCAGCGAAATTTGTCTCTATGATTGAACACGACTTCCTCGGCAGACTACTATCTGAGGAAGTTCTCCCTCGACACCTACTTGATCCTTCCTCGTCTCTCTTGAAGTCTACGAACTCGAGATCAACTATCTTCACGAGACTACGATTCTACCTCGATAGCTCTCGAGTTTACCTTGACTCTCTGGCGGACTACGATTTACAGTGCGATTGCTCAACGATCGAATGACTCATCTATTACATCATACGATCAACCTAACATGTTTGATATTTCTATATTTATAGTCCTTGTGCATCATTTCTTTTTAAGGACTTTACAAAGCTGTTTTGCTTATGTAGGATCAACCTAGCACATTTGATCAATTCATTCTAAGTCCTTGTACACATGTTTCTATTATCTATCAAAGGACTTTACAGCTTTTCTTAATGCAAGCATACTTGCATATTCATTCATATATCATAATCAAATCATATGTAAATAGGAATATCATTCATATGCTTATTCCTGACACATACTTTTGTAATTTATACATTTGTAATTATGTATAAAAACCATTTCACTAATTATGAAATTAATTCATAAATTAACATTTTTAGCGTAACGAACTACTAATTTAAATAATTAATATCTCCTCCTTTAATTAATTAAAATAACTCATTTAAATTATACAATTTATATTATATAATTTAATTTAATTTTCTCTCTCCATAAATTGTTTTATACTCCCTCTGTTCCTTAATATGTGTCGTTTTAGAGAAATATTTTTAATCCTTAATATAAGTTGTTTGAGAATTTCAAGTAAGCATTAATTGCTTAGTTTCCAATATTACCCCAAATATTAAATGTAACTTTGGTTCTCTCACTGTTTTTTGTCCAATAAATAACAAACTCTTCTTCTAATACAATGGCAATATAGACAATTAATATTATAGTTAATGGTATACAATCATTATCTTAATACTTGTGCACAATCCTAAAACGATTTATATTAAGGAACGGAGGGAGTATTATATTATATAATTTAATTTAATTTCCCCCATCCCCACCCTCACCCACACCCCCACCCACAAAAAAAAAAAAATATTTATTGATTATGTATACACCTTCACTCCCATTCCCCACCCTCACCCCCACCCCCCACTCCTACCCCACCCCACCCCCCAAAAAAATAATATTTATTGATTATATATACACCTCTACCTCCACCCCCACCACTCACCCCTCCAAAAAAAATAATATTTATTGATTATGTATACAACCCCACCTCACTGCACTCCTCCACCCCCTGCCTCCCACCCCCACCAAAAAATAATATTTATTGATTATATATGTATACACCCCGCCCCCCACCTCGTGCACACCCACGCTCCCACCCACGCCCCACCCCCACTCCCACCCCACCCCCACCCCACCCCCATCCTCATCCCAATCCCCATCCCCCCCCCCCCAAAAAAAATATATATATATATATATATATATTTATTTATTGATTACTATACACCCCACTCCTCCCACCCCCACCCCCACTCCCCCCACTCCCCACTCCCCACACCTCAAAAAAAAAATAATATTTACCGATTATATATATAGTCTAAAAATAATAATATTTATTAATTATTGTAATAAAATTCTCAATAATTCATTAATTTTAATTAACATAATAATTATTAATGTAAATTGTTTTGAAAGTGCCTATAATCACAAAATTAATGTTTTTAATACTCAAATTAGTTGATCAATTAAAATTTTTAGTTTCAAACTTGGGTCTAAAAAATTAAAATAAGACTCTTTTAGTATAACAAAAATTAAGATTTTAGTGAAATTATAATTTGAAAAATAGATCGACCTGGATTCGATCCATAACCATTTAAATATAAACTACATAACCCATATTAAATATAGGTAATATGATACAGAATGTTTAAAGTAGATTTGCACTAATCACTTACATTATTGACTCTAGCATTAGAATTAGCTTTATTTTTTTAATAGCTTGATAATTGTTAAAAAATTTGTGCAAGATTTTTTCGTTGGAGAGTTGCTTTAGTTTTTAATTTTTTTTTTTGTTATAAAACTTTAGCGAAGTGTATAAATATACTCTTATAATTGCCGCATAAATTTAGAGAGAATAAGCAAGAGAAAAGAGAGAGAAATTCTTCAGAGAATTCTTATCTTTTCCTTCTGTATTACTTTCCTTATATAGGCAGAGGAGTCACCGGGAGGGGAAGAGAAAAAGAGAAGGAAGAAGAAAGCACGGGGGGAAAGAAGAAGAGGAAGGCAGAGATGCCCTCATCAGTAGGTAATCACTTTCATAACATTTCCCTGATTTTCTACGATAGAAGATTATGTCTCATTAAAAACACTTAATGAAGGAAAAAAGAGTACATATCTTTTACATAAATATCTTAATTGTCTGTCTCGTTAAAACCTTGTCAAGAAAAATCCATTGGGATAAAAATCGTGACCAAGAAAAAAGAGTACATTCTTCCCCTCAAAAGGAATTCATTACTTCTTGATGAAATGTTGTCACAAGTCTTTCAGTCGACACATTCCAATCCTTTTCCGAAGTTTTGCAAACGTTACATTTGGTAGCGACTTTGTGAATAAGTCGGCTAGATTATCACATGATCGAATTTGATGCACATCTATATCACCCTTCTTTTGTAGCTCATGTGTGAAGAAGAATTTAGGTGAAATGTGCTTTGTTCTATCTCCCTTGATGTACCCTCCTCTAAGTTGAGCAATAAATGCGGCGTTATCTTCATCTGAAATTGTAGGAATGTCTTTGATTGATGGTAATCCACATGATTTTTGAATATGCTGAATAATTGATCTCAACCAAACACACTCTCTGTTTGCTTCATGTATAACGAGAATCTCGGAGTGATTTGAAGATTTTGCTGTCATGGTTTGCTTTGTGGATTTCCAGGATATAGCCGTGTCACAATATGTAAATACATAACCTAGTTTGTGATCTTCCATTGTGTGGATCTGATAAATATCCTACATCGGCATATCCAACCAATTGCGACGTTGAATTCCTTGGATAAAATAACCCAAGATCTATACTTTCACGGAGGTTTCTCAAAATGTGTTTGATCCCATCCCAATGTCTCTTAGTAGGAGAAGAACTGTATCTTGCTAACAAGTTGACAGCAAAAGTAATATCAGGTCGTGTACAGTTTGCAAGATACATAAGAGCACCTATTGCACTTAGGTATGAAACTTCAGGTCCAAGAACTTCCCCACTTTCTAGAGGCCGAAATGGATCTTTATCAACTTCTAAAGATCGAACAACCATCGGGGTAGTCAAATGATGAGCTTTATCCATATGAAAACGATCGAGAATCTTTTTCAACATATGTGGATTGATGAACAAAATTTCGGATGCTAAATGCTCCACTTGTATTCCCAAATGCGAATTTTGTCTTTCCAAGATCTTTCATTTCAAATTCATCTTTTAAATAAGTAGAAGTTCTTGTGAGTTCTTGAGAGTACCTACAAGATTCAAATCATCCATATATCTGACAATGATGGAAAATCCACTTTGTGATTTCTTAATAAAACACACGTGGACATACTTGATCATTTATATATCCATATTTTATTAAATAATCACTAAATCGATTATACCACATCTGACCCTGATTTATTCAACCCATACAATGGCGTTGTAACTTGATTGAATATATGTGGCGGGGCTTTTGTGATTGACCATTTTCAATCTTTGAGGGATTCTCATGTAAATCTCACTATCATCGAGTGAGCCATATAGGTATGTTGTTACCACATCCATCGACGTGTTTCCAAACCTTCCATGGTTGTCGTACCTATCGAAGCGAAAAGTGACTCCATCCATTCTTTGGAAGTATGTATCCCGATAATCAATACCGGGTTTTTGTGAAAACCCTTGAGCTACTGAAGTCGGGCTTTGTATCTCACAATTTCATTTTCTCATTTCGCTTTCGTACAAATACCCATTTGTTTCCAACCGGGATTACACCCAGCGGTGTTTGGACTACTGGTCCAAATACTTCTCTTTTCAATAGAGATTGTAGCTCAGTTTGAATAGCATCTTTTCATTTTGGCCAATCTTTTCTTTTCTGACATTCTTCCACGTTTTGTGGTTCAGGATCCGTGTCAGGAATCAAAGTAATATTTGATGCTATAGAGAAAGCAAATATATCGTCGATCATGACTTTGCTTCGATCCCATATTTTCTCATCATGTACATAATTTATTGAGATCTCTTGGTGTTCATCTCTTATCCCTTCACTGAGATTTTGAACCTCTTATGGGCTATTCTCACTCTTGGAATAAGTCTTACTATACGGCGGTTTTGTACCTCTTACGGGGCTATTCTCATTCTTGGAATAAGTGCTACTTTCTTGGGCGGGTATTCCTTCAGGATTCCTTATTTGCTTTTGATTTTAGGTAGTGCGAGTGTCTTTTGCACCAACCGGTCTTCCACGCTTACGGTGTGGTTTAGATTCTTCTATTACCTTATTAAATCAATTCTCCGAGAATTAATTTTTCAATAGGTATTTCTATCCTTCTTTGGAGTATTCACTGCGGTGTATGTGACTTTATCACTTTTCTAGCATCATTAAATGCATCGGCATTTGATTTGCAATATTTTGTAAATGAATAATTCTTTGAACTTCATTTCACATTGCCTGTCACGAGGATCAAGTGAATTTAAATCGATGCATTCCATGATATTTTAGAGGGTTTTTATTTAAAACTTTCCTCCTCCTAATGGTGGAAATACTGATTCATCAAAATGACAATCTACATAACGTCACGATAAAAACATCTTGATTAAAGATTCAAGATGTCGATAATAGAAGGAGAATCAAAACCAACATAAATACCTATTCTTCGTTGGGCTCCCATCTTAGTTCTTTGTGGAGGTGCATTGGAAATATATCTTGCACTTCCAAAACTTCGAAAGTGTGATATGTTGGGTATCTGTCCAGAACTAAGCGTAGAGGAGAGAATTTATGAAGAGCCGTTGGTCTTACTCGAATGATGGTACAGCGTGAAGAATTGCATGACCCCAAACCGAGGTAGGTAAGTTAGCCCTTAACATTAATGGACGTGCAATTAGTTGAAGTCTTTTTATTAAAGATTCACTAAACCATTTTGTATATGAATATGAGGAAGAAATGCTCAATAGAGATTCCAATAGTCATACAAAAAATCATTAAAAGTCGTTGATGAAAATTCAATTTGCGTTATCAAGTCGAATTGACTTGATTGGATTATCAAGAACCGAGCACTAATAACTTGATTATTTGAAGCGAAGTTTTGAGAAGGCAAAATTTCGAGAAGAGAGAAGACACACATTAGACCATCTAGTTGAAGCATCTATTAAAACCATGAAATATCGAAATGGGCCAGACAATGGTTGAATAGGTCCACAAATGTCTCCTTGAATTCTCTCTAGGAATTTTGGGGCTTCTTTATAAACTTTTACTGGTGATGGTCAAACAATTAATTTTCCTCGAAAACACGCAGCACAAGAAAATTCATTACTAGAAAAAACCTTCTTATCTTTTAGAGGATGACCAGTAGAATTTTCAATAATACGACGCATCATAGAAGTACCAGGATGACCGAGTCTTTCATGCCAAAGCATAAAGGATTTGGGATCTATGATTTTTGGAATCAAAACATTATGAGACTCAATTGCTCTAATTTTCATAGTATATAATCCAAAAGAATTTGAATGAAGTTTTTCTAGGATATTCTTTTTTCCAAAAAAAATAGAAGTGATGAGAAGATATTCATTATCATTTTCATTAGTTGTTTCAATATGAAAACTATTCAGTCGAATATCTTTAAAACTAAGCAAATTTCTTCTTGATTTACTAGAATATAGAGCATCTTTGATAAAAACTTGTGTCTCATTTGGTAGCAAGAAACTTAGCTTTTCCAAATCCCTCGATTAAATTTGATGTGCCAAAGATAGTTCCTACATTTCCTTAGCTTTGATCAGTTGTGAAAAATATTTCTCATTTCGAAGGATTGTATGAGTTGTTGCACTGTCTGCTAAACATATATCATCCATATCCATTAAAAATGGTTTGACACATATAAAAATATAAATAACACATTTCAAATATAATTTTATTCATGAGAAACACATACCACATAAAGAATTAAAACTAATAATATTATACATGCAGGGTGTTTAATTAAAACAAGAAATTAAACGATATCCCAAAAGATACTTTCAGAAGGTTCAGTAATATCAACAATATTTTCCTCAATGTTGGTCATTGGTGGAACATCAACAATATTCAATTGATGATTAACAAAGTTTGTTTCTGCCTCCATTACTTTGTTCTTTTGAGACTCTTGGAATAAATTAACTAGATGCCTCGACGTATGACAGGTACGCGACCAATGCCCATTCATCCCACACCTAAAACAAACATCTGGTTTGTTCTTTATCTGTGTTGCATTTTCTTTATTTTTACCCGACCCAGACACTTGCCACTTTTGGTGGCTTGAATTGTCGCGGTTCTGGAATTTGTTGTTATGATGGCCTCGTTTATTCTTTCGTCCCCAAGACTTCTTATTATATGACCATCTCTTGTCACGTTTATTCTGCTGGAATGACGTGCTCTGTTAATATCTGGACAATGGGGTAGCACCCGTTGGCCGTGCTTGATGGTTTTTCAACAACAATTCATTATTCTTTTACGCAACAAGGAGGATGAACAACAAGTCACCGAATTTTGTGAACTTACTCGCATATATTGTTGTGATGAGAATCATGTTGGTGGGATGAAAAGTTGAGAGTGTTTTCTCTAACATTTGGGTTTGACCGGATCTCCGCACAAAAGCCAAAGTAGAGGTTATTCTATAAATATTGGAACTATATTAAAGTAATTGATTTGTAATCTTGTAACCTTAAATTAAGCCAATCAAATTTGGCATTAGGGAGAACAACCAATTTTTGGTGGTCAAATCTTTCCTTCAATTGTGTCCATAAAGATAAAGGATCTTTGACTGTTAAATACTCAGTCTTTAATCCTTTATCAATATGGTGACGAAGAAAAATTATGATTTTTGCATTTTGTCTTAGAAGTTGTTTGTATTTCTGATTGATGGTCTTTTCTAACTCATTTGCACTTGGGTGCAATTCTGCATCAAGTGCCCAAGCCAAATAGTTATCTCCAGAGATTTTCAAAATAGAAAAATCTATTTTTGCCAAGTTTGCCATTTATTCTGGGTTAAAACACAATTATTATTTATTAAAACAATAAATAATTGCATGTATGATATATATAAAAAATAAACTAAATCACGACTTCAAGTGGTGATAAAGTGCAAATATAAATAATATAAATATTCTTATATTTATGTTATTAGCATATTATCTTAGTTAAAAGAATATGCAATCGTTAATGTATATATACAATTACAAAAAAATATATATATATATACAAAACTGTAAATGGATCTTCACCCGGCATGCGGTAGTCCACACAGACAGGATATTCCAACAGAATAATAAAGAATGGAACCAGGTCATGCGTAATCCGCACAGACAGGATATTCCAACAGAATAATAAAGAATGGAATAACAGAAGAATTTCACCAGGTATGCGGTATTCCGCATATACAGGTTATTCCCACAATTTAATAAGAAATGAATACAAGGGATATTCACCAGGTATGCGGTAGTCCGTATATACAGGTTATTCCCACAAATTAATACGCGGTTAAAAGGTTCCCACTAAGTCTTGTAAGATCAACAAGGATAGATGGTACCATTGTAAATAATATAATTTAAAATGGACAATAAAACATAAATATAACTTGACAGTTCAAGAATATAATAGGCGGCAAAGCCAGGCCAATTCTGAAATTTAATTTCTACCGCTCCCGCTTGTTTGAAACGTCTTTGATAACGTGTTATAAAACTTTAGCGAAGTGTAAAAATATACTCTTATAATTGCCGCATAAATTTAGAGAGAATAAGCAAGAGAAAAGAGAGAGAAATTCTCAGAGAATTCTTATCTTTTCCTTCTGTATTACTTTCCTTATATAGGCAGAAGAGTCACTGGGAGGGGAAGAGAAAAAGAGAAGGAAGAAGAAAGTACGGGGGGAAAGAAGAAGTGGAAGGCAGAGATGCCCTCATCAGTAGGTAATCACTTTCATAACATTTTTTTTGTTTTGTCTTGCTTTTTTGTATCCAATACGTACCCAAAAAGATAATGAAAATATAAATTTATAAAATAGAATCAGTTTTAATTTTTGAAAACTAATTAAGGCGTCAACAAAAATAGGTTCAAAATACATATTGTGCAACTTAAATTAATTTAATGAATTGTAGTATTTAAATTAAATTAAATAATTTATATAAATTTTGAATTTAAAAATGTCTCGTGTTAGCTTTAAAAGGTCAAAAGAACTCTTATATATTGAAAAACGGATTATTATCTTATACTTGAATATTATGTAATAAGTAAATTTGATATATATATATATATATATATATATATATGTGTGTGTGTGTGTGTGTGTGTATTTTAATCCTTTATTTTTTAAAAAGTAAATGTTGTCATAGCTGATCAATATTTTTAGATTCGTCCCTCCCGTTAACTAAGAGTGAACAATTAGAATTCACTAAATAAATTAAAGGGAACAGTCTTATCTTAATAGGTCGAATGAAATTAAAGCCTCTCTTTTTCTTTTTTTGTTGATTTTTTTTTAGAGGGGGGTGGGGTGGGGTGGGGGATTATAAGCCTACTATATTACTTTTTGGTGTTTTTATTTCCTGAGCATGTGTATTTTTTGTCATCTTTCCTTAGCAATACCAATGAGCAGTGGCAATATAGATATGTCTCGTCTGTCTGCATCCTCTCTTTTTCTATATTCTTTTTTTTTTCTCAATATATTGAGAATCTATATTGTGCCGCGTGCTACTAGGTTTTCATAAAACTGCCTTATATAAAATTCTGGTGGCAAAGATGGTTGGATTTTGGTTGGGAAGAAGTTTAGTGAAGGGTATTTCTTTGTTTAAAAATTATTGAATTTATTGTGATAAATTTATGCCCAATTATAATTGCGAAACTTATCAATACATATAATTGGTATGAATTATATGAAGACCCTACTTATTACACATTTTTTCAAAAAACTTATCACAAATACGTGTACACGTAACTGACAATCAAAAGTTCACGTAAACTTTCGTAATAAATATCATTTTCCAAAATTATTTACTTTTCTTAGCACATCTCTCTTTTTGAGTACTTGCGCTATTAATTTGATATTTCTTACAGAGAATAAGGCTCATAACTATATGAGGATGCATGCTCCTACAGATTCGTGGGCTGGCTGAAGAATTTGGGAAATGTACATAGGATAATAATGGACATGATGCTTGGAAGGAATTCAAAAAAAACAAATGAAATGGATGCAATTCGCCAACTTTGGCCATTAAATCGTATTAAATTTTGTTCCAAAATATAAGATCATTTGCAAACATGTACAGTTACTTTGTTCGTAGTTTGGTTGTGAAACTGATTTTTATTTGTGTGTTGTCTACATTTATAATATGCGTCTTTTTTTAATGACATTACTGTCGATAGTTTATATATATATATATATATATATATATATATATATTGTTGTTCGGGTGTGATCTGCCAATCTCCATATGGGCTGAAGATCGTATCTATGAAGGATCTGTCGAGCTCAATGGGCCGAAGTCAGTAAAAGAATTGATGGTGTTCGGGGTCGGGCGACTGAGCTCTTTGGGTCGGGATACAGTTCTGCTTGGAGGTGTTCGGGTGACTTGGGCCCATACAGACGGTCTGGCGTGATAAGGAGTTTGAATGATTAAGGTCTAACCATATTTAAATACCAACTCCAAATATAGGTGTTTTGGGAATCAGTTTTACAAGTAATACATATTTGAGCATTAGTATATCACCCGACGGCCCAAGCCGTCAAGCTTCTCTTGTGATTTCGTTACTGTGCAGGTTTAAGCGCGTGGAATCAGTGATTGAACGCGCAGTGTCATTTTACACGTGTTACTGGCAAACGAGTATATAATTACAAGGTTGTAATTCATAAATCTGTATTATATCATATTGATTCCTTTGATATATGGGTTCAATTGGGTCGAGCAGGGCCTAGATGAAGTGTTTAAGCGTCCAGTCAATGAATTACTCCATCCGTCTCAAAAAATAAGTTAAGTATAATTTGTACATATATTAAAAAAAGTAAAAATTGCGGAAAGAAAATAAAAAAAATTTAAATTTATTCTTAGCAGCTCTATGAGATTATATAAAGTGGTGAATATTTTTTATTCTAATCGACTCCATTAAATGACATATTTACCTTTCACTTTATATATTTTTATCTCATCCTCTTGAAAAAAAAATATTTGGCAAAACTATGAATTTAGCCACTATAGTTGGCAAGTTTTACTTAATGCACAACTAAACTTTTAATTTTTTGAATTACCTCATTAAACAAATTAAATTTTTTTAATTGGATCAGTCTGTTAACTGTACCTCAGTTCTGTTAATATGAACATTAGCTTTTTCCTATGTGGCTTTTTAAAAGAAAAGAAAAATGACTCAGCCACTATCGATATATAACAACTCAGCTTCTCTTTCATTATAAACTTATGCATTTGGTTATCTCAGATAAGGGATCTAGGGCTCCAAAACCAACTTGGAGATCAATTCGCCCAAAATCAGCAGGAAAAATTTGGGTTATTGCTATATTTCATCTCTTCAAAGCTTTCGAACACCCAGAGGAAGGTTAATGGCATCTTGTCTTAGTCGATCGTCATTGATTGCTGCAAAAAGGGTGGAAAATAACCCTAGTTTTTTCGCATCAGTTTAAGTCCCCACAAGAATCAAAATCAAAGGTATGTATTATTTTACGGTTATACTCCTCTTACGCCTCCATGATTTCTTCATTCGTTTAATCTTGCAAAACTAGGGTTCAAACTCAGTCTATGTCAAATAAGGAGATTGATTCGGCCAAAATCAAAGGGGAAAATTAGGGGTTTTCATCTTCTCAAACCATTTGAACACCTAAAAGGTTGTTAATGACATCTTCACATAGTAGATCCTCGTCGGTTATTAAAAAGAGGGTAGAATATTTCTGTGGTGTATCTGCATCTATTTGTGTCTCCACAAAGAACAAATCAAAGGGACGAAGATTCTATGGATGTCGTTTTTACTCGGTAAGTACATAAATTCATATTCATATTTGATTATTCATTTACATGAAAAAATAAGCATGCCTAGTTGTTGTAATTTATGTCTGTTAAAGGGTGTGAGGGTATTCACAAATGATTCTTAAGCACCATTATATCATGAAGACAAACTCAATGTTCATGATTCATTCCTCTAAACAGTTAGTTTTTGCTCCTTGTGTTAAAATAATAATTGTGTCTTAGTATTATTATTGTAATGTATATTGGATTTAAGTTGGTTGAATTTTTTTTTCTTTTACAGGATGTTAATAAATATTGTGGATTTTTTCAATGGTTGGACATAAGTTCCCAAAATGAAGGTCATGATAGTGGTTGTAGTGAAATGGGTTACATTTGATGAATGAAGATGGACTCGATTTCTTTGAGGAACAAAACAAGAAAGTTGAAAGAGAAGTTGAATAATTTGAAAATGGAGGCCTTAAAATTGGAGTTGGAAACTGTTAGACTAGGAGAGGCAAATAAGAAATTACAACTGTATGTGATATTGTCATGGATGGTGACTTGTGTTGTACTAAGTTATGTATTCATGGAATTTTAAGCATTCAAAGTTATGTAATGAAGTTATGTTTTCATTTTATGTATGCCCTATTAATGCAATGTAATGTCTATTGTGTATTTGTGAAAAGTCCCTGCTCATTTAGGATGCATTTTGTTGATCAATTGTTTGATAATAATGTAAGCAATGAGGAAGAACAGGAAAATGCTCAATAGAGGAGGCAGAGAAATGTGGAACAGAGTGATGCCATGTTCATTGTAAGCCCTGTTCCAAATTCCATTTGAAAGTAAAAGAGGAAGAGGGTGATCAAATGTCCAAATGGCATCCAAACTGCACCTTTTGTTCCAAAAAATAACTAAAACTCCAATTGCCTGCTCCAATAACCATGTTCCAAATGCCTTCATTAATGCCTCGCGCCTTGCCACCTTGCATGCAGGTTTAAAAAAATTTACAAATGCAAAACCAAACCATTGCATATAAAACCGCCTTATGCAAAACCAAATCAAACCATCAAATATAAAACCAAAGTTGCCAAACCAAACCAAACCATTGCATATAAAAACTGCCCTGCCAAACCAAACCAAACTATGACAAAAGTATCCAAAGTTACAACCACCATTGCATATAAACTGCCTTGCCAAACTAAACCAAACAATTGCATATAAACTGCCAATACCATTACATACCAAACGATGACAAAAGTATCCAAAGTTACAACCAAAGTTGGATATCCAAAGTTACAACCAAAGTTAAATATCCAAAGTTACAAACATGACAAAAGTATTCTAAATCAGCCCCAAAAATATACTAAAATTTCAATTAACAGCTTAAAGGGTTACAACCATGGCAAAACATTCTAAAATAACCCCAAAAAGATACTAAAACTAAAACAGATCTCAATTGAAGAGCCTTCACTGTCCCCCATCTGCAGCAGTGCTATAGCCAGACTATGTTTTACCACCATTGCCTGATTCCTGCCTCACAGTTCCAGTCCTCTCCCCAACTGTACCACCTTATTTTCTTTTCACCTATAATTTGAGTTTATGTTAGTATGTACATTTCATAATTAAAGGAAACATATAAATGATATAATTTTAAAAATTAAATAACTCATACTAAGCTTTGGCCTTTTGACAGTATGTTGTGCTTCTGAACCATGTTGTGCTTGGGCAGGTGTGTTCTAACAACCTGCTTTATTATGTCCATATTGCTTGCATTTGGAACACATCATTAGAGTCCCTTTCCTTGAAACTTTAGCAGTCTGCTTTGGTTCTTCAGTTGGATCTTTCCTTCTACATCTCTTTGGCCTTCCAGCTAATCTTTTAGTCAATGGAGTCAACAAGATTGGTAAGTCAGTGGTAGGCCAACCATTGCTACCACTCATGGGCTTTAACAGGTGGTTATATGACTTGAGATAGGTTTCAATGTAGTAACAAGGGTCCACAAAATCCTCAACATGCCTCTTTTGATGAAGTATCCCAGTAGCAGCATGATGGCAATGTATTCTAGATAATTGCCACACCCCACAAGAGCAGATTTTTTTCACTATATCCACCACATATTTACCATAATTGTCACTCACGTCATACATATGCCCCCATTTCAGTGGTGATCACAGTACCTTGTCAATTCAATAGACCTATTCACTTTAGTTAGTATCCTAGGACATAATTTTCCATCTCTTTTTAGCATCTGATCTCTCTTGATATGGATTCTCTCCATTACACGAGTTTTATGTCTTCAAACATTGTTAAGATGGGTTTATACCTAGCCTCTGGGATCATTTGTTAAAAACACTCGACATATTGTTTGTCACTATATCACATTTGGTGGTGGTATCAAAGTAAGCCTTACTCCAAAGTTTAGGAGGGATACCTATCAAGGAAGTGTGTGCATCCTTTGACTCCTTGCTGATGTCCTTCATTGCCTTTCAAAAATCAACAGAATTGTTGGCCTTCGATGCCTTCCAGAACATCACCTTCAAAGCTTCCCCAGGGAACGTTTTTCTCTAATTTGAATATATGTGTCTTGCACAACATCTATGCTCTGTTTGGGGTAGTAACTCCTGAATAACAGGCACTAAACCCTATGCAAATAAGCAGGATTGTTAGTATAATGACATAAATGTGTAATGCAAATTATTGTTAAGATGTAATAAAAATAAAATCAAACTGCACCTTTTGTTGATTAGTAATTAATGTCCATCCTCTGCCTTGTTCTAATCCAACATCATTGCATAACAAATTTAAAAACCAACTCCAACTGTCTTTATTTTCACTTTCCACCACAACCCAAGCTATTGGGAACATCTAGTTGTTAGCATCTCTACCTATTGCAGTTAACAGCTCCCCTCTACAATATGTCTTTTGAAAACAACCATCAAGCCCAATAATAGGCCTGAAGCCCTCCAACCAGTTCTTCTTCACAGCATCAAAACAAATATACATCCTTTGAAACCTTTTTGGAATGCCCTGATCAGTCCTAATTTGTACAGTGCTACCTGGATTGGTATTAAGTATCTCTTGTCCATAGTCCCAAACACCTTCATAATGCTCTGCCAGTGTTTTTTCTATCTCAAATAAGGCCAATTTTTTAACTTGTAAACACTGTGCAATAGAAGATTTCAATCCATACCTTTACTTTATTGCCTCTTGTAATTCCCTCAACTTGATCCTTGGCTTTGTTCTAATTATCCCTCCAAACTTATCCACCAACTATATACATCTAATAATCTTTATCTTGTTGGCCCTAATACAATTGTGGAACTTAGTAGGGTAAGCCTTAATTTGAACCATTTTTCCCTAGGAACATAGCTTGCCCAAAGCTTCCATGGACATCCCCTCTTTTGCACTTAGCTTGAACTCTGGTAGCTTCATTAACTTTAAACCAAATTCCTTTCCCTTCCCAACTGCATAATTTTGTATTGCTTCCCTTGGTTGGTCAACCCCAATGAAAGTCATGTATAACTTTCAAATTGATGTCTTTGATTGCGATGTTTGGATTATACAGAACAACTCCTTGATTTAATCCTTGGCTCTTCACCTTCCCACTCACTATTACTACTTGAAGGAGAAGTTGCAGGAACTTCAAAGTCAGAATCTTCATATATTTCCTCCCATGGTTTCATGCCCCTTGTACCAAATTTGGCGATGACCTCATCATTAGATGAAAAAGTAGGCTCAACATAATCTTCATCAACAATTTTCTGCTTCTTGTTTGCCTTGTTCAGGCCTGCCCTTCTCTTCATCCTGCCTTTTTTCTCAGGTGTCTCATGATTATCTGATGCCTTGTTAACATGTACCGAGCTAGAAGCTTGAGTCCCTGTAGGTTCAGGTACTTGGCCTTCAGGTACTTCACTACATTCCACTTCAACTTCATCATCCAATTGAACTTCATCTTCCAATTGAACTTCACAAACAACTTCCAACTCTTTAATCTTTGATTTTATAATCTCTTCCTTATGCAACCTAGCATTGATCAACTCCTCATTCCCATCATCATCACTTTCTTCACTGCAGTCAGTATCTGTTTCTTCATCTGTAAATTCATCATCATCTCCATTTGGTGCATCAACTTCCTTCTGCAGTAGCTGCTCAACTTCCCTCTCACCTACCTGACCAACTTCTATCTCAAATGGTAAGAGTTCATCAGTAGAGTGGTCACAATATAGATCAACTAGACCAGTTCGTTCACCCTCCTCAACTAGTAACCTAATACTATGGTCATATACCAATTCTAAACCATAACGAATATCCATACGACCAACTTTGAAATACACTGCAGTATTCTTTTTGTAACCATACTTCTTAGGTAAGTTTTATATTTTGTCAACATTCAGCCAGTCACCATCAACGTCATGAAGCAATTTTATAAAACCTCCTTCATAGTGGTATATTGGTTCTTCAATGAACCTACCACCGTGATTAAACTCCACAGAAAACAAACCCATGCTGTAAAAGGTACAGGGCACAACATTAGATAATAAACATTGTAAAATTGAACAATCAGTGGAAGAAATTTACATATAAACCCAAATCATACATACTAGAACAAATAAGGCTATTACATTTCAACCCAAATCACCGAACAATCATGTACCAAATCTAAGTCATAACTTAAACCCAAATCGACATATAAATCCAAATCAAAGAATAATCAGTGGAAGAAAAAAAATAATCTGAATATTTACATCAGTTATTCTAAGCATGTACCATGAAAAGTCCACAAAAACACATAAGAGTGTTACATTTAAACCCAAATCGATATATAAACCCAAATCAAAAATCAATCAGTGGAAAAAACACCTTGTTTAGATATTTGCAGGAGATATTCTAAGGGTGTTACATTTAAACACAAATAATCAGTGGGAAAAAAACTCTAACTCAGATATTTGCAGAAGAATCTCGACAAAGAAAAAAAAAATTTAAACACAAACCCATATTACATACCTTCGACTTCGCCAGAGATTTGCATAAAAAACCCTAGCAGATCAAATCACGCCTTCGTCTTCTTCGTCTCTCTCTCTCTCTCTCTCTGTGTGTGTGAACTTCGACTATGTTGGAACCCTAGTTTGTGGCAATCGTCTTCTTCGCTCGCTTGCTCGCTCTCTTTCTCTCTCTGTGTGAACTTTGACTCAGGCTTCGTTTGGTTTGGTTTGGTTTGATATTAATTTTCTTTTGCCGCGTAATCCACCTTGGATTGGGCCATCGTGGCTGAGCCATGTAGGATAAAACTAATGTTCATATTAACAGAACTGAGGTACAGTTAACAGACTGATCCAATTAAAAAATTTTAATTTGTTTAATGGGGTAATTCAAAAAATTAAAAGTTCAGTTGTGCATTAAGTAAAATTTGCCAATTATAGTGGCTAAATTCATAGTTTTGCCAAAAATATTTGTATCTTTACTCATCTAGGAGTACTTGTTTATTCGATTAGAGAATAAGGTCGTGTCGGGTAAGAACATTACAATTTCTTAACTCAACCCAGTCTTACTTATAGGTCTAGGCTGGCTTAATTAGATATATATTTTTTTTCTAGATCCGATTATGGATTATAATTTTGTATCGAATTATAATTGTTAAACATATCCAATACATGAGATCTGATAGAATTATAAAGTTCTACCTGTTACATTTCTCTCCAAAAGAGTTAAAGCTAATACTTATCCACTTAAATACCAACCAAAAAGTGAACACGAATATTCATAATATTTATCATTCTTTTAATTGCAATTAAATAATCAGAGTTTGGGACCAACAACATACACACACAGGGAGTTGGATTCTTAGTTGAACAGAGGGAGTTTTGTGATGTATTGGATAACTCTTCGATGGGTACCTGGGATTTACTTTACAGGAATGTCAAGGATAAGCCATCTCTATGTAACTATGTTTATATTCTGAGGTGTTCACCACATATGTCTATATATGTATTGTCATCACGTTTATAATTGGAAAATTGATATTTTCATATGAAAAAATAATAATATTTGTGTTGCTACCTCCAAAAAGGTTGACACTAATACTTATTCACGTAATTGAGAGTCTAAGAATCAAAAAATCGACGTAAACATTCGCAATTTATATCATTTTCCATAATATTTTCATATGAATCTATGTGGGACCCACTTATTATTCATATGAGACAGCACGTTAAAATATTATTTTTTCATGGGAAAATATAAATTCCCTATAATTGTTCTAGAATGGAAGCATAGGCCACCATATTTTTCTAACCATGTAGAGAACAACAATCATAATTGAATTAGCCAAAATTCATCTGAAAATTTGCATCACATGTTCCAGCATGCAATTCCCAGTCAGTAAGCAGAAACACGCGACTCAGCAGCAGCAGTTCTCAGTTCTTGAATCTGATGCTACGGCTAATTCCTGCATTAATACCAGAGGCTTCCCCACCATAAGGACCACTCGGCTTCTTGATTTCCCGTACCTGTGCTTTCCGACGGACCACAGCCTTCTGGTGTTTCAACTGCGAAAGAGTCATTAGTTGTCAGGATAATGCACTGATTAAGTCGAGGTCTATCACATACCTTGTATTTTTTTTCTTGGTCAGTTTCTTGCGAGCACCCTCTATTCTTCTCCAGCTGAAGCAAATTGGAGAAAAAAGAATATTGTTTTGAGCTATGTGAGCGGTTGTCTCAACATAAAATAATTTGAAACTTGTGTCTTAACTGATAATTGAAATGACAATGGTTTCTGATAAGTGGATTTCATATCCACGAATCGTTGTCCATTTCACGCTTAATTGTTGCTATTTTCTTATGTTCATATTCGTTTTTATTTGTTTTTATGTTATTTTATGTGTAGGGTGGTTGTTGTGGCATTTAACAAAAATTGGAGTCATTTGGAGCATTTTTGGAAGTTTTCTTGAAGAAAGCAAAGTCAGTTAGTAGAATAGAGGCCCGTCGGGGCGGGCTTATTTGGCCTATACACCCCTGCCGGAGCGGGGGGTCTTCAACAGATGTTAGCAGAAAGGGTGCCCGCCGGGACGGGCTCAATATAGGCATGCACCCCCGCCGGGGCGGGGGGGTCTCGAATGACTGACTCTCCTGTTGTGTTTTGAACTCTGCTGGGATACAAATTTGAGCATTCGAATAGCATATGGACTCTAATTAGCAGAGGATTTCGACTGGGACTTGTGTGTTGGATGCTTATTACTCAATTAACAACGAATTAAACAACACACAAGGCAGATTACGAAGATTAATTCCAGTTTTTCATAGCAAGCATTGGAGGGAGATTTCGAAGAGATTTTCGAGGCAATTGCAATTCTAGGCTACGTGAAGGATGTTTTTCACTATTCTTCTCCTTAGACTATTATTTGTAATTGAACGAATGTTATCTTTAATTTATTTAGTAGTTATTTCATTTATGATGAACTAATTCACTTTTTAGGCTTATGATGGATCCTTAAGTGAAACAATGATTTTGTAAACTTTGATTTCCAGTTCAAAAAGCGATATCTAGTTTATCTATATTAATTTGAGCTTAAATTTATGAATTGCCTGATCAACAATTCTTTGTGGATTTGTATGGAATCGAGAGAGGATATTCGATTCTAGACTTAGTTAATATAGCATGTGTTCATGAATTTTGTGAATAGCAAAATTGTGTTAAATGTTAAGGTAGAGATATGCTTGACATCGCATGTAATCGGATAGAGAACTTAATCTTAAACTTTCTTTAATTATAATTCACATAGAGATATAGTGAGTTAGTTGATTAAGGTGTTTAACTTGTTTCTATCTAATTTGTGGATTTAAATTAATACAGTATTAGTGCATCGAGAGGTGGCTATTAGTACATTCGTGTTCTTGATTAATAAACTGGGATAGTGATTTGAATTGGAATAAAGGTGTAGAAATCATAGTGAAGCTTAGCGTGAAATCATAAGTCTAATTCTCCATTAATTGTTGAAATTTCAGATTTTGATATTTGTGATTGTTTTGTGGTAGTTTATTTATTTCTTAATTTAGTTTTTATAATTATAATCATTGAATTGAATAGTTTAATAAAGTTAGGGTTAATAGGTAATTGATACTTGTAAGGTTAAGTTTCTTACTAATTTGTCTCAGTGGGAACGATACTCTACTCATCACTTTATTACTTGTTGACCACGTATACTTGCGTGTTGTGCGTATATAAATTTTACCCAACAAGTTTTTGGCGTCGTTGCCGGGGAAGAATTTAGTATAAATCTTAATATTTTTACAATATCAGTTTAATTAACCCAGTTTTGCTTAAACATTTTTAATTTTGTTTTGTTCCTCTTATTTCAGGTTTTTGAAGCGGTTTATGCAAACTCGGTCCAAAAATCCAGACTTGCTGTCTTTTGAGGACGACATTGAGAAACGGTTCCAGAGGTTAAGTAAGTGGATCAAGGAAACGAGGCAAGACTTTGAAAATTCTGAGAAAAAAGAGGAAATGGCAGCTGAAGATCAGAAAGCGTTAAGGAATTTCGCCACACCCAAGGTGATTGAACTGCAGTCGAGCATTACCAGGCCCACAATTTCTGCAAATACATTCGAAATCAAGTCTGGGACAATTTAGATGATCCAGAATTCAGTTCAGTTTGGGGGATTGGCAAATGACGATCCGAATGAACATCTAGTTAGCTTTCTGGAGATTTGTGACACCTTTAGGTATAATGGGGTGTCGGATGATGCGATGAGACTTCTCTTGTTCCCATTCACCTTACGGGACAAGGTGAAGAGTTGGTTACATTCTTTACCGCCGGGTTCGATAACCACGTGGGAAGACTTAGCTTAGAAATTCCTTGCCAAATTTTTCCCACCGGCGAAAATTGCAAAAAATGAGGAATGAGATAACAATGTTTGAGCAGCAACATAGGGAGTCGCTATATGAGGCATGGGAGAGATACAAGGAGTTGCTCAGAAAGTGCCCACATCATGGATTGCCCAAGTGGCTGCAAATGAATACTTTTTATAATGGACTATATGGGAATCTCAGGACCAGTATTGATGCAGCGTCGGGTGGAGCATTCATGGCTAAGAGTTATGAGGAGGCCTATGATTTGATTGAAACCATGGCGGCTAACAACTACCAGTGGCCCACAACAAGAATGACACAGGCGAAGGCGGCTGGGGTGTTGGAAGTAGATGGGGTGACAGCAATACAAGCACAAATTTTTGCGCTGTCTAAGAAGTTGGATGCCATGACAAGGGCTCAGGTACAACAGGTGGCAGTTGTATGTGAATTGTGCGCAGGTGACCATCCTACAGATCAGTGCGCAATCAATCCAGCGTCCGTGCAGTTCGTAGGTAGCTACAACAGGGGTCCACATAATATGTACCAAAACACTTATAAACAGGGGAATAGGAATCACCCAAATTTCTCGTGGAGCAATAATCAGCAACATCAAGTTTTCATAATCACCAACAACCGGCTCAACATCAGGAAAGAAAGTCAGATTTAGAGGAGTTATTGTCAAAGTACATAACTAGCAATGAGGCAGCAATGAAAAATCAAGCAATGGCCATCAAGAACTTGGAAAATCAGATGGGGCAAATTGCCTTAGCATTAAATAATAGGCCACAAGGGACCCTACCAAGCGATACAGAAAGAAATCCAAAGGGAAACCACGAACAGTGTCAGGCAATTACATTGAGGAGTGGAAAACATCTCGTTGGTAAAGATGTAGAAAATTCAGCGATATTGGATGAAAAAATTGATGACAGTAACGTGGGTGAAGGAAACAAGGGTGAGGATAAGCAAAGTGAGAAAATAAACTTAGACGACAAACCAGTTGTATATCCTCCACCACCGTTTTCAAAGAGAGGTCCAAAACGTAAATTAGATAAGCATTTCGCGAAGTTTTGGAAGTTTTCAAGAAACTTCAGATTAACATCCCGTTTGCGAAGCCCCCAGAAGCGAGATCTTTGAGTTATGTGAAATTTATGAAAGGGATTCTGTCAAGGAAAAAGAAATGGGAAGACTTTGAAACAGTGGCACTAACAGAGGAGTATAGTACGGTGTTACAGCAGAAGTTGCCACCCAAGTTGAAAGACCCGGGGAGTTTCACTATCCCATGCACGATCAGGAACATGTCTTTTAACAAATGTTTATGTGATTTGGGGGCGAGTGTGAACCTTATGCTACTGTCAGTATACACATAATTGGGTTTGCCCGCGCCAAAGCCTACGAATATTTCATTGTAGTTGGCGGATAGGTCAGTCACATATCTGAGAGGCATAGTAGAGGACATACTGGTTAAGGTAGATACGTTTATATTCCCCGCGGACTTTATCATTCTGGATTTTGTGGAGGACAAGAACATCCCGATTATCCTAGGGAGACCTTTCTTGGCCACGGGTAGGACACTCATAGACGTACAAAAAGGAGAACTTACTATGAGGGTCCAAGATCAAGAAATCAAATTTAACGTGTTCAAAGCCATGAAATTCCCTACATATGAGGAAGAATGTTATCGGATGAATATAATTGAGAAAATTATCAGTGAAGATATGGGCAAGAGTTTGGTCAACGATCCATTAGAAACAACTTTATTGGGGGATGAAGAGTTCGACGACCCAGAATTTGTGGACTACTTACAGATGCTAGATTCGTTGCCACGAGTTAGCCGATTTAGAGCACCATTTGAACCTTTGCACACGGAGGAGACAACCACAGAAAAATTGAAACCTTCATTGAAGGAGCCACCAACTTTGGAACTTAAGCCACTCCCTAAACACCTCAGGTATGCGTACTTAGGCAATTCAAATTCTTTACCTGTTATTATTTCTGCTGCACTTAACGATTTGCAGGAAGAAAAGTTGCTGAGGGTGCTTAGGGAACATAAATCAGCGATAGGGTGGACAATAACTGATATAAAGGGAATCAGCCCTTCATTTTGCATGCACAAGATTCTGATGGAAGATGATGCAAAACTAACAGTGGAGCAACAACGTCGACTTAACCCCATTATGAAGGAAGTTGTGAAGAAGGAAATTCTAAAATTGTTGGATGCCGATATTATCTACCCGATTTCCGACAGTAAGTGGGTTAGTCCGATCCAGTGTGTGCCGAAAAAGGGAGGAATGACTGTGGTTCAGAATGAGGATAACGAGTTAATACCGATAAGAACAGTGACAGGTTGGAGGGTTTGCATGGATTATAGGAAGTTGAATAAAGCAACCCGAAAAGATCATTTTCCGCTACCCTTTATGTGACGCCCCCAAAATAGGTATACATCACCTATCTTGAGTCACCAAATATATGGTACAAAATTCAAATACAACTTAATTATACAACAGTCATGTAAAATATGACAAAACATATGCTGTGAGTTTTAATAAAAATATTATCATCTAGACAATATCCACACTCAATTGAGTCCTCATTACATTTATTATCACACTATTTAATAGGATAATGAGGACTACTAATGCTATTATCTGGATCGTCACTCCGTTCCCCGACTAGTCCCTGCTATGTTCTCATTTCTTGAAGAGAACAATAAAAGTAAAAGGGTGAGCTCAACTAGCTCAGTAAGAAATATTATGACTAAGATAATACAGAATAAATTATTGTTAGCCTTCAACAGTGTTAAACTGATACAATATAACAAACATCAAGTTTAACTAAAACGGAACAAGCAATCCATTAAAAGAGTCAAGTAGAGAATAAAATCTACTATCTTTTATGATTTAAAAGGTTTTTCATCATTTTTATCGCTGGGACTCAGCTTAATAAATAATCCACATCATCCCTGAACTACGGCCAAGGATATTCATTAGTATCACAACCACAAATTATCCATGCACTACGGGCCAAGGATATTCGTGTATTCATCAATGGTCATGATCATGCCAACAACTGTCCATCAATGCACTACGGGCCAATGAGGACTTTTACCACATCATTTATAACATTACGATCATGATTATACCGATTAATCCCTGGTCATAATCATACCAAGTCCATCTATGCACTACAGGCCACAGATGACTTTCAACATAATATAAACATGAGGATGATGACAATGCTATAAGAATTCAATAAAACAAGTTCAAGAATTAATTTATCCTGGAACTAATAACATCCAAATTGTCAACATGATACTTCTTTGTAGAGTAAAATTCAAGAATGCTCAGAAGAATATTTCCATGAAAAGATACTGGATGAAGCGCAACTATCAAGAATATTCCACTAATTTCATGGAGTATAGAAGTCAAAACTTTAACCAACTGAGTATAATAAAGAATGGAATAATAAAAGAAATCACCAGGCATGCGATAGACCGCACAGACAGGTTATTCCAACAGAATAATAAATAACGGAACCAGGTCACGCGTAAACGCACAGACAGGATATTCCAACGGAATAATAAATAACGGAACCGTAAGGTGCAAAATTACGCAAGCGGATGTTCCAATGAATAATAAATAACGGAACCAGTCATGCGTAAACGCATACGCATGTGATGTTCCAACAAAATAATAAAGAATGGAATAATGTAAGAATTTCACCATGTATGCGAGATTGGCGATGAGGCAAAGTTATTCCAACATAATGATAAAGAATGGAATAATAGAAGAATTTCACCAAGTATAGGGTAGACCGCGTATACAGGTTATTCCAACAGAATAATAAAAATGAAATAACAGAAGTTCTCTTCATGAATACAAAAGAAATAATACCCTTTACCTTAGAACAACTAGATATAGGAGTAGTGAAGTAGTAGAATACTTTTCTTTTTTCTCTCTATAGTTTCTCCCTCTAGAGTTTCAGTGAATTCGTAAGAAATAATGAAGGAATGAGCTTCTATTTATAGGATAATGGACTAAATAGTAACTAATTCCTGAACGGTCCAGAATCATTTACTTTTAAACTGGACGGTCCAGATTGGTTTACTATAAAATATTCCAATAAAACAAAATCTTTTAAAAAATGATATAACAACTTGCGTACTTTGCAAAATTTATAACTATTACCCACAACTATAACATTATATCAAATTCATTCCATAATATTCAAAAAATGATAATTATAGAAAATTCATCTTTATTCATAAAAGTTGGGGTCTTACATCTCCCCTTCTTATGAAGTTTTGCCCTCAAAATTAGGGTACGTACCTGGTATGTCGAAGAGGTAAGGATACCTTGATTTTATTTCAGATTCTAACTCCCAGGTCATTTCCTCAACATCGTGGTTCCTCCATAAAACTTTGACTTGATGTATAACCTTGGAGTGTAGAATATGTTCCTTCTTATCCAAGATTTGAACAGGAACCTCTTCATACGTTAAATCTTCCGCTATTTTGTCTGGTTCTAACTCAATAATGTGGTTCGGGTCTTTCACATATTTACGTAATATGGATATATGAAAAACATTATGAACACGAGACATACTTGTAGCGTAAAAGCGAGTCTATAGGCTACGATCCCTACTCGATCGAGGATTAAAATGGGCCAATGAATCGAGGATTGAGTTTTTCTCTTTTTCAAATCTCGTAATTCCTTTCCATGGAGCAACACTTAACAACACACATGATCTCCAATATCGAATTCCGCGTCCTTTCGATGAAGAAGATCAAGATAACTCTTTTATTTGGTCTTGTGAGGTTTTTATATGTTGTTTGGATCGTTTGAATCTTTTCTGTAGTCATACGTTCCAACTCCAGTCCCAACAACGTTGCTTCACCCACCTCATCCCAGCATACTGCAGAACAACACTTTCTTCCATACAACACCTCGAATGGAGCCATGCCAATACTTGTTTGATAACTGTTGTTGTAAGAAAACTCCACTAATGGTAAGAACTTGTCCCAACTTCCCTTGAAGTCAAGGACACAGAGTCTTAATAAATCTTCAAGAGCTTGAATAGTCCTCTCTGATTGTCCATCCATCTGAGGATGATATGCCGAACTAAATCGTAAATTCGTGCCCATAGTTTTTTGTAAACTAACCCAAAATCGTGAAGTGAATCTTGGGTCTCGATCAAAAACTATGGATATTGGCATACCATGCAGTCTTACAATCTCATTTATGTATATAGGAGCAAGACGTTCAAGTGTATAAGTTTCTCGTATTGGTAAGAAATGAGCAGACTTGGTCAATCTATCAACAATGACCCAAATTGCATCTATGCCTGGAAAAACCTTGGGAAGACCAGTAACAAAATCCATGGTAATGTGCTCCCACTTCCATTCTAGAATTTCAAGTGGTTGCAATGGACCTTTTGGTACTTGATGCTCTGCCTTGACTCGTTGACAAGTTAAACACCTTGAGATAAATAACGCTATCTCTCTCTTCATATTGCGCGTACCAAAATGTATGTCGAAGATCATGATACATTTTGGTACTCCCAGGATGGATTGCAAACGGTGTGTTGTGCGCCTCCATCATGATTTTATACTTTAACTCAGGATCGTTAGGAACAAAAAGTCTGGAGTTGACTCGAAGTATTCCTTCTTCATCGATTCTTGCTTCCGGCATAGCACCTTCTTGTACTTTCTTCCTTATATGCATCAGCTCCAGGTCTGTAGCTTTGAGCAGCTTTAACTTTATCACTTAAAGTCAGTTCTACTCGTATATTCGCCATCATCACGTGGGTCCCTGGAGTCTTTATCTCTATCTCCATCCTTTGCAAGTCATACAAAATGAGCCTCTGCGTTGACAATATCGCACTTGTACCCGCATATGATCTTCTACTCAATGCGTCAGCTACCACATTTGCTTTTCCAGAATGGTATTGGATGGTATAATCATAATCTTTCAATAGTTCAAGCCAACGTTGCTGTCGCATGTTGAGTTCCTTTTGAGTGAAGAAATATTTGAGGCTTTTATGACCCGTAAAGATTTCCACTTTCTCCCAATACAAGTAATGCCTCCAAATCTTTAGTGCAAACACAACAACTGCCAACTCTAGATCATGAGTAGAATAATTCCTCTCATATTCTTTGAGTTGTCGAGAGGCATAGGCTATGACTTTCCCATGTTGCATAAGAACACATCCTAACCCTTTGCACGAAGCATCATCAGTAGATGACAAATCCTCCGAGCCGGATGGTATTGTCGTAACAAAAATTTGAAATGAGTCTCCTCTTGAGTTCTTGAAAACTCTTCTCACATTCCTTGTTCCAACCAAATTTTGTATCTTTCCGAGTCAGCTGAGTTAAGAGAGTAACGATTTAAGAAAACCCTTCACGAATCTCCGATAATAACCAAAGCGAGATAGCTACGATTTTGATCATCGATTTAGGTTTCTCCCACTTTGAATAGCTTCAATCTTTCTTTGGGTCAACAGATATTCCACTGACTTGATACCACGTGCTCGTGAATGCTACTTCCTCGCCGTAACTCGTATTTCTTCAACTTGGCATAAAACTTATATTCACGAAACTTTTGAAGTATCAGCCTCAAGTGTTGTTCATGATCTTCACGGCTTTTGGAATAAATAAGGATGTCATCAATAAAGACGACCACAAAGTGATCCAAATATTCCTTGAATACTCAATTCATCATATCCATGAAGGCGTAGGGAGCATTAGTCAATCCAAAAGACATGACTAGGAATTCATAATGCCCGTACCGAGTTCTGAAAGCCGTCTTTGGAATGTCATCGGTTCTAATCTTCAATTGGTGATATTCGGAATGAAGATCAATCTTTGAAAAGAATTTGGTGCCTTCTTAAATCGTCAAACAGGTCATCAATACGTGGCAATGGGTACCTAATTTTGATGGTGACATGATTCAACTCCCGATAATCAATACAAAGTCGCATACTCCCGTGTTTCTTTTTCACGAATAGAACAGGAGCACCCCAAGGAGACGTACTAGGACGAATGAAACCGATGTCTAACAATTCCTGCAGTTGGGTCTTAAACTCCTGAAGTTCAATAGGAGCCATTCGATATGGGGCTTTGGAAATAGGTTTTGTACCGGGTTCAAGGTCGATACAAAATTCAATTTTACACTTTGGGGGTAGGCCAGGAAGTTCTTCAGGGAATACGTCAGGAAATTCATTAACAATAGAAATATCATTCAAAACTGACGTATTTTTATGTAGATCCGTGACATGAGCTAAGAAAGCTTGACATCCGTTTTTCAATAAACGAATAGCTTTATGGCTTGAGATGACAGTGATTGATTTTAATGGTTTGGTTGCTTGAATTCGCATAATAGGTTGGTTAGGAATATGAAAGCTAACAACCTTACGAAAACAATCAATTTTTGCATGATGAGTAGTTAACCAATCAATCCCTAGAATTACTTCAAATGCAAGTATTTTCAATGAAATAAGATCGACAGGTAATGTGAGGGTACCGATTTGAACCAAACAAGACTTATAAACAGTGGATGTAATGAAGGTTTCTCCCAACGGAGTTTCAACAGATAAGTCAAAGTCCAATTTCTCTGGAGTCAAATTTAAACGTTGAGCGCAAGTAGGAGAAATAAAAGAATGGGTAGAACCGGTATCAAATAAGGTATATACTTTGCTAGAGTTTATGATAAGCTTACCCGTGATGACCTCGTTTGGGTTCCTTGCTTTCTGGGAGGTCACGACAAACGCTCTCCCTTGCACTACTGGCTTTGACTTTTCTGGGACATCCTTTGGTGCCTCCATCCTAGCTGAACTTGTCTTCGGTGAACGATAAAATTGGGCTAGGTGTCCTTCTCTTCCACAATTATAACATGCTTTGGACTACCATGCAGCTTTGGACCAATGTGTCCCTCCCTCCGCATTTGAAGCATATGATAGTGGTCGCTCTCCTTCCTTAATAATTGGTCTTTGGTCTTGACGTCTTTCCATCATTGTTGAATCTCCTCTTTTTGAAATGTCCATTCTTATTATTTTGGCCATGATTACCGCCGAAGTGGTTACCATTTCTGGCATGTTGATTCTCTCCACGCTTATTGTCACAGCTTTGATGACTGTTATCACTGGTATTATCATTTTACCGGCTGCTCTCTTTTGGTTGGGTTAACTCATTATCGTGTTCCAATAACTAAGCCCTATTAACAATATCTAAATACAAACACAGTTTATGAGAGATAAGATATTGACGTATCTCGGGTTTCAAACCTCTTAGAAACATTCGTGTCATTCTCTCCTCATTATCAACCAAATGGGACTCAAACCGGGATAACTCGGCAAACTTGGCTTCGTAATGCGACACGGTCATGTTTTTTGCTCCAGCTTGATGAAATCAACCTCTTTCATGTGACGAATACTTTCGGAAAGTACTTGTCGTTGAACAATTCTTGGAACTTTTCCCAAGTCATCTTCATCAAGCGGGTTGAGTACGCTTTCTGATTCCCACCAAGAATCCGCCTCTGCACGCAATACATGAAGGTGGCAAAGGAACATTTTGCTCCTCGGAGCATCCCAGACATCAAATATCTTGCGGATCTGCGCTTTATCCACGCCTCCGCCTTTAAGTGGTTTTGGCTCTCCAAAAAACTCCGTGGTCCCAGCTCCTTGAATCGCTTAGCGGTGACCGTCCGAGAGTTGCTTAGTGTTTCCACCGCATTTTGTACAGAGCCGCTTCTCTTCAATTTCATAAAGCCTCTGAACATTCCATCATTCATCATCTGGTCAGTGTTGTTGTTTGCCTGAGGATTGTTGCCTTCCTGATGCACATTATCCTGATTATTGATCTATGGAGACTCAATGGTCTCCTATGCTCCATTGATGTTCTCAACATTCTCGGATGTCATTTTCAAATACTACCACAAAACAAGGGTTAATTAACATATCACATATTATCCCTATACTCTGACCGACCAATTAAATACCAAATAAACTTAGGTAGGTCATACTAGTGAAGGAATTCCCTGTCTCTCCCCTCCTAGTTCTTGTCTCACATCTTAGCCAGGGATCATATCCCTAAGCTTTGATACTAACTGTGACGCCCCTAAAATAGGTATACATCACCTATCTTGAGTCGCCAAATACATGGTACAAAATTTAAATACAACTTAATTATACAACAATCGTGTAAAATGCGACAAAACATATGCTGTGAGTTTTAATACAAATATTTTCATCTAGACAATATCCACACTCAATTGAGTCCTCATTACATTTATTATCACACTATTTAACAGAATAGTGAGGACTACTAATGCTATTATCTGGACTGTCACTCCGTTCCCCGACTAGTCCCTGCTACGTTCTCATTTCCCGAAGAGAACAATGAAAGTAAAAGGCGAGCTCAACTAGCCCAAAGAAGAAATATTATGACCAAGATAATACTGAGAATAAATTATCGTTAGCCTCAACAAAGTGTTAAACCGATACAATATAACAAACATCAAGTTTAATCTGCAATGAACAAGCAATCCATTAAAAGAGTCAAGTAGATAATAAAATCTACTATCTTTTTTAGATTTAAAAGGTTTTTCATCACTTTTATCGTTGGGACTCGACTTTAATAAATAATCCACATCATCTCCTGCACTTACTGACCAAGGATATTCATTAGTATCACAACCACAAATTATCCATGCACTACAAAAGCCAAGGATATTTGTGTATTCATCAATGGTCATGATCATGCCAACAACATCCATCAATGCACTACGGGCCAATGAGGACTTTTACCACATCATTTGTAATATTACGATACCATGATTATACCGATTAATCCTCGTCGAATCATATACCAAGTCCATCTATGCACTACATGCCACAGATGACTTTCAACATAATATAAACATGAGGATGATGACAATGATATAAGAATTCAATAAAACAAGTTCAAGAATTAATTTATCCAGAACTAATAACGTCCAAATTGTCAATATGATACTTCTTTGTAGAGTAAAAAATCAAGAATGCTTAGAAGAATATTTCCATGAAAATCTTGGATGAAGCGCAAATATCAAGGATATTCCACTAATTTCATGGAGTATAAAGTCAAAACTTTAACCAACTCAATATAATAAAGAATGGAATAACAAAAGAAATCACCAGGCATGGGATGAGACCAAGCATGCGGTTTATTCCAATGTAATAATAAATAACGGAATCAAAGTCATGCGTAAACACGCATGTGATATTCCAATGTAATAATAAATAACGAAACCAAAAGTCGTGCAAAAATTCGCACCGGCGAGGATGTTCCAACAGAATAATAAATAACGGAACCGAATTCATGCGTAAACGCACGCATGTGATGTTCCAACGAATAATAAAGAATGGAATAATGAAGAATTTCACCATGTATGCGGTACTTGGCGTGAGCGAGTTATTCCAACATAATGATAAAGAATGGAATAACGAGTAAGAATTTCACCAAGTATAGGGTGTAATCAGCATATAAAGTTATTCCAATGTAATAAAAAATGAAATAACAGAAGTTTTCTTCATGAATACGAAAGAAATAATACTCCTTACCTTAGAACAACTGGATATAGGAGTAGTGAAGTAGTAGAATATTTTTCTTCTTTCTCTCTCTAGTTTCTCTCTCTAGAGTTTCAGTGAATTCGTAAGAAATAATGAAGGGATGAGCTTCTATTTATAGGAGAATGGACTTAATAGTATTCTAATTCTGAGCAGGTCCGATTGATTTACTTTTAAACGCGACGGGTCCGGTTGGTTTACTATAAAATATTCTAATAAAATAAAAACTTTTAAATAAAATATAATATATTCTATTTATAATCTAATAAAACGAATAATTTTATAAAAGTATTCTATTTTATATAAAAAGCTTCTGTTTTATTACATTAATAATACTAATAAAACAAAACTTCATCATCATTATTATAATTCACACTATTAATCGACCAGGTCGTTCCAATAAAGATTTCTCCCTATTGGCGCTCAATTAGGTGACCAAACCTCTCCTTGGCAGAACTTCTAGACATCGTTAATATTGCAAATAATAATTTCAATAACTTCGTTGTCTTAATTATTGATTTAATAATATATAAAATATCGACAATAATTGAATCAATTAACGTGAGATACTATGCAACAATTACTGAAGCAATAATTGAACAAAACTGAGTGACTTCTCACGTAAGCATCAATAATCAATACCGTGTGCTACTATGCAACCACGCATATTCCTGTACTTTTAACACCGGGTGTTTCAATAGTTAACGATAAAACTTCCGCCGTTATTTTCATAAAATATTTTTTTCATTTTCTCAATCCGAAAATAATTCCGTTGTGGGGTCCACCAATGATTGTGTCGTCGTATGAATATTCCCCGTTAAAACGAATATTCTCCGACCAATCGAATATTATATAACAACTTGCGTACTTTGCAAAATTTATAACTATTACCCACAACTATAATATTATATCAAATTCATTCCATAATATTCAAAAAATGATAATTATAGAAAATTCATCTTTATTTATAAAAGATGGGGTCTTACACTTTATCGATCAAATGTTGGACAGATTGGCGGGACATGAGTACTACTGTTTATTGGATGGATACTCGGGCTATAACCAGATCATCATCGCTCTTGAGGATCAAGAGAAGACGACATTTACGTGCCCTTACGGCACATTCGCGTTTAGAAGAATGTCATTCGGGTTATGTAATGCATCTACGACCTTTCAACGGTGTATGATGGCCATCTTCTCAGACATGGTGGAGAAAAATGTTGAAGTCTTCATGGACGACTTTTCTATGTATGGGGACAACTTTGATACTTGCCTAGGGAATTTGGTAATGGTGTTACAGCGATGTAAAGACACGAACCTCGTACTTAATTGGGAAAAATGCCACTTCATGGTTGAGGAGGGTATAATTTTGGGCCACAAGGTATCGACTCAAGGATTGGAGGTTGACAAAGTGAAGTTGGAAACAATCGAAAAACTGCCTCCACCGAGCTCAGTTAAGGGTATTAGAAGTTTTCTGGGACATTCTGGGTTCTACAGGAGATTTATAAAGAACTTCTCTAAAATTGCGAAGCCTTTATGCAGTCTGTTAGAAAAGGATTCTATTTTCAGTTTTGACAAAAATTGTAAGTCAGCCTTTGAGTTGTTGAAGAAGAAGTTGACTACAGCCCCCGTGATTATCGCGCCGGATTGGAATATGCCTTTCGAGCTGATGTGTGATGCAAACGACTATGCAGTTGGGGTTGTTTTGGGTCAACGCCGAGAGAAGGTGTTTCACGCAATATACTATTCAAGTAAAACGCTCACGGAAACTCAAATGAACTATACAACTACGGAAAAGGAATTGCTTGTAGTGGTGTATGCGTTTGACAAGTTCTGGGCATACTTGATCGGGACTAAGGTGATAGTCTACACGGACCATTCGACTATTCGGTACCTAATTGCGAAAAAAGATGCTAAGCCACGCCTTATCCGATGGATTCTCCTGTGTCAAGAGTTTGATTTAGAAATAAAGGATAGAAAGGGAACGGAGAATCAAGTAGTCGATCACTTGTCTAGGCTGGAAAACCAAGAGAAATTGAAAGAGGATAAGTGCAAAATCAATGAATCATTCCCGGACGAGCAATTGTTTGGGATAAATGCCGAATTTCCTTGGTATGCAGATTATACGAATAATCTTGTGAGTAACATTCTTCCACCTGATCTCACAAGACAACAGAAAAAGAAGTTTCTTCATGTGGGATGAACCTTATTTGTTCAAGCATTGCGCCGACAAAATGATTAGAAGGTGTGTGCCCTACAGTGAAGTGAAGAATATTCTACATGAGTGCCACTCATCTGCGTATGGGGGACATTATAGGAGCGAGAGGACAGCAGCAAATGTGCTGCAATCTGGGTTTTATTGGCCTACACTATTCAAGGACGCCCACCATTTCGTCAAAACATGTGATAGATGTCAAAGGGTGGGCAACATTTCGAAACGGAATGAGATGCCTCTACAAACAATTCTTGAAGTGGAAATTTTTGATGTTTGGGGCATCGATTTCATGGGGCCATTCCCTTCGTCTCTTAACAATCAGTATATTCTACTCGCAGTGGATTACGTATCAAAGTGGGTAGAAGCTGCAGCACTACCATCAAACGATGCCAATGTGGTCTTTAAATTTCTACAGAAAAACATTTTTACGAGGTTTGGCACGCCAAGAGCAATTATAAGTGACGAAGGTAGTCACTTTTGCAACAAATCATTCACAGCTCTATTGGCAAGGTATGGGGTCAACCACAAGGCAGCGACGGCTTATCACCCCCAAACTAGTGGGCAGGTTGAGGTGTCGAACAGGGAAGTCAAGAAAATATTGGAGAAAGTTGTGAATCCGAATCGTAAGGATTGGTCACTCCGGTTGGACGATGCATTATGGGCATACCGGACTGCGTTTAAGACACCGCTCGGGATATCACCATATCAACTACTGTACGGGAAGGCTTGTCATTTACCAATCGAGCTACAACAATAGGCTTATTGGGCGATTTAGAAACTTAATTTCGATCAAGCAGCTGTAGGGGAAACGAGATTACTTCAAATAAATGAGCTTGATGAATTTCGCCTTCAAGCCTACGAGAACTCCAAGTTATACAAGGAAAAGATCAAGAGATGGCACGACCAAAAAATCATGCACAGAACATTCGAGCCGGGACAATCAGTCCTTTTTTTCAACTCACGATTGAGATTGTTCCCAGGAAAGCTCAAGTAGAGATGGTCGGGACCATTCACTATAAAACAGGTGATCTCTCATGGCGCCGTTGAACTTTACAGTCGAAATCCGTCAGAAACTTTCAAAGTCAATGGTCAACGATTAAAGCACTATTGGGGTGGCGAGTCCAACACCGATGTCATCGCCATCACATTGTCCGACGCACCATAAACAGGAAGTAGTCAGGCTGAACGACTTAAAATCAAGCGCTAATTGGGAGGCAACCCAATCTTTCATTTATTTTTTGCATTTTCATTCATAATTGTTAACATATTGTTTTTACTAAGTTATTAGGTAGGTATTATAAAATAAAAGTCTTGTTAATCTCTCCACAATGCTCTATTTTATCATTAATCTGCTAATTCGTATGTTTCATGTCTTGCAGGATGGGAAAAAAAACATTGAGTGGCTTAACATGAAGCAAAGATGAAAAAATAGAGGAGTTTAGCAGAAGGCATGCCCACGTAGGAAGCTGCTCAAATGTACACACCTTCACGAGGCTGGGTCTCTCAATTTTTAGACAGAAGCCATGCCTGCCGGGGCGGGCTATTTTTGCCTTGCACCCCCCGCCGGGGTGGGGGTCCATTACAAAAATTAACAGAACCTATGCCCACTGGGGCGGGGGTCCTGAAACTCAACAGACATAGTCGGAAGTTATACACGTTTGTTCCTCAACTACATAACCTCCCCACTACTTCATCACTTAATCCTATTCCTCCTTCATCATAACTCCAACCACCACCCACTACACCCACTTCTACCCCACTATTTCCTATACTCTATTACTTCTCCCCACCTTCTCAATCCACCAATATACCCCATCACACCACCTCTATATATTGCCACATCTCATCCCAAATTCTTCACAGAACTCTTCAACTATTTTCGAATTAGGGCATTCATAGAGGCTACTTGAGAGCAATTGAGGGTCAAACTGACAAGTTTGGAGGAAAATTATTTGTGTCCACCAAGTGTTCGACAAAGAGTATGCACCAAGTGTGGGGGAAAAATATACTGTAATACAAGCAATAGAAAGCAAATGGCTTCGCAACCAACATCGAAACACCAAAGGGGAGAGAGTTCAAGGCCCGCACAACCGACAAGGACCTTTGATTGTCAAAAATTTATGAGTGCCGTCGTTGCCGACCAGTATGATTATATGTTGACAAAAGCCCTTACACCAGAGTGGGGGTTGGCACCGGATCCCATTGATGGGGAGATGATGCAACAAATCTATCAGAAGGGTTAGAATAAATTCACCGAAGAGCCAAAACCCGCCGTGGTCAACATAGTCAAGGAGTTTTATACAAACGCCGAGGACAAAGCCCCATTCAACGCTTATGTGCGGGGTTGCTTGGTCCCGTTTAGTGCTGATGCCATAAACACCTATTATCAGCTGCGGGTGCCTCGACAATGCCAATATGCCCAACTACATAATTTTAATTCGGATTATGAGGCAATACTCAAGGAAATGACTAAGCCAGGCACAACATGGATCAAAGGTCAGAAGGGAGGCACAGTGTTCCATACCAAGGATCTCAGTCGGTATGGCAAAATTTGGTACGCATTCTTATGTGCTAAACTATATCCGTCCCAACACACCTCGAACGTGACCAAAGAGAAGGTGTTACTGCTATACGTGATTGTGCAAGACTTCATCATCGACGTCGGTTCCATTATTTGTTTCTCCATTCGCCGGTGTTTACGTGGAAACTTTTCGGGCGGCTTGCCACACCCATCACTCATATGTGGGTTATGTCGCTAAGCATGTGTGAGATGGTCTGACGATGAGCCCACACCGATGCCACTTGCGTTGCTAGACTCCAGAATGATAGCATGGTATTTAGTATGGGCCGGGGGAGATTCCCATCCTCGAGGACTGGGTTTTATTTTTCCATCGGCTTCGGAGGACGATGTTGATGCTGCAGACACCTCAGAGGATGAGGATGAGGCTATGGGAGAGCAAGGAACTGAGCAGGTATCGTAGACCGAGGCACTATCCAGCCTTCAGTTCCTTAAATTTTAACGTCAAATGGATGCGCACAATAAGGCAGCACGTCGGGAGATGCGGCGACTCGCATTGAGGCAAGACCACATGTTTGATGCTATGAACACGTCGTTCGCATCACTTAACAAGACACTTCATAGCTTCAATCCAGCTGCACAATTTCCATATCAGCAGCCTATGCCAATGCCGAGGTTTCCACCAAGTGATTCAGAAGAAGAAGATCAACCACCACCTCCCCAGACTTAGGCAATTGTAGGGAAGTCCTCACGCACTTCATTATGATTATTCAACCAATGAGGGCATTGTATTACTTAAGTTTGGGGGATTTAAATTCTTGTTTGCATGCATATGTAGTAGTTAGGATTAAATTTGTCTTTGCATTCCAGTTTTGCATGGTAATTAGGAATTATGATGTTGCATATAGGTTTTGACATAGTTGCATGATAGCTGAAGTGCATACATAGTAGTTTAGGTTAATTCTGTTATTGTATTGTTTTTAATTTTGTTATTATCGCATGTTGATATATTATAAAAAAAATGAAAATAAAAATTTAGTTAAATATTGTGTTTGCATATGTCCAGCAGTGTTGTAGTTCATGTTATTTGTGGGCCAATGATGAGATTGAGATTAAGTTAGCCAATACAGTATTGATTATTAGAACTGTGATATAATTTCTGTTATGAATCGAATCTTGTGCTTCTTTGAAACTGGTATAAAAAGGTTAACACGATAATAATATCTTTGTTGACTGGTCAGTTCAAATTGATACATAAATAGTTTCTAAAGGATATTACTAGAGTAAATGAGAAAACGACAAGGATAGGCAATAAAGGCAAAAATAAGGCAAGAACCTAAGTTTGGGGGATTATATGTGGGGTATATAAGCTTTATTATTTAAAAAAATGAAAATAATATATATATATATATATATATATATGTGACTAGTCTTGTTTTAGGGCCTTTGTTACTTGAGCAAGTACGCCCGAGGGGATTGTCTTTACACCTAGCGCCCTATGGTTTTTTATGGTTTGGGAGTCATTGGTCGAAAGTTCACTAAGGGGTAGCACTGTTAGCCTAATGGGATGAGACATTGCACAGTCATGTGTGTATCTATCTATGAAAAAAAAAAGAAAGAAAAAAAATAATAAAACGGGAAAAGAGCAAGAAGCCCCCGTATAATTCCTCTTGGTAGGGGAATTATATATTGTCGGGGAACCGACGTGCGCATATAAGAAAGACTAAATGTTATGCATGATATATGGTACTTTAGGCTGATCACCTATTGTACTCATTTTGTAGAATTATCAGTAATATCACAATTAATTCTAGGAGAAGTTCATAGTCCTTAGTGACTACTCAATATTCATTACTTTAAAATCTTGAAATTGATTAACCGTTGAATATTATTGATATTTTCTGTCCATAGCGACTATTGTTGATAATCATTGATACTGTTAGGAGATTGCATATTTAAAATTTGATGTTGAAAGTTAATAGTCATGATTATATGTAAAGTCCTTCAAAGGAACACATGTAAAAGGTGTAAGACCCCAACTTATTATTAATGAAATTGAATTTTCTCTATTTATTATTTTGAAATAGTAAGGGTTGATTTGATTAATGTGGTTAGTTATGGGTAAAAAGCGCAAATATTTCAAATATTCAAGTGGTTATAAAATATTCATTTTTATCGGAGAATATTCGTTTGGTCGTGGAATATTTTTACTGTCGGGGAATATTCGTACGACGGCGCAGCCTTGTGTGAACCCCATTTCTTGACTGAAATTTGATTATAGCTTGTAAAATCGCCCGTTTGTGGATTTCGATCAATTTCTGTTTGGAATTTGGAAAAACTTTCTTCTGGAAAGTTGTAGAGAATGGAATTTCCTATGGAAAGGACATGAGGTTTGAATTTTTCTGATAAAAAGGCTATTTATTATGAATTATTGAAGTTCTGAAGTTCCGAAATAATTATTTTTCAACAGTTTTAAATTTGTTTTAAAAGAAAAACGTTTTTGATATGTTTGATGTGCCCCATTGGTTGTTGAAATGGCTGAATTCAGATCTCTAAATGTGGGCGTAGGAATAAAAATAAATAATATTAATATTTTATTAAATTTTCTGCTTTGGTGTTTTAAGCATTTTCCTATAAATAGGGTGCTTAGGTTAGAATTGAAAATCACACCGTAAACCAAGTTTTCTCTCTTTTCTCTCTCTATATTATCGAGTGTATACTTGTGAGTATTTTGATACTTTGAGTTTTTGCTATATATGTGCAAGTTCCTTCAAAGACTATATCCATTATTCCAAATTAAATACAATCTTTTGAAGGTAAGGGATGTTATATTTTTTAAAAATGATATTATTTCTTCTAATATCATTATGCCGGATTATTGGTAAGATTTTTCTTGTGAAATTCTTGTCTTTTAGTGTCGGAGTTACTATTCACGTATACGACACTATTCACGTATACGGCACTATTCACGAATACGACACTATTCACAGAAAAATTAAATTTTAGTTTTTCGTCCAAAATATCTATTATGGATACTAGCTTTGATTGTATCCATGTTTTGATCATTCTTGAATTTTACTTCACTATAGTTATTTATGAAGTATTTTTGAACTCGGATTGTTTAAAGTACGAATCCTTAATATTTGTTCTTTTGTTTCACTGGATTCGTTTTCTTTAAAATATTTTTCATCATCCTCAGTCCTAAAAGATGATATTACTGAATATCTTTGACCTGTAGTGCAAAGATGAATATTTGATTCAAGATGAATATTGATTGATGTTACAGGGATAAAATGTTGATAATGGACTTTTAAATTCATAGTTTAATTTCATTCTCTACGTAACTCATCTATGAATTATTGTTTCCGCTGCGAATATTGATCCGAAACTTGTTGTTTAATATATTCTATCAAATTTTTCCCTGTTGAAGACTAACGATAATTTGTTCCATATTATCTTAGTCATAATATTCTTTACTGGGCTAGTTGAGCTCACCCTTTTCCTTTTTGTTCCATTTTTCTTCTCAGGAGGCGAGAATGTAGCGAGTACTAGTCGGGGTGTGGAATGATAGTTCTAGAAGTTGTTTTAGTAGTCCTCACCATTTTTGTAAAATAATGTACCAATAATTGTAATGAGGACTTAGTTGGGTATGGATATTGTCTAGATGACAATATTTGTATTTAAACTTATAGTTTATATGTTGTATTAATAAAGTTGTAGTTGTTTCTGTACCATGTTATTGACAACTCAAAATGGGTGATGTATACCTATTTTGGGGGCGTCACACAAGGACTTAGTGATAGATCAAATTTGTTAGGTTGATCCGAACTTTAAATGTTTATCATTTTGTAAATAAATGTATAGAAGAAGAGATCAAAGCTGTTAGGTTGATCTATATCTTGAAATGCAATAGATAGGCTTCAACTGAATCGTAATTTATTAAGATGACCAAGAGATTGCACCATGGCCAAGGATATTCTTTAGTATCACAACCACAAATTATCCATGCACTACGGGCCAAGGATATTCATGTATTCATCAATAGTCATAATCATGCCAACAACTGTCCATCAATGCACTACGGATCAATGAGTACTTTTACCACATCATTTGTAACATTACAGTCATGATTATACCGAATAATCCCTGGTCATAATCATACCAAGTCCATCTATGCACTACACAGCCACGATGACTTTCAATGTAATATAAACATGAGGATGATGACAATGATAAAAAATTCAATAAAAAAGTTCAAGGATAAATTTTAAAGATTTATAATTTAATTTATCCGTAAATCAATAACATCCAAATTGTCAACATGATACTGCTTTGTGGAGTAAAATTCAAGAACAATATTGTACCAAAAATAATTTGGACCGAAAACGAATCAACTTTTATCAGGAATAGTACCCCGGGTGAATAGTACTAGAGTGAATAGGACCCCGTGAATAGTTCTTCGGGAATAGTAATCCCGTGAATAGTACTCTGGCATGAAAAAGTTAAAACTTATCAAGAATGCTCAGAATAATATTTCCATGAAAAGATACTGGATGAAGCGCAAATATTAAGGATATTCTACTAATTTCATGGAGTATAGAAGCCAAAATTTTAACAAAACAAGTATAGAATTCGAAATCTGAAACGAAATAATATTACTTACATACTATAGAGTATGGAAGAAAATATTATTTCAAGCGAATATTGAACAAAAATAACATCCCTTACCTTGAAAAGAAGAGTATTTCAACTGGTATAGCGGGGATATTCTTGAAGAAAACTGTGACGCCCCCAAAATAGGTCCACACGACCCATTCTGAGTCGCCAGATATCACACTATAAAAATCAAATACAAACTTCATTTATACAACTGTTGAACTGTCGTGCAGAGTACGACAACAGATAAGCTGTGAGTTTTAATACAATATTATCTCGTAGACAGTATCCAACTCAAATTGTTACAATGCCATATAAAATATAGCAGCAAATATTTAAATACCCCAAAGAAGAACGAGAAAATTACTATCATATTCATTCTAATGAGGTGCACTTTTGACGCTTTCAAAGTTGGGTTCTCATCACCCTATTGTTGTTCGCCAAAATCAATTATTAAGTGACGATATAAAAATCGACACACATCTTAGGTCCTCAATACAATTATTATCATTGCATGTAAATGCTGCTTTTATAATGTATTGAGAAACTTCGACAGTCTTGGACCATCGCACTATTTTCCTGTTCTCCCCGCTCGACCCAGCTACACTCTTATTACCTGAAAGGAATTGTGAAGCAAAAGGGTGAGCACAACTAGCCCAGTAAATAATATCATGACTAAAGATAATTTAAATATCAATAACTTTTGTCAAAATTCTACTAATTTCATAGAGTATAGAAGCCAAAATTTTAACAAAACGAGTATAGAATTCAAAATCTAAAACGAAATAATATTACTTACATACTACAGAGTATGGAAGAAAATATTATTTCGAGTGAATATTGAACAAAAATAACATCCCTTACCTTGAAAAGAAGAGTATTCCAACTGGTATAGCGGGGATATTTTTGAAGAAAACTTTCACTATTTTTCTACGCTCAAAACTTTCTAAAACTCGAAAGAAATACGCTCAAGATTATAGAAGAAGAATTCTCTGATTCTGGTGTGTTTTACAATTCTAACTTAAGTGCCTATTTATAGAAAAATGCTAGAACACCATAGGAGACTAAATAATAAAATATTATTATTATTTTTTTCATGCACATTTTCTTGACCAAAACTCAGCCACCACTAGTGGGCCCCACCAAATTCAGTAACTTTCCACACCAACCAAAAAGTGGGATCCACCATGTTTTTAATAAAAACATTTATTTTCCAAAACTTCAACAATTCACAAAAAAAAATAGCCTTTTATCAGAAAAATACAAATTTTATGTTCATTCCACACGAAATCGAATTCTCTACAACTTTGTAGAAGAAAGTTTTTCCAAATTCCAAACAGAAAATATCCGAATTCCACAAATGGATAATTTTCAACACCTTTTAAAATTCATAACAAATCATACATTAATTTTTAAAGGTTCAAAATTTGTGGACATATACTCAACTTATATATGCATAACATATCCAAAAATCACCACGATCCAACGGTCGGATTAAAATTATAACTCACGCAATAGAGCTTTAAGAACACCGATTTAATTTTTTTAATACCTCCAATCCGACAAATTACTGATAAAACACCTTAACATTAATTCCTTCATTTATAACCACATAAAATAAATATTTTCCTATCCATCATTTATGTCTACATAAAATAAATATTTCCTTATCATATAAATCAATAATTAATTATTCACAAATAATATTACGTAATCACAATAATGACAACCGTGTCGCTCCTGTGAAAGAGGGGCTTTCAGATAAGGATTTCTCCTTCTTGGCGCCATGAATTAGGTGACCAAACCTCTCCTCGATGAACTTTCTAGACATTGCCAATAATGCTATCTAATAATATTATTCAAATAGTATGAATTATTGATTTGATAATGGGAAATCATCGTGCGGTGATAATTATTGAAACAACAATAATATAAAATATCAAAGCGAAGAATTATTGAATCAATAAAATAAAATATTGAATAAAGAATTACTGTAACAATTATCGGTAGTGCCTTCTTACGTAAGAATCAATAATTCAAAAATATTGTGCAATACTGCAAGTGCTTCTTTAAAACCCCATGTATTATTATATTTTAACCACCGGGTATTCTAACGATTAACGGTAAAACTTTCACCAGTTATTTTTATAAAAAATATTTTGTCTTTTTCTCAATCTGACAATAATTCCGTTGTGGGGTCTACCAATGATTGTGCCGTCGTATGAATATTCCCTGTTAAAACTAATATTCCCTAACCAATCGAATATAATATAACAACTTGCGTACTTTCCAAAATTTATAAATATTACCCACAACTATAACATTATATTAAATTCACTCCATAATATTTAAAAATGATATTTATAGAAAATTCATCTTTATTCATAAAAGTTGGGGTCTTACAACCTCCCATTCTTATGAAATTTCTCCCTCGGAATTAGGGTACATACCTGGTATGATGAATAGGTGAGGATACCTTAATTTTATTTCAGATTCTAACTCCCAGGTCATTTCCTCAACATCGTGGTTTCTCCACAAAACTTTGACTTGAGGTATAACCATGGAGCGTAAAATATGCTCCTTCTTATCCAAGATTTTAACAGAAACCTCTTCATACATTAAATCTTCCGCTATTTCGTCCGGTTCTAACTCAATAATGTGGTTCGGGTCTTTCACATATTTACGTAACATAGATATGTGAAAAACGTTATGAACACGAGACATACTTGGCGGTAAGGCGAGTCTATAGGCTACAGTTCCTACTCGTTCGAGGATTAAAAATGGGCCAATGAATCGAGGATTGATCTTTTCTCTCTTTCTAAATCTCGTAACTCCTTTCCATGGAGCAACACATAACAACACATGTTCTCCAATATTGAATTCCACGTCCTTTCGATGAAGATCAACATAACTCTTTTGTCGATCTTGTGAGATTTTTATACGTTGTCAGATCATTTGAATCTTTTCCGTAGTCATACGTACCAATTTCGGTCCCAACAATGTTGCTTCACCCACCTCATCCCAGCATACTGGAGAATGACACTTTCTTCCATACAACGCCTCGAATGGAGCCATGCCAATACTTGCTTGATAACTATTATTATAGGAAAACTCCACCAATGGTAAGAACTTGTCCCAACTTCCCTTGAAGTCAAGGACACAGAGTCTTAATAGATCTTCAAGAGTTTGAATAGTCCTCTCTGACTGCCCGTCCGTTTGAGGATGATAAGTCGAACTAAATCATAAATCCGCGCCATAGCTTTTTGCAAACTAACCCAAAATCTTGAAGTGAATCTTGGGTCTCGATTAGAAACTATGGATACTGGCATACCATGCAATCTTATAATCTCATTTATGTACGTACGAGCAAGACGTTCAAGTGTATAAGTTTCTCGTATAGGTAAGAAATAAGTCGACTTGGTCAATCTATCAACAATGACCCAAATCGCATCTATGCCTTGAGAAACCTTGGGAAGACCGGTAACGAAATCCATGGTAATGTGCTCCCACTTCCATTCTGGAATTTCAAGTGGTTGCAATGGACCTTTTGATACTTGATGCTCTGCCTTGACTCGTTGACAAGTTAGACACCTTGAGATAAACTCCATGATCTCTCTCTTCATATTGCTTCACCAAAATGTATGTCAAAGATCACGATACATTTTGGTCCTCCTAGGATGGATTGCAAACGGTGTGTTGTGCGCCTCCATCATGATTTTATACTTTAAATCAGGGTCATTAGGAACACAAAGTCTGGAGTTGACTCGAAGTATTCCTTCTTCATCGATTCTTGCTTCCGGCATAACACCTTCTTGAACTTTCTTCCTCATATGCATCAGCTCCAGGTTTGTGGCTTGAGCAGCTTTAACTTTATCGATTAAAGTAGGTTCTACTCGTATATTTGCCATCATCACGTGGGTCCCTAGAGTCTTTAACTCTATCTCCATCCTTTGCAAGTTATATAAAATGGGCCTTTGCATTGACAATATCGCACTCGTACCCGCATATGATCTTCTACTCAATGCGTCAGCTACTACGTTCACTTTACCAGGATGATATTGAATGGTATGATCATAATCTTTCAATAGTTCAAGTCAACGTCATTGCCACATGTTGAGTTCCTTTTGGGTGAAGAAATATTTGAGGCTTTTATGATCCGTAAAGATCTCCACTTTCTCCCCATACAAGTAATGCCTCAAAATTTTAAGTGCGAAGACAACAGCTGCCAAGTCTAGATCATGAGTAGGATAATTCCTCTCATATTCTTTGAGTTGCCGAGAGGCATAGGCTATGACTTTCCCATGTTGCATGAGAATACATCCTAACCCTTTACCCGAAGCATCACTGTAGATGACAAATCCTGTGAGACCCCGAATTTTTTGAAATAAAAGTATTCAATTTTTCTATTTTGGTGAATAGTTAAATTGATAAAAGTTTAAAGTTAAGGGTGACATTTGAAAATTTTTCAAAGTAAGTGATAATGAAGTTTTGTTTTATTAGTATTATTAATGTAATAAAATAGAAATACTTTTTATATAAAATAGAATACTTTTATAAAGTTATTCGTTTTATTAGGCTAATAGTAAAATCTTTTTATATAAAATAGAATACTTTTATAAAGTTATCTATTTTATTAGACAATAATTAGAATATATTATATTTTATTATGTATAGTGTTTGCATAGTGTTCAAGATAGTATTTTGTATAGTAAAATCTTTTTATATAAAACAGAATACTTTTATAAAGTTATTCGTTTTATTAGATTATAAATAGAATATATAATATTTTATTTAAAAGATTTTGCTTTAAATATGGACCGTCCGATTAAAAGTAAATCAATCTGGACCATTCATGAATTAGTTACTATGCAGTCAATTCTTCTATAAATAGAAGCTCATTCCTTCATTATTTCTTACGAATTCACCGAAACTCTAGAGAGAGAAACTATAGAGAGAGTTATTCTTCTATAATCTTGAGCGTATTTCTTTAGAGTTTAAGAAAGCTTTGAGCGTAGTACAAGTTTTCTTCTAGTGTATCCTCGCCCTACCAGTCGGAATACTCTTCTTTCAAAGGTAAGGGATTTTATTTGTTGTACTAGTAAGGGATATTATTTGTTGTACTAGTAAGGGGTATTATTTTTTTTATATTCATGAAGAGAACTTCTGTTATTCCATTCTTTATTATTATGTTGGAATAACTTTGTTTATCGCAAGCTGCATACATGGTGATCTTCTTCATTATTCCATTCCTTATTATTATGTTGGAATAACCTGCCTGTCAAGTACCGTATACATGGTGAAATTCTTCTATTATTTCATTCTTTACTATTCTGTTGGAATATCCTGTCTATGCGTTTTACGCCGGACCTGGTTCCATTATTTATTATTCCGCATTTATTATTCAGTTGGAATATCATGTCTGTGCGTTTATGCCGGACCTGGTTCCATTATTTATTATTTTGTTGGGAATAACCTATCTGTGCAGTCTCTATTGCATGCATGGTGAATCCTTCTATTATTCCATTCTTTATTATTCTGTTGGAATAACCTGTCTATGTGGATTACCACATGCATGGTGAATGATCCTTTATATTCATTCCTTATTAAATTGTGAAAATGATCTGGTTACGTTGATTATGATGAGAATCATAGTAAAAGCATTGGACTTATGAAAATCATGGGTATATGAAGTATTAGTAAGTATTATGATGAGTTATGTTGGTTATTATGTGAAAACATGAAAGTTTCTTAGAAATCACAAAGGGTTGAAAATCAGATTTTGGTGAAAATGGAATATGAAATTCAATTGACCATATCTCCTATTATATTTTGGATTTTTGAGTGTGGTGAAGTTCCAGAGTTAGATCTTTGAGTTTTCTAACTTATCCAAGTGGAATCACTAGAAAAGGTGTTGTAGATTTTCGTGTGGACTGATTTTAGCAAAGGAGTTAAAAATTACAAAACACCAAAAAAGGCTACTGCCTGGAAGTTTAAAAGGGCTATTTCGGCCACTTAATTTGTGAGAAAAATTCCGGCCTTTTAGGAAATGAAAATATATGGTATAAAGTACCTCCTGTCCAAAAATGAGCTCATTCCGACTTAAAATGAGCAAGTTATGACCATTTCAATATTTAGGTTTTTTCAACGAAAAATGCTATAATCGGAGTTCTATAACTCCGATGACCATGAAATTTAAACTGGAAGATCATGTTAACATGTGTAAGATCCTGCCAAGATTTGGGAATTTTTGGAGTTAAACTTGAGGTAGCTAATTTCTTAAGGAATTAATTAGAAATTGATTTATGAAAAATAGTAAATGAATTTTAAAAATTTCGAGAAAAATATATGTTCAATATGAGACTATATTCTGCTAAATCCCAGAAAAGAAATATTTTTTGGGACTGATTTGGTATTTTTCATGAAAATGATCTAGTTATGAGTAAATGAGTTAAATATGTTATGTGAAGTAACAAAGTTGGAAAATATGATTTTATGGCTTGGAAATCCTATATAAGGTATATGCATATTTTTGATGAGGGATTTAATCATTGGTGATAAAATCTTATGAGTATGACATTTTTGAATGATTAAATGCATTATTTGGTAAAATGTAAACAATTGAAATAAATTATTTATAAGTTTAAGAAGTGATTAAAATATTGTTATAATATTAGATTATGAGTTTATTAAGTGATTGATAATATTTGGATAAATTTAAAGTCTTTAATATTTATCCTTGTTTTTGTTTGATTAATGCTTATATCATTGTCATCATTCTCATGTTTATATTATGTTGAAAGTTATCTGTGGCTTTAGTAGTGCATAGATGGACTTGGTATGATTATGACCGAGGGATTATTCTAGTATAATCATGAATCGTAATGTTACAAATAATGTGGAAAAAGTCCTCATTGGCCCGTAGTGTATTGATGGACAGTTTTTGGTATGATTATGGCTATGGATTCTCTTCGGCCATGAGTGCAAAGATGAATTGTTTTATGGCATGATTAGGATCGTTGATGAAAACACAATTATCTTTGGCCCGTAGTGCATAGATAATTCATGGTCGTGATATTAACGAATATCCTTGACCTGTAGTGCAGGGATGATTCGATGATGTGGATTAATTATTGAGCTGAGTCTCAACAATGAAATATTAATTCATGGATGTAATTTAATGGATATCCTTGGCCGTAGTGCAGGGATGATTCGATGATGTGGTTTATTTATTAAGTTGAGTCTCAGCATTATTGGTTTTACAGTTGTATATCTTTGGCCTGTAGTGAAAAGATGGATTGTTGGTTATTGGTTTTATAATTTGTATATCTTTGGCTGTAGTGCAAAGATGAACTGCTTGTTATTAGGTTATCTGATTGTATATCTTTGACCGTAGTGCAAAGATGAATTTATGAGTATGATTATGAGCAGGAATTGTAATTTGGTATAACCATGATTTTTGATGTTTCAGGTGAAGATAGGTGATGAAAATTATCTTCGTCTTGGGTGCGAAAAGGAAATTCAGAATCACAATTATGGTTATGAGTTATTCATATAATTGTGAACAGGAATTGTTGATTGATGTTACAGGGATAAAACATTATTGGTGGACTTTTAACATGGAGAAGATAATAGACCTGATGGTCTATTTGACTCTTTTAATGGATTGCTCGTTCCGCTGCAACTATGGTTGAAAAGTTTTATCATCTACCATATGTTCTAAATTTCTAATTTATTATTGACAAAAGCTATTGATATTTAAATTATCTTTAGTCATGATATTCTTTACTGGGCTAGTTGTGCTCACCCTTTTGCTTCACAATTCCTTTCAGGTAATAAGAGTGTAGCTGGGTCGAGCGGGGATAACAGGGAAATAGTGTGATGGTCCGAGACTGTCAAAGTTTCTCAATACATTATAAAATGGCATGACATGCAACAAATAATTGTATTGAGGACCTCATATGTGTGTGTCGTATTTTATACGTCACTTAATAATTGATTTTGGCGAACAACAATAGGGTGATGAGAACCCGACTTTGAAAGTGTCAAAAGTGTGCCTCATTAGAATGAATATGATAGTAATCTTCTCGTTCTTCTTTGGGGTCTTAAAATATTTGCTACTATATTTTATATGGCATTGTAACAATTTGAGTTGGATACTGTCTACGAGACAATATTGTATTAAAACTCACAGCTTATTTGTTGTCGTACTACTCGCATTTACGCTCAACGATTGTATAAATGAAGTTTGTATTTGATTTTTATAGTGTGATATCTGGCGACTCAGAATGGGTCGTGTGGACCTATTTTGGGGGCGTCACAAATCCCTTTGAGCCAAATGGTATTGTCAGAACAGGTGCTGAAATGAGTCTCCTCTTGAGTTCTTGAAAACTCATTTCACATTCCACGCTCCAACCGAATTTTGTATCTTTCTGAGTCAGTTGAGTTACTGGAGTAGCAATTTGAGAAAACCCTTCTACGAATCTCCGATAATAACCAGCTAAGCTGAGAAAGCTACGTACTTCGGTCATTGATTTAGGTTGCTCCCAGCTTTGAATAGCTTCAATCTTTGTCGGGTCAACAGATATTCCATCACTTGATACTACGTGCCCAAGGAATGCTACTTCCTCAAGCCTGAACTCGCATTTCTTCAACTTGGCATAAAGCTTGTTTTCACGAAGCTTTTGGAGTATCAGCCTCAAGTGTTGCTCATATCTTCATGACTTTTGGAATATATGAGGATGTTATCAATAAAGACGACCACAAAGTGATCCAAATATTCCTTGAATACTCGGTTCATCATATCCATGAAGGCAACAAGAGCATTAGTCAATCCAAAAGACATGACTAGGAATTAATACTGCCCGTACCGAGTTCTGAAAGCCGTCTTTGGAATGTCATCGGTTCTAATCTTTAACTGATGATATTTGGAACAAAGATCAATCTTTGAAAAGAATTTGGCGCCTTTCAATTGGTCAAACAGGTCATCAATACGTGGTAATGGGTACCTATTCTTGATGGTGACATGATTCAACTCCCGATAATCAATACAAAGTCGTATACAAAGTCCAATCTTTCTTCTTCACGAATAGAACATGAGCACCCCAAGGAGACGTACTAAGACGAATGAAACCGATGTCTAACAATTCCTGCAATTGGATCTTTAACTCCTGAAGTTCAATAGGAGCCATTCGATATGGGGCTTTGGAAATGGGTTTTGTATCAGGTTCAAGGTCGATACAAAATTTAATTTCTCGCTCTGGGGGTAGGCCAGGAAGTTCTTCAGGGAATAAGTCAAGAAATTTATTAACATTAGAAATATCATTCAAAACTGACGTATTTTTGTTTAAATCCGTGACATGAGCTAAGAAAGCTTGACATCCGTTTTTTAATAAACGAATAGCATTATGGCTTGAGATAACAGTGATTGATTTTAATGGTTTGGTTACTTGAATTTGCATAATAGGTTGGTTAGGAATATGAAAGCTAACAACCTTACGAAAATAATCAATTTTTGCATGATGAGTAGTTAACCAATCAATCCCTAGAATTACGTCAAATGCAAGTATTTTCAATGAAATGAGATCGACAGGTAATGTGAGGGTACCGATTTGAAACAAATAAGACTTATAAACAGTGGATGTAATGAAGGTTTCTCCCAACAGAGTTTCAACAGATAAGTCAAAGTCTAATTTCTCCGGAGTCAAATTTAAATGTTGAGCGCAAGTAGGAGAAATAAAAGAATGGGTAGAACCGGTATCAAATAAGGTATAGACTTTGCTAGAGTTTATGATAAGCTTTTTCGTGATGACCTCGTTCGGGTTCCTTGCTTTCTGAGAGGTCGCGACAAACGCTCTCCCTTGAACTACCGACTTTGACTTTTCTGGGACGGCCTTTGGTGCCTCCATCCCAGCTGGACTTGTCTTCGGTGCATGATAAAATCGGGCTAGGTGACCTTTTCTTCCATAATTATAACACGCTTTGGACTGCATCGCGAAGTTTGGACTGATGTGTCCCTCCCCTCCGCATTTGAAGCATATGATAGGTTGTCGTTCTCCATCCTTAACAACGGGTGCTGGTGCTGACGTCTTTCCATTATTGTTGAATCTCCTCTTCTTGAAATGTCCACTCTTATTGTCTTGGCCATGATTACCACCGAAGTGGTTACCATTTCTGGCCTGTTAATTCCCTCCACGCTTGTTGTCACCGCTTTGATGACTGCTACCACTGGTATTATCATTTTGCCGGCTGCTCTCTTGGTTGGGTTAACTCATTATCGCTCTCCAATAACTGAGCCATATTTACAACATCTGAATACAAGCAAAGTTTGTGAGAAATAAGGTATTGACGTATCTCGGGTTTTAAACCTCTTAGAAACATCCGCGTCATTCTCTCCTCATTATCAACTAAGTGGGACGTAAACCAGGATAACTCGGCAAACTTGGCTTCGTACTGTGACACGGTCATGTTGTTTTTCTTTAGTTTAATGAACTCTACCTCTTTCATGTGACGAATACTTTCGGGAAAGTACTTGTCATTGAACAGTTCTTGGAACTTCTCCCAAGTCATCTTAAGTGCGGCAGGTTGAGTACGCTTTACAAATTCCCACCAGTAATCTGCCTCTCCTCGCAACATGAAGGTGGTAAAGGGAACCTTTTGCTCCTCGGAGCATCCCAAGACATCAAATATCTTGGTGATCTGCTTTATCCACGTCTCAGCCTTAAGTGGTTTTGGCTCTCCAATAAACTTCGGTGGTCCCAGCTCCTTGAATTGCTTAGCGGTGACCGTCCGAGAGTTTCCAGTGTTTTCACTTGAATTTTGGACATGAGTCTCTCTCACCTAATGTTGCATGAATTGCAAAAAGCCCCTAAACATTCCGTAGTTCATCATTTGGTTGGTGTTATTGTTTGCATGAGGATTGTTGCCTTCCTGATGCACATTTTCTTGGTTATTGATCGTTGGTGATTCAACGGTCTCCTGTGCTCTATTGCTATTCTCAACATTCTCGGATGTAATTTTTAAATACTGCCACAAAACAAGGGTTAATTGACACACCACATATTATCCCTATATTCTGATCGACCAATTAAATAACAAATAAACTTAGCTAGGTCTTACTAGCGAAGGAATTACCGGTCTCCTCCCTAGTTCTAGTCTCACATCTTAGCCAGGGATCATATCCCTAAGCTTTGATACCAACTGTGATGCCCCCAAAATAGGTATACATCACCCATCTTGAGTCGCCAAATACATGGTACAAAATTCAAATACAACTTAATAATACAACTGTCGTATAAAATACGACAAAACATAAACTGAGAATTTTAATACGAATATTGTCTTCTAGACAGTATTAAAACTCAAATGGAGTCCTCAATACATTTATTATCACACTATTTCATAGAATAATGAGGACTACTAATGCTATCATTTGGACCGTCACTCCGTTCCCCGACTAGTCCCGGCTACGTTCTCATTTCCTGAAGAGAACAATAAAAGAAAAAGGGTGAGCTCAACTAGCCCAGTAAGAAATATTATGACTAAGATAATGTAGAATAATTTATCGTTAGCCTTCAACAGTGTTAAACTTATAAAATATAATAAACATCAAGTTTAACTGCAGCGGAACAAGCAATCCATTAGAAGAATCAAGTAGAGTATAAAATCTACCATCTTCTATGATTTAAAAGGTTTTTCATCACTTTTATCGCTGAGACTCAGCTTAATAAATAATCCACATCATCGAATCACCCCTACACTACGGCCAAGGTTATTCTTTAGTATCACGACCACAAATTATCCATGCACTACGGGCCAAGGATATTCGTGTATTCATCAATGGTCATGATCATGCCAACAACTGCCCATCAATGCACTACGGGCCAATGAGGACTTTTACCACATCATTTGTAACATTACGGTCATGATTATACCGAATAATCCCTGGTCATAATCATACCAAGTCCATCTATGCACTACAGGCCATAGATGACTTTCAATAGAATATAAACATGAGGATGATGACAATGATATAAGAATTCAATAAAATAAGTTCATGGATAAATTTTTAAAGATTTATAATTTAATTTATCCAGAAATCAATAACGTCCAAATTGTCAACATGATACTGATTTGTGGAGTAAAATTCAAGACTAATATTGTACCAAAAATAATTTGGACCGAAAACAAATCAACTTTTATCATGAATAGTACCCCGGGTGAATAGTACTCGAGTGAATAGTACCCCGTGAAAAGTACTTCGAGAATAGTAATCCCATGAATAGTACTCCGACATGAAAAAGTTAAAACTTATCAATAATGCTCAGAATAATATTTCCATGAAAAGATACTGGATGAAGCGCAAATATTAAGGATATTCTACTAATTTCATGGAGTATAGAAGCCAAAATTTTAACAAAACAAGTATAGAATTCGAAATCTGAAACGAAATAATATTACTTACATACTATAGAGTATGGAAGAAAATATTATTTCAAACGAATATTGAACAAAAATAACATCCCTTACCTTGAAAAGAAGAGTATTTCAACTGGTATAGCGAGGATATTCTTGAAGAAAACTGTGACGCCCCCAAAATAGGTCCACACGACCCATTCTGAGTCGCCAGATATCACACTATAAAAATCAAATATAAACTTCATTTATATTAATCGTTGAATCTGTCGTAAGCGTGCAGTACGACAATGAGATAAGCTTTGAGTTTTAATACAATATTATCTCTAAGTAGAAGATATCCAACTCAAATTATTACAATGCCATATAAAATACAAAGAAAGAAATATTTAAATACCCCAAAGAAGAAAGAGAAGATTACTATCATATTCATTCTAATGAGGTGCACTTTTGACGCTTTCAAAGCTCTGTTCTCATCACCCTATTGTTGTTCGCCAAAATCAATTATTAAATGACGTATAAAATGACACACACATCTTAGGTCCTCAATACAATTATCCGTCATTGCATGTCATGCTTTTTTTTATAATGTATTGAGAAACTTCGGCGATCTTGGACCATCGCACTATTTTCCTCGTTATCCCCGCTTCGACCCAAATTTACACTCTTATTACACGAAAGGAATTGTGAAAGCAAAAGGGTGAGCACAACTAGCCCATAAATAATATCATGACTAAAGATAATTTAAATATCAATAGCTTTTGTCAATAATAAATCGTAGATTTAGAACATATGATAGATGATAAAACTTTTCAACCATAGTTCTGTAATGAACGAGCAATCCATTAAAGAGTCAAATAGACCATCGTGTCTATTATCTTCTCCATGTTAAAAGTCCACCAATAATGTTTTATCCTCAGTAACATCAATCAACAATTCACGTCCCACAATCATATGATTAACTCATAATCATAATTGTTATTCTCAATTCCTTTTTGCACCCTGTGACGAAGATAATTTTCATCACCTATCTTCACCGAAACATCAAAAATCATGGTTATACTAAATCAAAATCCTCGCTTTCATATAATACTAATAAATTCATCTTTGCACTACTACCAAAGATATTCATTAACAATTCATCTTTTGCACTACGCACCAAAGACATACAACCTCATATTTTAGAAGAGTCAAGTAGAGCATGATATCTACTATCTTCTACTTAATTTAAAAGTTTATTATCAATATTTTTTCACGAGACTCGACTTAATAAATAATCCACATCATCGAATCACCCCCAACTTTTCTGGCCAAGGATATTCATTAATATCACATCCATGAATTATCCATTCACTACTACCAAGGATATTCATTATTATCACATCCATGAATTAATATTTCATTGCTGAGACTCAGCTCAATAATTAATCCACATCATCAATTCATCCCTGCACTATAGGCGAGGATATTCTTTTAGTATCACGACCACGAATTATCCATTCACTACGGGCCAATGATAATCGTGTTTTCATCAACGCTCCCGATCATGCCATAAAACAATTCATATTTCGCACCTTGGTCAAGAGAATCCATAGCCATAATCATACCAATAATCGTCCATCAATGCACTACGACCAATGAGGACTTTTTTCCACATCATTTATAACATTACGGTGGCCAAGATTATATCGAATAATCCTCGTCATAATCATACCGAGTCCATCTATGCACTACTGAGCCACGATTTGACTTTCAACATAATATATACATGAGGAGGATGATGACAATGATATAAGTATTAATCAACGAAAACAAGGATAAATATTAAAGACTTTAAATTTATCCAAATATTATCAACCACTCATAATCTAATATTATTAATATCATAACAATATTTTAATCACTTCTTAAACTTATAAACAATTTATTTCAATTTTTTACACTTTACCAAATAATACATTTAATCATTCAAAATTCCATACTCATAAGATTTCCTCACCAATGATTAAATCCCTCATCAAAAATATGCATATACCTTATATAGGATTTCCAAGCCATAAAATCCTATTTTCCAACTTTGTTACTTCACATAACATATTTAACTCATATGTTCGTAACTAAACCATTTTCATGAAAAATACCAAATCAGTCCCAAAAATATTTCATTTCTGGGATTTAGCATAATATAGTCCCATAATGAACATATATTTTTCTCAGAATTTTTAAAATTCATTTACTATTTTTAAAAAATCAATTTCTAATTAATTCTTTAAGAAATTAGCTACCTCAAGTTTAACTCCAAAAATTCCCAAATCTTGGCAGGATCGTACACATCTTAACGTGAGCTTTCAGTTTAAATTTCATGGTCATCGGAGTTATAGAACTCCGGTTATAGGGTTTTTCGTCGAAAAAACCTAAATATTGAAATGGTAATAACTTGCTCATTTTAAGTTGGAATGAGCTCATTTTTGGACAGGAGGTACTTTATACCATATATTTTCATGTCCCAAAAGGTCGGAATTTTTCTCATAAATTAAGTAGCCGAAATAGCCCTTCTAAAAATCTGGACAGTAGCATCTTGGTAATTTTCAGCTTTTGACTCCTTTGCTAAAATCAGTCCACACGAAAATCTACAACACCTTTTCCAATGATTCCACTTGAAGATGCTACAAAATGCATTGATCTAACTTTAGAACTTGACCACACTCAAAAATTCAAAATATAATAGGAGATATGGTCAATTGAATTTCATGTTCCATTTTTACCAAAATCTGATTTTCAACCCTTTGTGATTTCTAATAAACTTTCATATTTTCACATAATAACCAAAATAACTCATCATAACACTTACTAATACTACATATACCCATGATTTTCATCAGTCCAATGCTTTTATTATGACTCTCATCATAATCAACGTAAACAGATCATTTCCACAATTTAATAAGGAATGAATACAAAGGATCATTCACCATGCAAGTGGTAATCCACATAGACAGGTTATTCCAACAGAATAATAAAGAATGGAATAACAGAAAGATTCACCATGCGTGCAATAGATCGCATGAACAAGTTATTCCCAATGTAATAATAAATAATGGAACCAGTCCGCCAGAACGCATGCATGTGATATTCCGGAGTAATAATAAATGCGAATAATAAATAATGGAACCAGTCCTACCAAAATGCATGAGATAGGATATTCTTGAAAGTAGTATGCACACAAGCCAATCATGTTTGATGATAAAGCATATACTTTGTAACAATCTTATTCATTTATTAATAAAAAGTATTAATTTATTAAAGGCGTTTAATTATCTACATGATGATGTTTTATAATATGTGATAAACCCATAGTTTTAAGCAATGCTTTTAGAATAATGTTGATGATCATTCTAATGAGATCTAAATTTTTAGAAAGCTTAAAACTAAAATAGTTCCCAATCGTTGGATTACTAAATTGGGGATTAGTAAATCCGGATAGATTGGTACATACGTCGTTGCTTATCTCATTCGATGAGGATGATTGATCTCATGATCATTTGTGTGGAGACACTAAAGCAAGTATGTAGGTGCTTATTAGAGAATAAGTTCAACGAAACGTTGCTCGCTAAGGAATACGTAATGGAGTTTTACTTGCTGTCGTCAATAGGAATTCTCAGTAGTGATAGTAAGTACAAGTGATCCTTGGACTTGAGATCATCATAGTATCTTGTGTATGATGAGTTATACTTTGACTTATTCCTTAAGACCCTTAGGGTATATCAAAGGGTATGCTTGGGTATAATAAGTTGTACATGGAGATAATGTATGATCAATAAAGAATCTACCACTTCTAGTAAAAGAAGAGAAATGTCCTATGTGATTCGATAAATGACAACCTAGTAGTCCTTAGCCAAGGCAGAATGAAATTAGAAAGGAGTTTCTAATTTGCATTATTTGAGGTTGTGCATTTAAGAGTCGAAATACATATAATTAAATAAAATAAGACTTGACAGTAATTCCATGTCTTATATTTAATTGGGTCATTTTATAGTGGAAGGATTGAATTGTGATTTTAACTATTTACTCAAAGGTTCTTTTATGATTAATGTTGAAATCTATATTATCCGGAAAGTCGTTGATCGCTAGGGAGGCTTATCCCTATTGTAGAATAAATATTATTTATTTAAATAAATTAATAGTTTAATTTATTTATTTAAATAAGATTAGAATTGTTCTAATTGATTTATTCACAACCGGTTTAATATGGAGAACCTAAAGGGTCACACCATAAAAGGAAGAATAATTATTTAAGAAGTTAATGGCATAATCGTAATAATATAGTTAAGTATATTTAATTTAATCTATGGTGATAGAATAAATTAAATAGCTTAATATTTATTATTTAATATTTTAGAAATATTAAATATAAATTAATAAGAGGAGTCTTATTAATATTATTACAATTATTATTATTTTAATTTCTAAAATAGTTTAGGAATTAATTTAATATAAGTACTCTCACTTATTCCTAATAGGATTAGGAGGAAAATTAGTTAAAGAAGTTTAATTAATTATCCTTAATAAGATTAGGAGCCCATTTAATTAAAAGAGTTTAATTAAATAAATAATACCTTATTTTTAATAGGTTACTTGATATCTTTATAAGAGGAGTCTTATATCAGATATCAAACATACGTTATTCCAATTGTTGGATAGTACGCCCCTTTTTCTATAGAGATAGAAAAACTAGGGTTTGAGCCAAATACCCATCTTCTTGAATTCTTCTTCTTCCTTGGTGGATCACCTCTAGAGGCCAAACACTTGGGTGGCTAACGTTGATCAAAGGAAGGAACCAAACCCGGTGGATTCAAGTTGAACGCGAAAAGGATTGAAGGTGAACTTGTACCTGAGGAAGCTCGGATCTTCAAGGGTATGATTCTTGTTCTTTCTTTTTCACTTAATTAATAATTGTGCATAAAGGGTGATCCGGGTATATGGTTTGTAAAATTTTAAAACTCTGATTTTACACGTTTCCGCTTACTTTGTGCAATTTGATTGCGTTCATGAATATTACAAACCTAACAATTCCGACAGAATAATAAATACGGAATAATAAATAATAGAACCAGGTCTGGCGTAAACGCATAGACAGGATATTCTGACAGAATAGTAAAGAATGAAATAATAGAAGAATTTCACCATGTATGCGGTACTTCGCATAGACAGGTTATTCTAACATAATAATAAGGAATGAAATAACAGAAGAATTTCACCAAGAATAGGGTAGACCGCGTATACAGGTTATTCCAACAGAATAATAAAGAATGGAATAACAAAAGTTCTCTTAATGAATACGAAAGAAATAATACCCCTTACAGGTACAACAAATAATATCCCTTACCTTTGAAAGAAGAGTATTCTGACTGGTAGGGCGAGGATACACTCGAAGAAAACTTGTACTACGCTTAAAGCTTTTTAAACTCTAAAGAAATACGCTCAAGATTATAGAAGAAGAACTCTCTCTATAGTTTCTCTCTCTAGAGTTTCAGTGAATTCGTAAGAAATAATGAAGGAATGAACTTCTATTTATAGAAGAATTGACTGCATAGTAAGTAATTCGTGAACGGTCCAGATTGATTTACTTTTAATCAGACGGTCCAGATTTAAAGCAAAATCTTTTAAATAAAATATAATATATTCTATTTATAATCTAATAAAACGAAGAACTTTATTAAAGTATTTTGTTTTATATAAAAAGATTTTCTATTTTATTACATTCATAATACTAATAAAACAAAACTGAGTGACTTATTATGTAAGCATTAATAATCAATACCGTGTGTTACTATTATACAACCACGCCAGATTCATCGTACTTTTACTACCGAGAAGTAGTTCAACAGTTTTAACGGTAAAACTTCCGCCGTTATTTTTATAAAAATATTTTTGTCATTTTCTCAATCCGACAATAATTACGTTATAGGGTCCACCAATGATTGTATCGTCGTACGGATATTCCCCGATAAAAAAATATTTTATCTCAACTTGCTTACTTTGCAAAAATTTTCACATATTACCCTTAACTTTAAACTTTTATCAATTTAACTATTTACCAAAAAAAATTGAATACTTTTATTTCATAAAATTCGGGGTCTCACAAAAACTTTTACTATTTTCTACGCTCAAAGCTTTCTAAAACTCGAAAGAAATACTCTCAAGATTATAGAAGAAGAATTCTCTGATTCTGGTGTATTTTTCAATTCTAACTTAAGCGCCTATTAATAGGAAAATGCTAGAACGCCATAGGAGACTAAATAATAAAATAATATTATTTATTTATTTATTTTCCATGCACATTTTCTTGACCAAAACTCAGCCACCACTAGTGGGCCCACCAAATTCAGCAACTTTCCACACCAACCAAAAAGTGGGGTCCACCATATTTTTAATAAAAATATTTATTTTCTAAAACTTCAATAATTCAAAAAAAATATAGCCCTTTTATCAGAAAAATATAAATTTTATGCCCATTCCACACAAAATCGAATTCTCTACAACTTTGCAGAAGAAAGGTTTTCCAAATTCCAAACAAAAAATATCCGAATTCCACAAACGGATAATTTTCAACACCTCTTAAAATTCATAACAAATCATACGTTAATTTTTAACGGTTCAAAATTTGTGGACATATACTCAACTTATATATGCATAACATATCCAAAAATCACAACGATTCAACGGTTGGATTAAAATTATAACTCACGCAATAGAGCTTTAAGAACACCGATTTAATTTTTTTAATACCTCCAATCTGACAAAATACTGATAAAACACCTCAACATTAATTCCTTCATTTATAACCACATAAAATAAATATTTTCCTATCCATCATTTATGTCCACATAAAATAAATATTTACTTATCATATAAATCAATAATTAATTATTCACAAATAATATTACAGAATCACAATAATGACAACCAGGCCATTCTCAGGAAAAAGGGGGCTTTCCGATAAGGATTTCTCCTTACTGGCGCACAATTAGGTGACCAAACCTCTCCTTGACAGAACTTTCTAGACATTGTCAATAATGCTATCTAATAATATTATTCAAATAATATGAATTATTGATTTGATAATGAAAAATATTGTGCAGTGACAATTATTGAAATAATAATAATATAAAATATCAACGCAACAATTATTGAATCAATAAAATAAAATATTAAACAATAATTACCGTAACAATTATTGAGTAGTGTCTTCTTACGTAAGAATCAATAATTCAAAATATCTTTAATACGTCTGGCGTCAGGCAACATGCCCAGCGTATTACTATATTTTAACCACCGGGTATTCTAATAGTTAACGGTAAAACTTTTGCCGTTATTTTTATAAAAAGATATTTTTGTCGGTTTCTCAATCTGACAATAATTTCGTTGTGGGATCCACCAATGATTGTGCCGTCGTACGAATATTCCCTGACCAATCGAATATAATATAACAACTTGCGTACTTTGCAAAATTTATAAATATTACACACAACTATAACATTATATTAAATTCACTCCATAATATTTAAAAATGATATTTATAGAAAATTCATCTTTATTCATAAAAGTTGGGGTCTTACAGTAGTGTTTTAAGCAATTAGCCATTGTGCTTTTAAAATATTCAATTATCCCACTGTGCTTTTTAAAAATATACAATCAGGCCATTCCGTCCATTTTTCGTAATTGACGTTAACAAATCTGCTTGGATTTCTTACGTGTCTTTTTTTTTAAAAAAAATAAAAAATTACGTGGCATATGTTTAATTACGTGGTATATCCTTATATGGCAACAAAATAATTTTTTAATGGATTTTCTTTATAAATTTTTCTTCTCAAACATAAAAATAAAATAATAAAATCATTATGTGGTAAAAAAATAATTAAAATAATAATAAAATTAAAATAAATATTTTAATTCATTTTTTTATAATTTTTTCTTTTCCTTTTATCTTTTCCTTTCTTTTAATAATTATTTTTATTTTAAAAATTAATTCCAAATAATATATCAAAATTTTTGTATCAATGAGATCTATTACAACATTATATTAATTCATACAAAATTAAAAATAAAAAATCATTAATTACGTGGCAAAAAATAATTAAAATAATAATAAAATTAAAATAAATATTTTAATTCATTTTCTTTATTTGTATTCTTTTCCTTATCTCTTTTCCTTTCTTTTAATAATTATTTTTATTTTAAAAATTAATACTAATATATATTTTAATGAAATAAAAAAGGTAAGTACATAATTAACATAAAATAGAAAATTCGATACAATTAGCAAAAATTAGTTAAACAAATGACATAAAAATTAAAATTAATTTTACAATCAAAACCACATTATTTTTTTTATAATTTATTCTTTTCCTTTATCTCTTTTCCTTTCTTTTAATTATTTTAATTCTAAATAATACAAATAATCAAAATATTCATTTCCCAAGGATTCAATCATTGATTATGTGACAAAATAATTAAAATAATAAAAAATTAAAATAAATATTTAATTCATTTTTAATAATTTTTTTCATTTCCTATTTTCTTTCTCCTTCAAAAAATGAATAAATAAGCCTAAAATAAAATAATAAATAAAATACAATTTTGCCATGTAGAATACATGTTGACTTTATATTTGACAAGAAAAGACCAATTTTTTTTTTGAAATTTTTAGACAAAAAAGAAATAATGCAAATTACAAACATAAATAATTAAAACATTATTTATCCCATCGTTTCATCTTCTTCCTAGAGAAAGATAAACCCTACATGCTCATCTTCTTCCTCACCAAAATTGAAAATACAATCGGATGATTTTCAATGTAAACCACCGTAAATGACACACGAAAATAGAAATTCATAAAAATGAAAACATCCAAATCAAGACATTAAGAAATATGCAGAAAACACATAATATCTAGATCGGAAAATTATGAGACCATCGGACAAAATCTAAACCAGAGCAAACAAGCCCAAAACTGAACTTAAAAGCCGGCAAGGACAAATTGATGCAACGATTTCGTAGCCCCAAACACAAAATCTCCTAATTCAACCTCACCAACGCCGCCGACGACTCCTCCCGGCTCACCACAAAGCTCAATCTCACTATCTCCTCCACAAATCCCAACAAAAAGCTCATTTTTGCATACGACCCCATTGAAATCAGCACTCATCACTATATATATAGCAGCTCATGTGACGCCCCCAAAATAGGTATACATCACCCATTTTGAGTTGTCAATAACATGGTACAGAAACAACTACAACTTTATTAATACAACATATAAACTGTAAGTTTAAATACAAATATTGTCATCTAGACAATATCCATACCCAACTAAGTCCTCATTACAATTATTGGTACATTATTTTACAAAAATGGTGAGGACTACTAAAACAACTTCTAGAACCATCATTCCACACCCCGACTAGTACTCGTTACATTCTCGCCTCCTGAGAAGTAAAATGGAACAAAAAGGAAAATGGTGAGCTCAACTAGCCCAGTAAAGAATATTATGACTAAGATAATATAGAACAAATTATCGTTAGTCTTCAACAGGGAAAAATCTGATAGAATATAATAAATAACAAGTTTTAGATCAATATTCGTAGCGAAAATAATAATTTATAGATGAGTTATGTAGAGAATGAAATTAAACTATGAATTTAAAAGTCCATCATCAACATTTTATCCATGTAACGTCAATCAATATTCATCTTGAATCAAATATTCATCTTTGCACTACAGGCCAAAGATATTCATCAGTTGGTCATGTTCATCTCAACACCTGTACATCTTTGCACTACGGGCCAAAGATATTCATAAGAAAATCAACCATCTTTGCACTACAGTGCCAAAGATATTCAAGAATATCATCTTTTAGGACCGAGGATGATGAAAATATTTTAAAGAAAAGCGAATCCAAAGAAACAAAAGAACAAATATTAAGGATTCGTACTTTAAATAATCCGAGTTCAAAAATACTTCATAAATAACTATAGTGAAGTAAAATTCAAGAATGATCAAAACATGGATACAATCAAAGCTAGTATCCATAATAGATATTTTGGACGAAAAACTAAAATTTAATTTTTCTGTGAATAATGCTGTATTCGTGAATAGTGCCGTATACCTGAATAGTAACTCCGACACTAAAAGACAAGAATTTCACAAGAAAAATCTTACCAATAATCCGGCATAATGATATTAGAAGAAATAATATCATTTTCAAAAAAAATATAACATCCCTTACCTTCAAAAGATTGTACTTCTACCGGAATCTGGGATATAGTCAAGGAACTTGACTTTATATAGCAACACTCAAAGTATCAAAATACTCACAAGTATACACTCGATAATATAGAAAGAGAAAGAGAGAGAAAACTTCAGTTTCTGGTGTGATTTTCAATTCTAACCTAAGCACCCTATTTATAGGAAAATGCTTAGAACACCAAAGCAGAAAATTTAATAAAATATTAATATTATTTATTTTTATTCCTACGCCCACATTTAGAGATCTGAATTCAGCCATTTCAACAACCAAAGGGGCACATCAAACATATCAAAAATGTTTTTCTTTTAAAACAAATTTAAAACTTTTAAAAAATAATTATTTCGGGTATTCCAACAGTATTAACGATAACAACTACGCCGTTATTTATAAACAACTTATACTTGTCGTTTTCTTCATCCAATTGCTTTCCGTTATGGGACCCACACAAGGCTGCGCAGTCGTACAAATATTCTCCGACAGTAAAAATATTCCACGACCAAACGAATATTCTCCGATAAAAATGAATATTTTATAACCACTTGAATATTTGAAATATTTGCGCTTTTTACCCATAACTAACCACATTAATCAAATCAACCCTTACTATTTCAAAATAATAAATAGAGGAAATTCAATTTCATTAATAATAAGTTGGGGTCTTACAGCTCACAAGTTCTACATGCAGATTCTGTCACTTCATTGAGATCAGATCTGAAGAAAAAAACTAGGTTGCCACTAAAATTTTTTTTGGATACCCAAGTGATTGTTAAGGTGGATAAATTGAAAAGCAAAAAAGTTGGGATTAGGATTAAATGTGAAGGAATTCATGCGTTGATCCTAAAGGGTAAGTCCCCGTCAATTACTTCACAATCTAAAGCAAAATGTAAGGTTGATCTTCGGATCAAGATCTGGAAATGGACCTTTTAATTTTCATTGATCAATTGTTGTTTGTTTAGTTTAATTATTTTTTTGTGGGTCCTTCATTTTTTGGTTTGTTTGTAGAATTGAGAAAAAGAAATACATAAAGTTTGGGTTTTTATTTTATTTTTATTTTATTATTATTTTAATTATTATTTTGCCACATAATCAATGATTTTAATTTTTATTTTTTTTGTGTTGCCACATTAGAAAATAATAATTTTTTGATTTTTTTTTCAATGCCATGTGTGTAATTATTTGACGTCCGTCCAAAAATTGGACGGAATTGCTTGATTGAATATTTTTAAAAAGTACAGTGGGCTAATTGAATATTTTAAAAGAACATTGGCTAATTGCTTAAAACACTACAACCATAGTTGGGGTAAAAGTGCTTTTTCCCCATTTTAAAGGCATCATATATACAAAGCATCAGCAGATGAAAGATTTAAGCAAGCACTGAACAAAAAGCTGAAGAACATTCAACGATCTAGCTCTACGATCTGAAAAAGAAAAGCTTGCTCAGCTACTCAGTTCTTTCGAACACAAGCTTAACGGCAACTGAGTATCACTATTCAACAACTCAACTATTATCTAGTGAAGGAAGAAGTTCTAAGTCAGAAGGACTTAAAGAGTTCTAAGTGAACAGAGAAGTTCCAAGTCTGCTGGACTTGACGAGTTCAATGGTGAACTAAGAAGTTCCAAGACTGCTGGTCTTGAAGGAATCTATGAGATTCAAAAGTTATAAAGATATCCTTAGTGAATTTCCTACTCGAGGAGTAGAAGAGTGGACTAGGAGCTTTGAATGCTCTGAACCACTTAAAATCACTGTGTCCCTTATATTCTTGCCATAACTGCTATAACTGTTATAACTGCCTTACTCTTATTTATTCATTATATCTTGAAGGGAAAACAAACAAATCTTAATTCCACTGTGCTTAACTCATTATCAAAGCTAACAAGAATTTTGAAAAGAAAGATTTTAAAATATCTATTCAACCCCCCTTCTAGATAACTATTATGCCTCTAGAAACTAACAATTGGTATCAGAGCAGGTTCTATTAAACAACCTACAAAGTTTAAGTAGATCCAATGGCACATCTGATAAGCGAATCAAAGACCGGAGGAGGCAGCAAGCCACCTATGTGCAACAAAGATAAATTCGCCAACTGGAAAGTTCGTATGCAAGCCTACATGGATTCAATATATGAAGATCTATTTGAAACTGTTCAAAATGGACCATACATTCCTACCAAGCTTTCTCCTACTGTAGACGATCCAAACCAAATCCAGATCAAGGTCAAAGAAGAATGGACTGACAACGAAAAGAAAGTTGTCCAACTCGACAAAAAGGCCAAGAATATCTTGTTTCAATCGTTAAAAGACGATCTGTTTGAAAATGTGGTAAACAACAAAACATCAAAGGAAGTGTGGGAGGTATTACTCATCATGCATGAAGGAATAGAAGAAGTCAGAGAAAATAAACAATCTCTCCTGACTCAGCAATATGAAACGTTTGCACACGTTCAAGAAGAAAATGTCACTTCCACCTACGAAAGATTCAATGTGCTGCTCAACTCTCTCCGAGCCTATGGAAAGATCTACCTAAATAAAGATCTAATCATAAAGTTCATGAGAGCTTTACCTAGCAAGTGGGATGCCAAAACTAATGCCATCAGAGAGTCAAAAAATCTCCATGAAATGACTGTTCAACAGTTATATGGAAACCTTCTCACATATGAACTGGAGCTGACTCAACGAGCAGAAACTCTATCCAAAGGAAGAAAGAAAGATAAAGGAGTTGCTCTAAAAGCAACAGACAACACTTCCAAAGCTAACACTGTGAACGACTCTAACTATGATGAAGAAGATGATGATGAGGACTTTGTAATGTTGGTAAAAAGACTCAGAAGGTTCATGCGTCAAGGTAAAAGTAGCAAACCTAAGAAGTTTAATAACTACAACAGCCAGGAACAAATAAACGACTTATGCCACAACTTCAAAAAGCCTAGCCATTTCATTGCAAACTGCAACAAGCCTCTCAGAGAAGAACTAAAGAAAAGATCAAATTCAAAGAAAGAATTCAAAGGCAACAAGAGGCTTCAGAAGAAAGAAAAAGGTCTTGTAGCCAAAGGATCGTGGAGTGACTCAGACAACGACTTAACTCCCGAATTTGGAGATGATGAAGATCCTCAAACGACAAATCTTTGTCTGATGGCCAAACATGCAAAGGATAAGAAGAGCTTTGACATATATGAAGTAAGTATAGATGAGGTATTTAACTTTAACTCTCTTGATGTAGACATTGATGATTTAAGAACTGCTCTACATGGCATAACATCTGATCTGCATCAATATATGAAATGGTTCAGAGTTCTGTCCAAAGATTATTCTCTTCTTCAAAAAGAGAAAGAGAAAGTTCAGGAAGAACTGGAAACAACTCTTCTAAGTACCAACTCTCTCTTCAAATTTGAAGTTGAGAATAAATTTTTAAAATAGACTAATGAAATTAATGCATAAAGAGAGTCAAGTCTGACCTCTAAAATTGAGGAACTAGAAAGGACAATCTCTACATGGAATAAATCTTCTTTTTCCATGGACTCCCTCATCTCTAGTTAGAGAAGTGCATCTGACAGAACAGGTTTAGGTTTTGGGGAACCCACCTCAAAACCATATGTGAAAAAGACAAAGGAAACCAGCTCTAGTAATGCTTCAAGTAGAAGCATTACATTTGTGAAATCCTCACAGAAAGAAGAACCAGTCCAACCCTCTTCTTCAGATCCAACCTATGTTCTAAGGAATAAAGGATCTCATACTGGCCTAAGTTTCAGAAGAGAGAAGAGTAACTCAATCTCTATTCTTCAACCTCGAAGGGTCGTAGAGTCGAGTAAAATTGACTCCACGAACCAACTGGGAAGGAACAGTAAAGTTAAGCCTCACTCTTCACGAATTATGAAACATAAGGACACATGGAAAAAAGAAAAAAAGTATAAAAGAAGGACTGCTGGAAAACCACATAAGTCTAAATGGAGGAAGAATCCACACACACACAAAAGCATGCATCATATTAGATGTTTTGTATGTAATAAGACTGGTCATAAGGCTGGAATATGCTACCATAACTGTGACGCCCCCAAAATAGGTATACATCACCCATCTTGAGTCGCCAAATACATGATACAAAATACAAATAAAAACTTAATTATACAACTGTCGTGTAAAATACGACAAAATATATGCTGTGAGTTTAAATAGAAATATTTCCTTCTAGACAATATCCACACTCAATGGAGTCCTCATTACATTTATTATCACACTATTTTATAGAATAGTGAGGACTACTATGACACCATCTCGGAACATCACTCCGTTCCTCGACTAGTCCCGGCTAAGTTCTCATTTCCTGAAGAGAACAATAAAAGCAAAAGGGTGAGCTCAACTAGCTCAGTAAGAAATATTATGTCTAAGATAATGCAGGATAAATTATCATTAGCCTTCAATAATGTTAAACTGATAAAATATAATAGACATCAAGTTTAATTGCAGCGGAATAAGCAATCCATTAGAAGAGTCAAGTAGAGCATGATATCTACTATCTTCTATGTTTTAAAATGTTTTCATCAATTTTATCGCTGAGACTTAGCTTAATAAATAAACCACATCATCGAATCATCCCTGCACTACGGGCCAAGGATATTCATTAAATCATCAATGGTCATGTCTATACCGAATAATCCCTGGTCATAATCATACCAAAAATTGTCCATCAATGCACTACAGGCCACTGAGGACTTTACCACATCATTTATAACATTACAGGTCATAATTATACCGAATGATCCTTGGTCATAATCATACCAAGTCCATCTATGCACGTAAGCCAAAGATGACTTTCATCATAATATAAGCATGAGGATGATGACAATGATATAAGCATTAATCAAACGAAAGCAAAGATAAATATTAAAGACTTTAAATTTATCCAAATATTATCAATCACTTAATAAACACATAATCTAATATTATTAATATTATAATAATATTTTAATCACTTCTTAAACTTATAAACAATTTATTTCAATTGTTCACACTTTATCAAATAATGCATTTAATCATTCAAAAATGCCATACTCATAAGATTTCATCACCAATGATCAAATCCCTCATTAAAAATCTACATATACCCTATATAGGATTCCCAAACCATAAAATCCCATTTTTCAATTTTGTTACTTCACATAACATATTTAATTTATTTACTCATAACTAGTTTGTTTTCATGAAAAATACCAAATCAGTCCCAAAAATATTTCGTTTCTGGGATTTAGCAGAATATAGTCCCATATTGAACATATATTTTTCTCGGAATTTTTAAAATTCATTTACTATTTTTCATATGGCCAAAACTTCCGAATATTTAGATATTTATCATAAATTGTACTTTTGTCCAAAAATTTCGAAATTTACAGGGAATACTCCTGTTATATACATGTACTCCCAATAAAAATTATACCAATTTTGGAGTTAACCACAAAGAGTTATAAGGGTTTACTTTTAAAATAGTCTTTTCCTATAAAATTCATAACTCTTAATCTATACATCCAAAAATCGCCATCTTTGGACACAATATAGAAAACTCATCAAATTATCATTTCAAATTTTTCTAGAATTTTTGAGGGTCAGAAAAATTATGAAACTGTAAATGGATTTTCACCCGCCATGTGGTAATCCACGTAAACAAATTATTTCCACAATTTAATAAGGAATGGATACAAAGGATCATTCACCATGCATGTGGTAATCCACATAGACAGGTTATTCCAACAGAATAATGAAGAATGGAATAACAGAAGAATTCACCATGCATGCGATAGACCACACGCATGTGTTATTCCCAATGTAATAATAAAGAATGGAACCAGTCACGCCAGAATCCACAGAGAGACAGATATTCCAATGTAATAATAAAGAACGGAACCGGGTCATCCGTAATCCGCACGGACAGGATATTCCAACAGAATAATAAAGAATGGAATAACAACAGTATTCACCAGGCATACGAATTACAGTATAGTACCTCAATCTATACCTCCATTTTTCACTTAGTCATGCAAGTATTATCAATCTTGCACCAACTCCCCTAATAGTACAAGAATGTGAATCAATAGTACACACATGTGAACAAATAGTTATAATCATGTGAATTAATAGCAATTAATTGCTCATTTATCCGATTAATTACCCGATAACTTCCAGACATCAATTATTATAGAAATAAATATCGATTTTCACTAACACTAATAATCCCAACACAATGGAACCATCAATTTCATCATTAATCAACACGAACTTATTCATCATTAATATTATAACTCACAATATTTAACAACCAGGTTGTTCCCAGGAAAGAGGGAGCTTTTCGATAAGGATTTCTCCTTATTGGCACGCAATTAGATGACCAAACCTCTCCTTGACAGAACTTCTAGACATTGTAAATATTATAATTTAATAATATGAATATCTTTGTCGTTAATTATTGATTTAATAATATATCATATTATGCAGATGATAACGTGACAATAATCGAATCAATAATACGAGAGATATGATGCAAAGAATTATCGTAGCAATAATTGAGTATAACCGAGTGACTTCTTACGTAAGCATCAATAATCAATACCGTGTACTACTACGCAACCACGCCAGACATCGCATTTTTTATCACCGGGTAGTTCAACAGCTTTAATGGTAACACTTTCGTAAGTTATTTTTATAAATGGATAATTCGTAGTTTTCTAACTACGACAATACTTCCATTGGGGGTCCACTAATGATTGTCTTTGTCGCATTTGATATTCCTCGATAAAAAGAATATTCCCTACCAAACGAATATTTTATAACAACTTGCATACTTTGCAAAATTTATAAATATTACCCACAACTATAACATTATATCAAATCCACACCATAATATTCAAAAAAATATTTTGAGAAATTTAAATCTTTATTCATAAAATTTAGGGTCTCACAATCTCCCCTCCTTATGAAATTTTGCCCTCGAAATTTATGTACGTACCTGGTATGCCGAAGAGATAAGGATACATTAACTTCATTTCAGATTCTAACTCTTGAGGTATAACCTTTGAGTGTTGAATACGATCCTTCTAAGATTTTAACACGTATCTCCTCATACGTTAAATCTTCTGTTATCTCGTCTAGTTCTAATTTAATAATGTGGTTCGGGTCATCCACATATTTATGTAACATAGATATATGAAAAACGTTATGAACACGAAACATACTTGGCGGTAAGACGAGTCTATAGGCCACAGTTCCTACTCGATCGAGGATTTCAAATGGGCCAATAAAATTGAGGGTTGAGATTTCCTCTCTTCATCGATTCTTGCTTCTAGAATAACGCCCTCTTGAACCTTCTTCTTCACATTCATCAGCTCTGAGTATGTAGCTTGCACGACTTTAACTTTATCAATTAAAGTCGATTCTACTCGTATATTTGATATCACCACGTGGGTCCTTAGAGTCTTTAACTCTATCTTCATCATTTGTACGTTATACGAAATGGGTTTTGTACTAGGGTCAATACAAAATTCAATTTCACGCTACGGGGGTAGGCCATGAAGTCTTCAAAAATATGTCAAGAAATTTATTAACAATAGAAATACCATTAAAAACTGTGACCCTCGTCCAAGACTTGGATAACATGTCACATTGATATTTATCATCTTGCCACCGTTATTCACGACGTCCCCTACGGATAGTCTGACTTCGGTGTATTCCAAGACTTGGAAGTCACCAGATAAAGGTTCGGGGCTCTTTACTTATGGCTTAATATAACAGTGATTAACTTTAGTGGTTTGGTTGCTTGAATTCGCATGATAGGTTGGTTAAGAATATGAAAGCTAACAACCTTACGAAAACAATCGATTTTAGCATGATGAGTTGTTAACCAATCAATCCCTAAAATCACATCAAATGCAAGTATTTTCAATGAGATAAGATCGACAGGTAACGTGAAAGTGTCGATTTGAATTAAACAAGATTTATAAACAGTGGATATAACGAAGGTTTTTCTTAACAGAGTTTTAACAGATAAATCAAAGTCTAATTTCTCAAGAGCCAAGATCAAATGTTGAACACAACTAGGTGAAATACAAGAGTGGGTAGAATCGGTATCGAATAAGGTATAGACTTTGCAAGAGTTTATGATTAACTTACCCGTGATAACTTTGTTCGGGTTCCTTAATAAACACTCTCACTCAAACTATCGAATTTGACTTGTCTGGGACATCCTTTGGCGTCACCATCCTAGTTGGACTTAACTTTGCTATAGAGTACATTCCATCCTTAATTGATTCGTCACATTCCTGATCCATGATTCGAATCATTACTCTCCGATCCATATCGAATTGGGGTTGACCGTTCTGCATAGGGTAATTCCAAATTCGATGTTGGATTCTCCCAATTGCTGTCCAAAAAGAGAAATCCATTTCATCTATTTTGGCCTTATTGGATCGGACGTCTTTTTCTACAATATCAACGCGTTGTGCGGCTTTTACCCATCCATCATCTATTCTCATTCGTTCAGTTGCTTCTTCTTTCATCAGAACTTTGATCATAGCATTCTCGAATTCCAGCTTTAATATCTTATACTCTGCCAAAGAGTGCTTTTGTTCAAGCATCGCACATCGGGTAACACAATTTTGAATTGTTACATCTCTTTGCTCCACGACCGCCTGCCGTTCTTTAGTCTGCTCTTCCAACTCATGAATACGATTTTGTAATTCTAAATTTTGATCATAAAATTCTTCTAATAAATTCTCCTCAGGTTCCTCTTCTTCCTCTTCTTCCTCACTCTCAGCTGCTACCTCTGCAACTAGCTCGGGTGTAACTATTAGTTCTTCACTCACCACATAGATATCTCTAATTTCTTCTTCCTCTGACGTCACATTAACCTGATTAGTGATTAAAGGTGTCTCAATGGTCTCATGTGCTTCATTGCTTATCTCAACATTTTTGGATGCCATTTTCAAATACTGCAACAAAACAAGGGTTAATTAACATATCACATATTATCCCTATACTCTGACCGACCAATTAAATACCAAATAAACTTAGGTAGGTCATACTAGCGAAGGAATTTCCGCCTCTCCTCCTAGTTCTTGTCTCATATCTCACCCGTAGATCATATCCATAAGCTTTGATACCAACTGTGACGCCCCCAAAATAGGTATACATCACTCATCTTGAGTCGCCAAATACATGGTATAAAATAAAAATAAAAACTTAATTATACAACTGTCGTGGTAAAATACGACAAAACATATGTCATGAGTTTTAAATGTAAATATTGCCTTCTGATAATATCCACACTCAATGGAGTCCTCATTACATTTATTATCAAACTATTTTATAGAATAGTGAGGACTACTATGACACCATCTCGGACCATCACTCCATTCCCCGACTAGTCCCGGCTACGTTCTCATTTCCTGAAGAGAACAATGAAAGCAAAAGGGTGAGCTCAACTAGCCCAATAAGAAATATTATGACTAAGATAATGCATGATAAATTATCATTAGCCTTCAACAATGTTAAACTGATAAAATATAATAGACATCAAGTTTAACTATAGCGGAATAAGCAATCCATTAGAAGAGTCAAGTAGAGCATGATATCTACTATCTTCTATGTTTTAAAATGTTTTCATTAATTTTTATCGCTGAGACTTAGCTTAATAAATAAACCACATCATCGAATCATCCCTGCACTACGGGCTAAGGATATTCATTAAATCATCAATGGTCATGACTATACCGAATAATTCCTGGTCATAATCATACAAAAATTGTCCATCAATGCACTACAGGCCACTGAGGACTTTTACCACATCATTTATAACATTACAGGTCATGATTATACCGAATGATCCCTGGACATAATCATACCAAGTCCATCTATGCACGTAAGCCAAAGATGACTTTCATCACAATATAAGCATGAGGATGATGACAATGATATAAGCATTAATCAAACAAAAATAAGGATAAATATTAAAGACTTTAAATTTATCCAAATATTATCAATCACTTAATAAACTAATAATCTAATATTATTAATATTATAACAATATTTTAATCACTTAAAAACTTATAAACAATTTATTTCAATTGTTTACACTTTATCAAATAATGCATTTAATCATTCAAAAGGCTATACTCATAAGATTTCATCACCAATGATCAAATCCTCATCAAAAATCTGATATACACTCTTTTTAGGATTCCCAAGCCATAAAATCCTATTTTCCAATTTTGTTACTTCACATAACATATTTAATTTATTTACTCATAACTACTTCATGCATGTGGATGTTCCAATAGAATAATAAAGAATGGAATAACAACAGAATTCACTGTGCATGCGATAGATCCGCATGCATGTTATTCCAATGTAATAATAAAGAATGGAACTGTGTCATGCGTAATCCGCATGCATGTAATATTCCAAATGTAATAAAAAGAATCTAACCAGTCATGCGTAATCCGCATGCATGTGATATTCCAACATAATAATAAAGAATGGAATAATTGTTAGAGTTTATGCCCTAGAGGCTAATTATTTGATATATTTTCTTACCATTTTGATATTATATTTGATTGAATAAATAAATGATTTTATTATGGTTTTATTTATCGCGTAATATAATTGTTAACATAATAAAATTCCTTAGAATAGTGATACAAATTATATAGTTTCAAGTATGTGACTTGAACATGAGATTATATAATTACAATTAGTATCATTGTTCTTAAATGTCCCTAATCGAATATCATTATTGATGGGACAACATTGATGCATTGAGACTAGTATGTGGATCGATCCGATGACCAAATCTCATCGGTCATAAATATATGAGATATTAAGTCAATGCATAGTATACATGTTAGAGAACGATGTATCGATGGACCCACCATGAGAATTCTATGTGGAGCATTATGCCAAGTGTCATTAGAAATTCTCATAAATGACAATGATGTAATGGTCCTCCGACCGAATCACTATATTACTACACGGGAATTTATTTACTTTGATATCATCAAATGTCACATTTAATAGGGTGGACTATAAAGGTGATTATTGGGTACATCATGAATCGTGTGAGGAATATGAGTGATCTAGATGGAATTTAACCCTTCTATATATTAGGGATGATATCCATAGGCCTCTTGATTGAGTAGGACTATGAAATGCATGGCCATGCTCAAGTAGTGATTTGTTTCATATAGTCTACTCATTGATCAAGAAAACTCAAATTAAATTATGAAGAGTATGACACATTCCATGACTCGAGTTTAATCTAGGATATTAAGGTTAAAAGAATTTGAAACATTGGTCACGAAAAAGGTTGCATCGAATCATCGATCTTATTATTACTTGGGTAGTAGTGATGCATTACTAGATGCCGCTTTCACCGCTTATAATTTTATAATATGATTTTAAAATTATTGCCAACGTAATAATAACCTATAGTGGTCACACACATGTAACGTTATTAAAGGGAATTAATTTAATTATAAGGATTTAAATATATCAATATGATTGATAGTATTTAAATCATGAATTTAAATTAAAAGGATGATTTGTATATATATATATATATAATTAAGTAAGACTTAATTAAGATATAATATATATATATATATAAATTCGAATTTTATTTTAATTAGATTAGGGTTTTGATTAATCTTAATTTATTGCTATATATATATATATGATATATTGGCGTTTAGGGAAGTTAATCATAACCAAAACCCTAGACGCTTTTAGAGAGAGACTAGAGAAAATTTTCAAAAATCCTAATCCTTGGTGGCTAGTACCGCAATTCTCTTCACTGCAGATCGTGCGACAATTCGCGGGGCGTTCGTGTGGATACCGTAGAGGCGCGGTTCTGATTGGATTGCGTAAAGGATTTGAAGCCATTTCAAAATCTTTCAAAATCGATATAATATCTAAACCATTGAATTAATTGTTTTTGCATGGATTCTATTTAGGGTTTCGAATATGTTTTAAATTGTTCTATTTTCGCTGTGCATTTCTGTGTTGAAACCCTTCAGTGGTATCAGAGCTACTTGCGAAACGATTAATTCAGATAACGTGTTTAATTATTTTCTATATATATGATATGTGATTATACAATTTTACCGATTTGAATTTGATTATATTGTTTTCGATATATATGATATAAGATGATACAATTTTACCGAACTGAAATTGAGTATATGATATTCTGTAATCAACATATTCTGTTATTATGAATATCAGTAATAGATATGTATGTATATGATGTTCTGTTAATTGAGTATATGATATTCTGTAATCGACATATTCTGGTATTATGATTATCAGTAATAGATATGCATGTGTATGATGTTCTGTTAATTGTATCTTATATGGTGTAATAACAGTATACAACTTATGTTCTAATTGGATTAGAAGTATGCAGATTCAGTTTAATATGATTAATTAAAACTGGACATATATGATATGTACCAGGTATATTGTTATTATGACTATTTTGGTGGATTAAATATATGATTCTGAAATAGTTTCAGAGATTCGTATGAAAAAATTCTGCAATACGGACCACCGCCAGGGGGGAGACCCCCCCTTGGACCCCCCCGTAGTAGTGCACGATGGTCGTGTCCCCTATATATTATATATAGTTTTCTTTAATTATATATAAATTGTTATGTATTTATTGTGATATGCATGGTGCACAATTATGACCTTTTGACCCATAGGTTAGTGGTTTTTGGTTTTAAAATACGGCTTGCATGTCGTGCCTTTCTATAAATTCTAATGTAATATTCTCTTCTCATCTAAATCCCCTCGAATGTAACTCGAGGTTTCTTTATGTCATGGAAAGATGATGATGGAGAGGAGGCTCATGCTTGAGGAAGATCCAAGGAAGCTATTTATTTTAAGATCTTTTACCACCTTAGATTGACCTTCAATCTTTCATTAGCTTGAAAAGATTGACAGTGGATTGGGCCATAACTGTAACACATTTAATTTTGCACTTTATTTATGCTTGTATGTGATATGATATGATAAATAATGTGCATGCTTAATAAGATTATGAATTAGTGAGATCTAAATTTATTTATAAAATCCCTCATTAAATTATTAAGTCTAAATCAGATGCCTTCCAATGAATAACACTCATCAAGACCTTGATCAATAGATGTAGGTTTGCCAAAGCAAAGTACCCTATTTATCTAGGTAAGATGCGATAGGATAATTGTGATATCCAAATTGTTAAAATCATTGGGTCCGACTTAACTAAGTTATCTCAATAGGATTGTGGACGTAGAGGCATAGAGTTTGGTAGGTACCATTAGATGGACTAGAAACAATTGTTGTTTACCAAACTATCCAAGAGTTATATATGATATAATTGACAAAAGGGTTGTCTACCTAAATAATTATGTTTTAAGAGATTAGCCAAAGCTAACTTAAGTCATAATGAAATATGGATATTGGCTCACTAGAAAGATTTAATAAAAATGCTTTCCGAATTAATGGTGAGGGCTATTAATTTGAATAAAATAGTGGGAGGTATATTTTGAATGTACTATTATCAATTACATAATATCAACTCTGCAATTTGACATATTATTTTGGCACTTATAAATTGTAGATATCAATGGCAAACAACAACAAAACAAGTAGTCTTTCACTACGATCAATCCTTGAGAAGGACAAGTTGAGTGGAATTAATTTCCTTGACTGGCACAGGAACTTGAGGATTGTCCTCAAACAAGAGCGCAAGCTATATGTCCTTGATGGGCCCATTCCCGCAAAGATATCCGTCACCACCGCACCACGCATGGAGCATAATACTTACAAGAAGCATCAAGATGATGCTCTGGACGTGAGTTGTCTCATGCTAGCAACCATGAACGTTGAGCTTTAGAAACAACATGAGTTGATGGATGCTTATGAGATGATCGAGCATCTCAAGAAATTATTCGAAGGGCATGCTTGACGGGAAAGGTATGATACAAGCAAGGCGTTGTATCACTGCAAGATGGGTGAACGTGATCCAATTGGTCCACATGTGCTGAAAATGATTGGGTATATTGAGTACCTTGATAGGTTGGGTTTTCCAATCACTCTGAAAGCCCAAACTGATCTTGTTTTGCAATCATTGAACAACAGCTACTCTCAATTTGTTATGAATTATCTAATGAATGAAATTGAGAAAACCCTTACTGAGTTGTTGAGCATGTTAAGAACTGCTGAGAACAACATGAAAAAGGTAGGACCCGTTCCCATAATGATGGTGCAAAAGGGGAATGCTAAGGGAAAATGGAAAGGCAAGAAAAAGATAGTGTTAGGTGGGAGACTGTTAGATTTTATGCCCTAGAGGCCAATTATTTTATATAATTGCTTAACATTCTGATATTATATTTGATTGAATAAATAAATGATTTTATTATGGTTTTATTTACTGCGTAATATAATTGTTAACATAATAAAATTCCTTAGAATAGTGATACAAATTATATAGTTTCAAGTATGTGACTTAAACATGAGATTATATAATTACAATTAGTATCATTGTTCTTAAATATCTCTAGTCGAGTATCATTGTTGATTGGACAACATTGATGCATTGAGACTAGTATGTGGATTGACTGATGACCAAATCTCATTGGTCATAAATATATGAGATATTAAGTCAATGTATAGGTACATGTTAGAGAACGATGTACTGGATAGACCCACCATGAGAACTCTATGTGGAGCATTATGCAAAGTGTCATTAGAAATTCTCATAGTGACAATGATGTAATGGTCCTCTGATCTGAAATCACTATATTACTACACAAGAATTTATATACTTTGATATCATCAAATGTCACCTTTAATAGGGTCGACTATAAAGGTGATTATTGGGTACATCATGAATCGTGTGAGGAATATGAGTGATCTAGATGAAATTTAACCCTCCTATATATTAGGGATGATATCCATAAGCCTCTTGATTGAGTAGGACTATGAAATGCATGGTCATGCTCAAATAGTGATTTGTTTCATATAGTCTACACATTGATCAAGAAAACTCAGATTAAATTATGAAGAGTATGACACATTTCATAACTCGAGTTTAATCTAGGATATTAAGGTTAAAAGGATTAAATTACATTGAAACATTGGTCACGAAAAGGTTGCATCGAATCATCGATCTTATTATTACTGGGTAGCAGTGATGCATTACTATATACTTTCAATCGCTTATAATTTTATAATATGATTTTAAAATTATTGCCAACGTAATAATAACCTATAGGTCACACACATAGAACGTTATTAAAGGGAATTAATTTAAATTGTAAGGATTTAAATATATCAATATGATTGATAATATTTAAATCATGAATTTAAATTAAAGGATGATATATATATATATATATATATATATAATTAAGTAAGACTTAATTAAGATATAATATATATATATATATATATATATATAAATTGGATTTTATTTTAATTAGATTAGGGTTTTGATTAATTTTGATTTATTGCTATATATATATATATGATATATTGGCGTTTAGGGAAGTTAATTATAACCAAAACCCTAGCCGCTCTTAGAGAGAGACTAGAGAAAAAATTTAAAAATCCTAATCCTTGGTGACTAGTATCGCAATTCTCTTCACTGCAGATCGTGCGATGATTCGCGGGGCGTTCGTGTGGATATCGTAGAGGCGCGGTTCTGATTGGATTGCATAAAGGATTCGAAGCCGTTTCAAAATCTTTCATAATCAGTATAATATCTAAACCATTGAATTAATAGTTTTCGCATGGATCCTGTTTAGGGTTTTGAATTTGTTTTAAATTGTTCTATTTTTTACATATGCGTTTCGTGTCGAAACCCTTTCAATAACAAATTCATTCACCAGCATGCGATAGGCCGACAGCAGACGGAGTTATTCCAACGAATAATAAATAATGGAATAATGAAGAATTTCACCATGTATGCAGATTAAGATATATAGGTTATTCCAACATAATAATAAAGAATGGAATAACAACCCTTACGAGTATTGAAAGAAAATAAATCTCTTCATGAATACGAAAGAATAATACCCTTACCTTAGAATAAAGTGGATATTGGAATAGAGAGGTAGCGAGACTTCTCTTCATCTTTCTCTATAATTTCTTCAGTATAATAATTGTTTATAGCTTTAGTGAATTAGTGAGAAATGAAGGAAGAATTTCTTATTTATAGGAAAATATAGTTTCGATAATTACGTTTTGGGGCACAAAAATATTACAACAATACCTTGACTTTTCTTTCATTTTTATTTTAGTCTGCAAGTATTATCAAACTTTTACCTCCCCTAATAGTAAATAATGTGAATCAATAGTTCAATCATGTGAACTATTGACATATGTGTACTATTGATTCATGCTTATATAACTATTTGTTCACATGTGTGTACTATTGATTCACATTATTTACTATTAGGGGAGGTGGTGCAAGTTTGATAATACTTGCAGGACTAAATTAAAAATGAAAGAAAAGTTGGAGGTATTATACTGTAATATTTTGAGCCACAAAATGTGCAATTATCAAAACTATATTTTCCTATAAATAGAAGCTCATTCTTCCTTCATTTCTCACTAATTCACTAAAGCTATATAGCAATTATTATAGAGAAAAGAAGAAGAAGAAGTCTCGCCACCTCACTATTCCAATATCCAGCTTTTCTAAGGTAAGGGGTATTATTTCTTCATATTCATGAAGAGAGATTTTGTTATTCTATTCTTTATTATTCATTGGAATAACTCATCGTCTGCATGCGGGCCTATCGCATGCATGGTGAATTCTTTGTTGTTCCATTCTTTATTATTCGGCTGAATATCCTGCGTCTGTAAGGATTACTTTCAGACTGGTTCCACTATTTATTATTCTCGTTGAATAACTCGCCTATGCCAAGTACCGCATGCATATTGAAATTCTTCATTATTCCATTCTTTATTATTCTCGCTGGAATAACCTCGTCTGCAAGGCCTATCGCATGCTCGTGAATTCTCGTTGTTATTCCATCCTTTATTATTCGTTGGAATATCCCGCATGCGGTTTTTACGCATGACTTGGTTCCATTCTTTATTATTCTGTTGAATATCCTCGTCATGCGATTTACGCATTTACGGTTCCATTCTTTATTACGCATTCATTTCCATTCTTTATTATTCTATTGAATATCCTCGTCATGCGATTTACGGCATGACTGGTTCCATTCTTTATTATTACGTTGAGAATAACCATGTCTGCAAGCGGTCTATCGCGCATGTATGGTGAATTCTTCTGTTATTCCATTCTTTATTATTTTGTTGGAATAACCTGTCTATGTGGATTACCGCATGCATGGTGAATGATCCTTTGTATTCATATGAATAGTATTTTCATTCAAAAGGGGTTTCTGCCAGGGGCAATTTCGTAATTTTTTTGACCCTCAAAAATTTTGGAAAAATTTGAAATGATAATTTGATGAGTTTTCTAGATTGTGTCCAAAAATGGCGATTTTTGGATGTATAGATTAAGAGTTATGGATTTTATGGGAGAAGACTATTTTAAAAGTAAACCCTTATAACTCTTTGTGGTTAACTCCAAAATTGGTGAAATTTTTATTGGGAGTACATGTATATAACAGGAGTATACCCTGTAAATTTTGGAATTTTTGGACAAAAGTACAATATATGATAAATATCTAAATATTCGGCAGTTTTGGCTATATGAAAAATAGTAAATGAATTTTAAAAATTCCGAGAAAAATATATGTTCAATATGGGACTATATTCTGCTAAATCCCTGAAAATAAATATTTTTGGGGACTGATTTGGTATTTTTCATGAAAATGAACTAGTTATGAGTAAATGAATTAAATATATTATGTGAAGTAATAAAATTGGAAAATAGGATTTTATGGCTTGGGAATCCTATATAGGGTATATGCAGATTTTTGATGAGGGATTTGATCATTGGTGATGAAATCTTATGAGTATGGCATTTTTGAATGATTAAAATGCATTATTTGGTAAAGTGTAAACAATTAAAATAAATTGTTTATAAGTTTAAGAAGTGATTAAAATATTATTATAATATTAATAATATTAGATTATGAGTTTATTAAGTGATTGATAATATTTGAATAAATTTAAAGTCTTTAATATTTATCCTTGATTTCGTTTGATTTGATTATTGCTTATATCATTGTCATCATCCTCATGCTTATATTATGATGAAAGTCATCTTTGGCTTACGTGCATAGATGGACTTGGTATGATTATGACCAGGGATTATTCGGTATAATCATGACCGTAATGTAACGAATGATGTGATAAAAGTCCTCATCGGGCTCCACAGCGTGCATTAATGGACAATTTTTGGTATGATTATGACCGTGGATTATTCTAGATAGTCATGACCATTGATGATTTAATGAATATCCTTAACTCGTAGTGCGTGGATGATTCGATGATGTGGTTTATTTATTGTCGTGTCTCACGATAAAAATTGATGAAAACATTTTAAAACGTAGAAGATAGTAGATATCACGCCTACTCGACTCTTCTAATGGATTGCTTATTTCACCGCAGCTAAACTTGAGGTCTATTGTATTTTATCAGTTTAACATTGTTGAAGACTAATGATAATTTATTCTGCATTATCTTAGTCATAATATTTTTTACTGGGCTAGTTGAGCTCACCCTTTTTTTCAATGTTCTCTTTAGGAAATGAGAACGAGTGGACTAGCTAGTCGGGAATGAAGTGATATCCGGATGATAGTATTAGTAGTCCTCACTATTCTCGTTAAATAGTGTGACAATAAATGTAATGAGGACTCCATTGAGTGTGGATATTGTCTAGATGATAATATTCTTATTAAAACTCTTAGATTATGTTTTGTCGTATTTTACACGACTGTTGTATTATTAAGTTGTATTTAAATTTTTTACCATGTATTTGACGACTCAAGATGGGTGATGTATACCTATTTTGGGGGCATCACACCATCTGCCTAAATACTTCTGGGCAGAAGCTGTCAACACTGCATGCTACACTCCGAACAGATCTCTTGTACACTCTACGTTGAAGAAGACTCCCTACGAACTGTGGGGAGGAAGAAAGCCAAGTGTCAGCTACTTTCATGTGTTTGGCTGTGTATGCTATATACTCAATAATGGAAAACAATATTGGACAAAGTTCCAACCCAAGTCTGACGAAGGAATCTTTCTAGGATATGCCACAAAAAATAAAGCCTATAGATTGTTCAACAAGAAGACACTAAGTGTTGAAGTCTCAATTCACATCATCTTTGATGAAATAGACATGGACAAAACAAAGTCTCAAGACACTACGAACGAGGTCATCGAACTCAATACTACGATCGTAGTTCCAGAAAATGAATTCGTCGAGCAAGAAGAGGAGATCGTAGAGAGAACTACGCGAGACAACGAACCTCCACATCAAGAAGCTAAAATTGATCTTGAAGGTCTCAGACAAGAAGGCATCAGGACAGATGTTCCAACAGGAAATAGATGGGCAAGAGACCACACTCAAGACTAAATCATTGGAGACCCAAATGCAAGAGTCAAAACAAGAGCCGCCACCCAAAATGAGTGTTTTTATCTGAGCTTTCTATCACAAATCGAACCCAAGAAGATATAAGATGTGACGCCCCCAAAATAGGTATACATCACCCATCTTGAGTCGCCAAATACATGGTACAAAATTCAAATACAACTTAATTATACAACAGTCGTGTAAGATACGACAAACCATAATATAAGAGTTTTAATAAGAATATTGTCATCTAGACAATATCCACACTCAATGGAGTCCTCATTACATTTATTATCACACTATTTAACAGAATAGTGAGGACTACTAATGCTATCATCTGGACCATCACTCCGCTCCCCGACTAGTCCCAAATATATTCTCATTTCCTGAAGAGAACAATGAAAGCAAAGTGTGAGCTCAACTAGCCCAGTAAGAAATATTATGACTAAGATAATGCAGAATAAATTATCCTTAGCCTTCAACAGTATAAAAACTGATAGAATGTAATAAACAACAAATTTTAGATCAACAACTGCAGCGGAATAAGCTATCCATTAGAAGAGTCAAGTAGAACATAAAATCTACTATCTTTTATGATTTAAAAGATTTTTCATCACTTTTATCGCTGAGACTTAGCTTAATAAATAAACCACAACATCCCTGTACCATAGCCAAGGATATTCATGTAATCATCATTGGTTATGATTATATCGAATAATTCCTGGTCATAATCATACGAACTACTGTCCATCAATGAACTACAGGCCAATGAGGACTTTTACCACATCGTTCATCACATTACGGTCATTATTATACCGAATAATCCCTGGTCATAATCATACCAAGTCCATCTATGCACGTAAGCCAAAGATGACTTTAATCACAATATAAGTACGAGGATGATGATAATGACATAATAATTCAATAAAACAAGTTCAAGGACAAATTTTAAAGATTTATAATTTAATTTATCCAGAAATCAATAACGTCCAAATTGTTAACATGATACTGCTTTGTAGAGTAAAATTCAAGAATGCTCAGAAGAATATTTCCATGAAAAGATACTGGATGAAGAGCAAATATCAAGGATATTCCACTAATTTCATGGAGTATAGAAGCCAAAGCTTTAACCAACTGAGTATAAAAGAATATATGAAACTGCAAATGGATTTTTGCCCGCCATGCGGTAATCCCCATAGACAGATCATTTCCAAAATTTAATAAGGAATGAATAATGAAGGATCATTCACCATGCATGCAGAATCCATATAGACATGTGTTATTCCAATGTAATAATAAAGAATGGAATAATGTAAGAATTCACCATACATGCGGTAGTCCATATAGATAAAGTTATTCCAATAGAATGATAAAGAATGGAATAACATCGAAATTCACCAAGCATGCGATAGAATCAAGCATGTATAAGTTATTCTAATGTAATAATAAAGAATGAAACAAGGTCACGCGTAATCCGCATGCATGTGATATTCCAATGTAATAATAAAGAATGAAACTAGGTCATGCATAATCATGTGACAAAATGTGATATTCCAATGTAATAATAAAGAATGGAATAACAATGTATTTCATCGTGCACGCGATAGATCATACATGCATGTGTTATTCCAATAGTAATAATAAAGAATGGAATAATGTAAGAATTTCACCACGTATGCGGTAGATTAGATAAAGCAAAAGTTATTCCAAAATAATAATAAAGAATGGAATAACAAACCTTACGAGTATTGAAAGAAAATAACTCTCTTCATGAATACGAAAATAATAATACCCTTACTTTAGAAGAAACTGGATACTGGAATAATGAGGTAGCAGACTTCTCTTCTTCTTTCTCTCTATAATAATTGCTCTATAGCTTTAGTGAATTTGTGAAAAATGAAGGAAGAATGAACTTCTATTTATAGGAAAATATAGTATTTATAATTGCACATTTTGGGGCTCGAAATAGTACAGTATAATACCTTCCTCTTTTTCTTCATTTTTAATTTAGTCATCCAAGTATTATCAAACTTGCACCACCTCCCCTAATAGTAAATCATGTGAATCAATAGTTCTAGACATGTGAAAATATTAATTATGGTATAGTACCTTCAACCATACCTCCATTTTTAATTTAGTCATGCAAGTTTTATCAATCTTGCACCAACTCCCCTAATAGTAAATCATGTGAATCAATAATACACACATGTGAACACATAGTTATAAGCATGAGAATTAATAGCAATTAATTGCTCATTTATCCTAAGTTAATTACCCGATCGGTCAATATAACCTCTGTATATCAATTATTATCGAAATAAATGTCGATTTTCACTAACACTAATAATTCCAACACAATGGAACTATCAATTTCATCTTTAATCAACATGAACTTATTCATCATTAATATTATAATTCACAATATTTAACAACCAGTCGCTCCTGTGAAAGAGGGGGCTTTCCGATAAGGATTTCTCCCTATCAAGCAAATTATATTATCTAACATCTCCTCGATGTAACTTCTGACATTGTTAAAATTGCAAATAATAATATGAATAACTTTGTCATCTCAATTATTGATTTAATAATATAACATATTATACGTATGATACTGCGACAATAATCAATTAATAATACGAGAGATATGATGCAAAGAATTATCAGTAGCAATAATTGAGTATAACCGAGTGACTTCTTACGTAAGCATCAATAATCAATACCGCAGTACTATACAACCACGCCAGACATCGTATTTTTTACTACCGGGTAGTTCAACAGCTTTTAATTCTGTAACACTTTCACCATTATTTTTATAAAATGATAATTTTGTCGCTTTCTAACTACGACAATACTTCCGTTGTGGGGTCCACAAATGATTGTGTCGTCGTACGGATATTCCTCCGATAAAAAGAATATTCCCCACCAAACAAATATTTTATAACAACTTGCATACTTTGCAAAATTTTCACATATCACCCTTAACTTTAACCTTTTATCAATTTAACCATTTACGAAATAAAATAATAATTATAAAAAAATTGAATACTTTCATTTCATAAAATTTGGGGTCTTAAAATCTCCCCTCCTTATGAAATTTTGCCCTCAAAATTTACGTACGTACCTGGTATGCCGAAGAGGTGAGGATACCTTGACTTTATTTCAGATTCTAACTCTTGAGGTATAACCTTTTAATGTTGAATATAATCATTCTTATCTACAATTTTAGCATGTATCTCCTCATTCGTTAAATCTTCTAATATCTCGTCTAGTTCTAATTTAATAATGTGGTTCGGGTCATCCACATAATTACGTAACATCGATACATGAAAATTGTTATGAACACGCGACATACTTGGCGGTAAAGCGAGTCTATTGGCCACAGTTCCTACTAGATCGAGGATTTCAAATGGGCCAATTAAATCGAGGGTCGAGATAACGCTTCTTCTCGACCTTCTTCTTCGCGCCTTCATCCTTCTTCTTCACATTCATCAGCTTGAACGTAGTTTGAGCTTTTTAACTTTATCGATTAAAGTCGATTCTACTCATATATTTGACATCATCACGTGGGTCCCTAGAGTCTTTAACTCTATCTTCATCATTTATAAGTTATATGAAATGGGTTTTTGTGTTAACAACATCGTACTCGAAAACGCATACGATCTTCTACTCAACGCGTCAGCTACCACGTTTGCTCTTCCACGATGATATTGAAGGGTATAGTCGTAATCTTCAACAGCTCGAGCTAACGTCTTTGCGCATGTTACGTTCATTTTGGGTGAAGAAAAATATTTGAGGGTTTTAGAAATGGGTTTTGTACTGGGGTCAATACAAAATTCGATTTCACGCTCTAGGGGTAGGCTAAGAAGTCTTCAAGAATACGTCAGGAAATTTATTAATGATAGAAATATCATTCAAAATCGCGACTTTCATCCCAAGACTTGATAAGACGTCACATTGATACCTATCAACTTGCCACCATTATTCACTGGCGCCCCCCTACGGATAGTCCGCTTTTGTGTATTCCAAGACTTGGAAGTCACCAGCGAAAGGCTCAGGGCTCTTTACTTATGGCTTGATATGATAGTGATTGACTTTAGTGGTTTGGTTGCTTGAATTCGCATAACATGTTGGTTAGAAATATGAAAGCTAACAACCTTACGAAAAACATGATGAGTAGTTAACCAATCGATTCCTAAAATCACATCAAAGGCAAGTATTTTCAAAAAGATAAGATCGACAGGTAACGTGAAAGTGTCGATTTGAATCAACAAGATTTATAAACAGTGGAGGTAACAATGGTTTCTCCTAACGAAGTTTCAACCGATAAGTCAAAGTCTAATTTCTCCAGAGTCAAATTTAAACGTTGAGCGCAAGCAAGAGAGATAAAAGAATGGGTAGAACCGGTGTCTAATAAGGTATAGACTTCACAAGAATTTATAATTAACTAACCCGTGCTAACTTCGTTCGGGTTACTCACTTTTTGAGAAGTCACAAAAAACGCTCTTCTTGAAACCACCGACTTTGTTTTATCCGTATCCTCTTTTGGTGCCACCGTCCCATCTGGACTTGATTTTGCTACAGGACAAAATCGAGCTATGTGACCGTCTTTTCTACAACTAAAACATACCTTGGAAGGCTATAAACAGTTTGGACTTATGTGTCCCACCTCTCCGCATCTGTAGAATCTAACTAGCGGTTGTTTTCCTCCCTTAGAATTTGTTGCTGATGTTGGTGCTGCTGCCAACGTCTTTCCATCATCGTTAAATCTTCTCTTCTTGAATTTTCCACTTCTATTATCTTAGCCATGATTACCACCGAAGTAGTTACCATTCTTGGGATGATAATTTCCCCCACGATGGTTATCATTATTCGATGGTCGCTTGCCACCCAGATTTATTATTATCGTGTTGTTGTCGTTATCCTTTGTTGGTCATTTGCTCATTATCGCGCTCCAATAATCGAGCCCTATTCACTACATCCTCAATACAAACACAAGTTTGTGAGAAATGAGGTATCGACGATTTCGGGTTTCAAACCTCTTAGAAACATTCACGCCATTCACTCCTCATTATCGACCAAATGGGATGCAAACCGATAACTTCCACAAATTTAGCCTCGATCATGCGACACGGACGCCATATTATTTTGCTCCAACTTGATAAACTCCACCACCTTCATGTGACGAATACTTTCGAAAGTACTTGTCGTTGAACAACTCTTGAACTTCTCCCAAGACATCTTGAAAAGGCCAGTCAGGTACGCTTTACGATTCCCACCAAGAATCAGCCTCTTCACGCAACATAAAAGGTGGCAAAGGGAACCTTTTGCTCCTCGAGCATCCCAAGACATCAAATATCTTGGTGATCTGCTTTAACCACGCTCCGCCTTAAGTGGTTCTGCTTTTCCCAAAACTTCGGCCATTCCCAACTCCTTGACCGATTAGCGACCACCATCCGTGGTCACCATTGTTTCCACCTCATTTTGAACAGAGTCTCTCTCTTACCGATGTTGCATGAATTGCATAAAGCCTCCGAACATCCCATCGCTCATCATCCGACGGTTTTTTATTTACCCGAGGATTATTGTCTTCCTGCTGCACATTATCCCGGTATCGATCGTTGGTGACTCAACTGGCCTCATGTGCTTCATTGCTTATCTCAACATTTTCGGATGCCATTTTCAAACACTCGCCACAAAACAAGGGTTAATTAATATATCACATATTATCCCTATACTCGACCGACCAATTAAATACCAAATAAACTTAGGTAGGTTATACTAGCGAAGGAATTTCCTGCCTCCCTCCTAGTTCTTGTCTCACATCTCACCAGGATCATATCCCTAAGCTTTGATACCAATTGTGACGCCCCAAAATAGGTATACATCACCCATCTTGAGTCGCCAAATACATGGTATAAAATTCAAATACAACTTAATTATACAACAATGTAAAATACGACAAAAACATAATATAAGAGTTTTTATAAGAATATTGTCATCTAGATAATATCCACACTCAATGGAGTCCTCATTACATTTATTATCACACTATTTAATGTAATAATGAGGACTACTAATGCTATTATCTCGACCATCACCTCCGCTCCCGACTAGTCCCAAATATATTCTCATTTCTCAAGAGAACAATGAAAGCAAAGGGTGAGCTCAACTAGCCCAAAGAAGAAATATTATGACTAAGATAATGCATAATAAATTATCCTTAGCCTTCAACAAAGATAACAACCGATAGAATATAATAAACAACAAGTTTTAGATCAACAACCGCAATGAATAAGCTATCCATTAGAAGAGTCAAGAGAACATAAAATCTACTATCTTCTATGATTTAAAAGGTTTTTCATCACTTTTATCGCTGAGACTCAGCTTAATAAATAAACCATAACATCCCTGTACCACGGCCAAGAATATTCATGTAATCATCAATGGTCATGATTATACCGAATAATCCCTGGTCATAATCATACCAACTACTGTCCATCAATGAACTACAGGCCAATGAGGACTTTTACCACATCATTCGTCACATTACGGTCATGATTATACCGAATAATCCCTGGTCATAATCATATCAAGTCCATCTATGCACGTAAGCCAAAGATAACTTTAATCACAATATAAGTATGAGGATGATGATAATGACATAATAATTCAATAAAACAAGTTCAAGGATAAATTTTAAAGATTTATAATTTAATTTATCCAGAAATCAATAACGTCCAAATTGTCAACATGATACTGCTTTGTAGAGTAAAATTCAAGAATGCTCAAAAGAATATTTCCATGAAAAGATACTGGATGAAGCGCAAATATCAAGGATATTCCACTAATTTCATAGAGTATAGAAGCCAAAGCTTTAACCAACTGAGTATAAGAGAATATATGAAATTGCAAATAGATTTTCGCCCGCCATGCGGTAATCCCCATAGACAGATCATTTCTATAATTTAATAAGAAATGAATACGAAGGACCATTCACCATGCATGCGGTAATCCACATAGATAGGTTATTCCAACAGAATAATAAAGAATGGAATAACAGAAGAATTCACCATGCATGCGAGTAGATCATCACAGACAAAGTTATTCCAACAGTAATAATAAAGAATGGAATAACAACAGAATTCACCAAGTAATGCGCGATAGATCGCATGTATATTCCAATTCCAATGTAATAATAAAGAATGGAACCAAAGTCATGTAATCGTAATCTCAAGAACCAATCATGATATTCCAATAGAATAATAAAGAATGGAATAACAAAGAATGAATTCACTGAATTTCACTGCGCGATAGATCAAGATACATAAAAGTTATTCCAACATAATAATAAAGAATGGAATAATGTAAGAATTTCACCATGTATGCGGTACTTCGCATAGACAGGTTATTTCAACATAATAATAAAGAATGGAATAACAACCCTTATGAGTATTGAAAGAAAATAACTCTCTTCAAGAATACGAAAGAATAATACCCCTTACCTTAGAAGAAAATCGGATACTTTGAATAGTGAGGAGGTAGCGACTTCTCTTCTTCTTTCTCTCAATAATTTCTCTCTATAATAATTGCTCTATAGCTTTAGTGAATTGGTGAGAAATGAAGGAAGAATGAGCTTCTATTTATAGGAAAATATAGTTTCAATAATTGCACATTTTGGGGGTCGAAATATTATAGTATAATACCTTCCTCTTTTCCTTCATTTTTAATTTAGTCATCTAAGTATTATCAAACTTGCACCTCCTCCCCTAATAGTAAATCATGTGAATCAATAGTTCTAGACATGTGAAAATATTAATTATAGTATAGTACCTTCAATTATACCTCCATTTTTAATTTAGTCATACAAGTATTATCAATCTTGCACTAACTCCCCTAATAGTAAATCATGTGAATCAATAGTACACACATGTGAACACATAGTTATAAGCATGTGAATTAATTACAATTAATTGTTCATTTATCCGGTTAATTACCCGATTGGTCAATATAACCTACAGACATCAATTATTATCGAAATAAATGTCGATTTTCACTAACACTAATAATTGCAACACAATGGAACTATCAATTTCATCTTTAATCAACACGAACTTATTCATCATTAATATTATAATTCACAATATTTAACAACCAGTGTCGCTCCTGAAAAAGAGGGGCTTTTCGATAAGGATTTCTCCCTATCATGCCGCAATTAGATTATCTAACCTCTCCTCGATGTAACTTCTGTACATTGTTAAAATTGCAAATAATAATATGCATAACTTTGTCCTCTTAATTATTGATTTAATAATATAACATATTATACAGATGATACTGTGACCATAATTGAATTAATAATATGAGAGATATGATGCAGCAATTACTGTAGCAATAATTGAGTATATATGAGTGACTTCTTACGTAAGCATCAATAATCAATACCGTGTGCTACTATGCAACCACGCGTATAACTGTACTTTTACTACCGGGTAGTTCAACAGTTTTAACGGTAACACTTTCGCCATTATTTTTATAAAATGATAATTTTGTCGTTTTCTAACTACGACAAATACTTCCGTTGTGGGGTCCACTAATGATTGTGTCGTCGTACGGATATTCCCCAACAAAAAGAATATTTCCCGACCAAACGAATATTTTATAAAAACTTGCATACTTTGCAAAATTTTCACATATCACCCTTAACTTTAACCTTTTATCAATTTAACCATTTACGAAATAAAATAATAATTATAAGAAAATTGAATACTTTCATTTCATAAAATTTGGGGTCTTACATAAGATGCTATGGAAGACTCCGGTTGGAGAGAAGCTATGCATGAAGAACTAAATCAGTTTGAAAGAAGCAAAGTTTGAAGATTAGTTCCAAGACCAAAGAGTCATCCTGTCATTGGCACCAAGTGGGTCTTCAGAAATAAGATGGATGAAGATGGAGTAATAACAAGGAATAAGGCAAGACTAGTGGCCAAAGGTTACTCTTAAGAAGAAAGCATTGACTACGATGAGACCTTTGCACCTATTGCCAGATTGGAAGCCATCAGAATATTTCTTGCATTTGCTGCTCATATGAAATTCAAAGTCCTTCAGATGGATGTCAAAAGTGCATTCTTGAATGGTGAACTTTAAGAAGAAGTATATGTGAAACAACCTCCAAGTTTCATCAATCCAACTCTATCTAATTATGTCTATAGATTAGACAAAGCCTTATATGGTCTTAAACAAGCACCTAGAGCATGGTATGAAACATTAACTAACTTTCTTATTGAAAATGGGTTCACAAGAGGTAGAGCAGACACCACATTATTTCTTAGAAAGCATAAAGACAAAATCTTATTAGTTCAAATATATGTTGATGACATTATCTTTGGCTCTACTGATGAAAAATTATATAAGAGATTTGCCAAGCTTATGCAGAGCAAGTTTAAAATGAGCATGATGGGTGAGCTGAACTTCTTCCTTGGACTGCAAGTAAAGCAGACTGATGAAGGAATTTTCATAAACCAGGCCAAGTACATTAAAGACTTATTTAAAAAGTATGGCATAGAATCACCCTCTCCCATAAAAACCCCAATCTCTCCAGCAACCAAGCTTAACAAAGATAAAAAGGTAAAAGTATTGATATAACTCAATACAGATGTATGATAGGCTCTCTTCTATATCTACTTGCCAGTAGACCAGATATAATGTTTACAACATGTATATGTGCTAGATTTCAAGCTAATCCTAAGGAATCACACTTAACTGCTGTAAAAACAATTTTCAGGTACTTCAAAGGCACACCTCACTTGGGGCTTTAGTATCCCAAGGAGTCCTTTTTTGAACTGATAGGATATACAGATGATGATTTTGCAGGCTGCAAAATAGACAAAAAAAGTACTAGTGGCACTTGTCAGCTGCTGGGAAATAGACTTGTGTCCTGGTTTAGCAAGAAGCAAAACTCAGTATCTACATCAACAACAGAAGCTGAATATATTGTTGTTGGCAACTGTTGTGCTCAAATCTTATGGATGAAAAATTAACTGGCAGATCATGGGTTTGATTTCAAATCTATACCTTTTCATTGTGATAACACAAGTGCCATAGCAATAACACACAATCATGTCATGCATTCTAGGACTAAGCATACAGAAATAAGATATCATTTTATTAGGGATCATGTTCAAAATGGAACCATATCTTTACAATACATTCCTACTGAAAATTAACTTGCTGATGTCTTTACAAAGCCTCTAAATGAATCCAGATATAACAAATTAATAAGTGAGCTAGGCATGCTAAATCTACAACCATAAAATCTATGCTCTAGTCTGTGCTAACCATGTAGATATAAAGGCTATGTTTGAAATTGTAGACAGGACCAAAGAAAGTCCACAATCGTAGAGTTGTAATGACATGAAAGACCACGATCGTAGAGTCTCATCAACATGACAAAGAAGCATCCTGTGATGACAAAAGTTCTAACAAATCCAAGCAATCTCTCTGTCAAACGCCTCAGGGACAAACCTAATCCTTAGTTCATTCTAAGAGATTGGCCCTTCTTGAGCTACCTTAACTTGGAAGAAATGCTAAGTCAAAAGTTCATCACAAGGAACAGAGCAGATAATGTTCGTAGAGCAGACTTTGCAGTGGACTCAACGATCACTATGACAACCGCAACGACCGTAGTGCTACCTCGACGATTGTAGTCCTCTCAAAGACAACACCAGCTCAGGAGGAGCTAAGGGCAAATCAGTATTTTTCCACACATGTGAGACCCCAAATTTTATGAATAAAGATTTAAATTTCTCAAAATATTTTTTTGAATATTATGGTGTGGATTTGATATAATGTTATAGTTGTGCGTAATATTTATAAATTTTACAAAGTACGCAAGTTGTTATAAAATTTTTGATTGGTCGGGGAATATTCGTTTTAACAGAGAATATTCGTATGACAGCACAATCATTGGTGGACCCCACAACAGAATTATTGTCGGATTTGGAAAATGAAAAAAATATTTTTATGAAAATAACGGCGGAAGTTTTACCGTTAACTGTTGAAACACCAGGTGTAAAAAGTACAGTAATACGCATGGTTGCATAGTAGCACACAGTATTGATTATTGATGCTTACGTGAGAAGTCACTCAGTTTTGTTCAATTATTGCTACAGTAATTGTTGCATAGTATCTCACGTTGTTTGATTCAATTATTGTCGATATTTTATATATTATTAAATCAATAATTGAGATAACAAAGTTGTTAATATTATTATTTATAATATTAACGATGTCTAGAAGTTACATCAAGAGAGAGTTTGGTCACCTAATTTAAGCGCTACCATAGGAGAAATCCTTATTAAAAAGCCCCTCTTTCTCGAGAACGACACAGTTGATTAATAATGTGAATTATGATAATGATGATGAATTTTGTTTTATTATTATTATAAATGTAATAAAATGAAAACTTTTTATATAAAATAGAATAATTTTATAAAGTTTTGTTTTATTTGATTATAATTAGAATATAATATATTTTATTATGCATTGTGTTTTGCATAGTATATGCGTATAGTAAAATCTTTTATATAAAATGTAATACTTTTATAAAGTTATTTGTTTTATTAGATTATAAATAGAATATATTATTTTTTATTATGATAGTGCTTGCGATAGTATTTGCATAGTAAAATCTTTTTTATATAAAATGAATACTTTTACAAAGTTATTTGTTTTATTAGATTTTAAATAATATATATATATATATATATATATATTCTATTATATTTTATTGCATAGTATCCTTTCCATTCTCCTATAAATAGGATGCTTAGTTAGAATTGAAAACACACCGAAATTCGGAGAATTCTTCTTATAATCTTGAAATGTATTTCTTTAGAGTTTTAAGAAGCTTTGAGCGTAGAAAATAGAAGATAAGTTTTCTTCAGAATATCCTCACCCTACTAGTCAGAATACTCTTCTTTCTAAGGTAAGGGGTATTATTCTTTTCGTATTCATGAAGAGAGTTATTTTCTTTCAATACTCGTAAGGGTTGTTATTCCATTCTTTATTATTATTGGAATAACTCTATCTATGCAAAGTACCGCATACATGGTGAAATTATTCTTATTATTCCATTCTTTATTATTACATTTGGAATAACTTTTATGCATAAGGATTATATCGCATGCCCGGTGAATTCTCATTGTTATTCCATTCTTTATTATTCTGTTGGAACATCATGTCTGCATGCGAAATTATGCATGACTTTCCATTCCATTCTTTATTATTACATTGGAAAATCACATGCATGCGGATTACGCATGACTGGTTCCATTCTTTATTATTCTTTTGGAATAACCTATGCATCTGCGGATTACGCACGCCTTTAGTGAATTCTTCATTATTCCATTCTTTATTATTCTATTGGAATAACTTTTTGTACATGTGGATTACCGCATGCATGGTGAATGATCCTTCATATTCATTCCTTATTAAATTGTGGAAATGATCTGTCTACGTGGATTACCGCATGGCGGGTGAAAATTCATTTGCAGTTTCATATATTCTATTATACTCAGTTGGTTAAAGGTTTGGCTTCTATACTCTATGAAATTAGTAGAATATCCTGGATATTTGCGCTTCATCCAATATCTTTTCATGGAAATATTCTTCTGAGCATTCTTGAATTTTACTCCACAACGCAGTATCATGTTAACAATTTAGACGTAATTGATTTCAGGATAAATTAACTTATAAATCTTTAAAATTTATTCTTGAACTTGTTTTATTGAATTATTATGTCATTGTCATCATTTTCATGCTTATATTGTGATGAAAGTCATCTTTGGCTTACGTGCATAGATGGACTTGGTATGATTATGACCAGGGATCATTCGGTATAATCATGACGTGTAATGTTATAAATGATGTGGTAAAAGTCCTCAGTGGCCTATAGTGCATTGATGGACAGTTTTTGGTATGATTATGACCAGGGATTATTCGGTATAGTCATGACCATTGATGATTTAATTCATATCCTTAGCCGTAGTGCGTGGATGACTTTCGATGATGTGGTTTATTTATTAAGTCGAGTCTCAAATGATAAAATTGATGAAAACATTTTAAATCATAGAAGATAGTAGATATCATGCTCTACTTAACTCTTCTAATGGATTGCTTATTTCGCTGCAGTTAAACTTGATGTCTCTTGTATTTTATCAGTTTAACATTGTTGAAGGCTAATGATAATTTATCCTGCATTATCTTAGTCATAATATTTCTTACTGGGCTAGTTAAGTTCACCCTTTTTGCTTTCATTGTTCTCTTTAGGAAATGAGAACGTAGCAGGGACTAGTCAGGGAATGGAGTGACGGTCCAGATGATAGTATTAGTAGTCCTCACTATTCTATAAAATAGTGTGATAATAAATGTATTGAGGACTTATTTTGAGTTTGAATACTATCTAGAAGACAATATTTGTATTAAAACTCACAGCTCATGTTATATATTAAAGGTTGTATTTTTATTCTGTACCATGTATTTGGCAACTCAGAATAGGTGATGTATACCTGTTTTAGGGGCGTCACAATTGGTATCAAAGCTTAGGAATATGATCCCTGGCTGAGATGTGAGACAAGAACTAGGAGGGGAGAGACGTGGAATTCCTTTGCTAGTATGACCTACCTAAGTTTATTTGGTATTTAATTGGTTGGTTAGAGTATAGGGATAATATGTGATATATCAATTAACCTTTGCTTTGTGGCAGTATTTGAAAATGACATTCGAGAATGTTGAGATAAGAAATGAAGCACATGAGACCGTTGAGTCATCACAGATCAATACTCAGAATAATGTGCAACAGGAAGACTATAATCCTCAGGTAAACAACGACACCGATCAAATGATGAACGATGGGATGTTCAGAGGAGTTTTGCAGTTCATGCAACACCAAACGAGAGAGACACTTGTTCATAATGCAGGTGGAAACAATGGCAACCCACGGTTGGTCACCACTAAGCAGTTTAAGGAACTCGGACCACCGGAGTTTTTGGAGAGCCAAAACCACTTAAGGCGGAGACGTGGATAAATCAGATCTGCAAGATATTTGATGTCTTGGGATGCTCCGAGGAGCAAAAGGTTCCCTTTGCCACCTTCATGTTGCGAGCAGAGGCAGATTACTGGTGGGAATCTGTAAAGCGTACCCAACCTACCGCACTGAAGATGACTTGGGAGAAGTTCCAAGAATTGTTCAATGACAAGTACTTTCCCAAAAGTATTCGTCACATGAAAGAGGTAGAGTTCATCAAGCTAGAGCAAAACAACATAACCGTGTCGTAGTACGAAGCCAAGTTTGCCGAGTTGTCCCGATTTGCGTCCCATTTGGTTGATAATGAGGAGAGAATGACGCGAATATTTCTAAGAGATTTGAAACCCGAGATATGTCAATATCTTATCTCTCATAAATTGTGTTTGTATTCAGATGTTGTTAATAGGGCTCAGTTATTGGAGCGCAATAATGAGTCAACCCAACCAAAAGAGCGGCAAACAAAAATGAATAATACCGGTGATAGCGATCATCGAAGCGGTGATAATAAGCGTGGAGGAATCTACATGCCGAAATAAGTAACCACTTCTGGTGGTAATCATGGCCAAGATAATAGAAGTGGAAATTTCAAGAAGAGAAGGTTCAACAACGATGGAAAGACAAAGAAAGACCAACACCCGTTTTTCATGGAAGGAGACCGACCACCAATCAGTATGCTTCAAATACGGAGGGAGGGACATATCGATCCAAATGCGCGATGCATCAAAAGCATGTTATAATTATGGAAAAGAAAGTCACCTAGCCCGATTTTTTCATGCACCTAAGTTAAGTCCAGCTGGGACGGTGGCACCAAAGGCAGATACGGACAAAACAAAGTCGATGGTTTCAAGAAGAGCATTTTTTGTGACTTCTCAAAAGCGAGTAACCCGAACAAATTTAGCACGGGTTAGTTAATTATAAATTCTTGCGAACACTATACCTTATTAGATATCGATTCTACCCATTTCTTTTATCTCTCTTGCTTGCGTTCAACGTTTAAATTTGACTCAGGAGAAATTAGACTTTGACTTATCGGTTGAAACTCGGTTAGGAGAAACCTTCGTTACCTCCACTGTTTATAAGTCTTGTTTGATTCAAATCGACACTTTCACATTACTTGTCGATCTTATCTCTTTGAAAATACTTACCTTTGATGCCATTTTAGGAATTGGTTGGTTAACTACTCATCATGCTTTTCATAAGGTTGTTAGCTTTCATATTCCTAACCAACCTGTTATGCGAATTCAAGCAATCAAACCACTAAAGTTAATCACTTTTATATCAAGCCATAAGTAAAGAGCCTCGATCCTTTCATTGTTGACTTTCTTGTGTGGAATGTATCGAAGCCAGACTTTTCGTAGGCGACGCTGTGAATGACGGTGGCAAGTTGATAGGTATCAATGTGACGTGTTATCCAAGTCTTGGATAAGAATCATAGTTTTGAATGATATTTCTATTGTTAATAAATTTCCTGACGTATTCTTGAAGACTTCTTAGCCTACCCCTAGAGCGCGAAATCGAATTTTGTATTGACCCCAGTACAAAACCCATTTCTTCAACCCTTAAATATTTCTTTAACCAAAATAAACGTATAATGCACCAAAGAAGTTGGCTTGAGATGTTGAAGATTACGATTATACCATTCAATACCATCCTGGAAAAGCGAATGTGGTAGCTGACGCATTGAGTAGAAGATCATATGCGGGTATGAGTGCGATATTGTCAACGCAAAGACCCATTTTATATAACTTATAAATGATGAAGATAGAGTTAAAGACTCTAGAGACCCACGTGAAGATAGCGAATATACGAGTAGAATCGACTTTAATCGATAAAGTTAAAGCCGCTCAAGCTACACACCCGGAGCTGATGAATGTGAAGAAGAAGGTTCAAGAGGGCGTTATTCTAGAAGCAAGAGTCGATGAAAAGAGGAAATATCAACCCTCGATTTAATTGGCCCATTTGAAATCCTCAATCGAGTAGGAAGTGTGGCCTATAGACTCGTTTTACCGCTAAGTATGTCGCGTGTTCATAACGTTTTCACGTATCGATGTTACGTAAATATGTGGATGACCCGAACCACGTTATTAAATTAGAACTAGACGAGATAGTAGAAGATTTAACGTATGAGGAGATACGTGTTAAAATCTTGGATAAAAGGGATCGTATTCAACACTCAAAGGTTATACCTCAAGAGTTAGAATCTGAAATGAAGTCAAGGTATCCTCATCTATTCGGCATACCAGGTACGTACGTAAATTTTGAGGGCAAAATTTCATAAGGAGGGGGGATTGTGAGACCCCAAATTTTATGAATAAAGATTTAAATTTCTCGAAATATTTTTTTGAATATTATGGTGTGGATTTCATATAATGTTATAGTTGTGCGTAATATTTATCAATTTTACAAAGTACGTAATTTGTTATATAATATTCGATTAGTCGGGGAATATTCATTTTAACAGGGAATATTCGTACGACGACACAATCATTGGTGGACCCCACAATGAAATTATTGTCGGATTGAGAAAACGACAAAAATATTTTTATGAAAATAACGGCGGAAGTTTAACCGTTAACTGTTGAAACACCCGGTGTTAAAAGTATAGTAATATGTGTGGTTGCATAGTAGCACACGATATTGATTATTGATGCTTACGTGAGAAGTCACTAAGTTTTGTTCAATTATTACTCTGATGGTTGTTGCATAGTATCTCACGTTATTTGATTCAATTATTGTCGATATTTTATATATTATTAAATCAATAATTGAGATAACAAAGTTATTAATATTATTATTTGCAATATTAACGATGTCTAGAAGTTCTGTCAAGGAGAGGTTTGGTCACCTAATTGCACGCCAATAGGGAGAAATCCTTATTGGAAAGCCCCCTCTTTCCTGGGAACGACCTGGTCGATTAATAGTGCGAATTATGATAATGATGATGAATTTTGTTTTATTATTATTATAAATGTAATAAAATAGAAAACTTTTTATATAAAACAGAATACTTTTTATAAAGTTTTATTTTATTTGATTATAAATAGAATATAATATATTTTATTTTGCATAGTGTCTGCATAGTGTTTTCATAGTAAAATCTTTTTATATAAAACAAAATACTTTTATAAAGTTATTTGTTTTATTAGATTATAAATAGAATATATTATATTTTATTATGCATAGTATTTGTATAGTGCCTGTATAGTGTTTGCATAGTAAAATCTTTTTATATAAAACAAAATACTTTTATAAAGTTATTTGTTTTATTGGATTTTAAATAAAATATATATATATATATATTATAAATAGAATATATTATATTTTATTGTATAGTATCTTTTCCATTCTCCTATAAATAGGATGCTTAGTTAGAATTGAAAACACACCAGAAATTCAGAGAATTCTTCTTCTATAATCTTGAGCATATTTCTTTAGAGTTTTAAGAAGCTTTGAGCGTAGAAAATAGTATAAGTTTTCTTCAAGAATATCCTCGCCCTACCAATCGAAATACTCTTCTTTCAAAGGTAAGGGGTATTATTCTTTCGTATTCATGAAGAGAGTTATTTTCTTTCAATACTCGTAAGGGTTGTTATTCCATTCTTTATTATTATTGGAATAACTTTTGTCTACATACTGGCACCGCATACATGGTGAAATTATTCTATTATTCCATTCTTTATTATTCTATTGGAATAACCTGTCTGTGCGGTCTATCGCATGCCTGGTGAATTCTGTTGTTATTCCATTCTTTATTATTTTGTTGGAACATCCATGCGTCCGCATGATTATTACGTGACTGGTTCCATTCTTTATTATTACGTTGGAACATCCTCATGCATGCGGATTCACGCACGACTGATTCCATTCTCTATTATTCTCATTAGAACATCTTATGCATGCAGTTATACGTGACTGGTTCCATTCTTTATTATTACATCATATTGGAATAACCTATCTGCATTATTACATTATACATGCTGGTGAATTCTTCTTGGTGATTATTCCATTCTTTATTATTACTGTTGGAATAACTTTGTCTATGTGGATTACCACGATGCATGGTGAATGATCCTTCGTATTCATTCCTTATTAAATTGTGGAAATGATCATCTCCTTGGATGGATTACTGCATGTGGCGAAAATCCATTTGCGGTTTCATATATTCTATTATACTCGGTTGGTTAAAGTTTTGACTTCTATACTCTATGAAATTAGTAGAATATCCAGGATATTTGCGCTTCATCCAGTATCTTTTCATGGAAATATATTTTCCTGAGCATTCTTGAATTTTACTCCACAAAGCAATATCATGTTGACAATTTGGACGTAATTGATTTCAGGATAAATTAACTTATAAATCTTTAAAATTTATTCTTGAACTTGTTTTATTGAATTATTATGTCATTGTCATCATCCTCATGCTTATATTGTGATGAAAGTCATCTTTGGCTTACGTGCATAGATGGACTTGGTATGATTATGACCAGGGATCATTCGGTATAATCATGACCTGTAATGTTATAAATGATGTGGTAAAAGTCCTCAGTGGCATGTAGTGCATTGATGGACAGTTTTTGGTATGATTATGACCAGGGATTATTCGGTATAGTCATGACCATTGATGATTTAATGAATATCCTTGGTCCGTAGTGTAGGGATGACTCGATGATGTGGTTTATTTATTAAGCTGAGTCTCAGCGATAAAAATTGATAAAAACTCTTTAAATCATAGAAGATAGTAGATATCATGCTCTACTTGACTCTTCTAATGGATTGCTTATTCCGCTACAATTAAACTTGATGTCTATTGTATTTTATCAGTTTAACATTGTTGAAGGCTAATGATAATTTATCCTACATTATCTTAGTTATAATATTTCTTACTGGGCTAGTTGAGATCACCCTTTTTGCTTTCATTGTTCTCTTCACGAAATTAGAACGTAGCAAAGACTAGTCGGGGAACGGAGTGACGGTCCAGATGATAGTATTAGTAGTCCTCACTATTCTATGAAATAGTGTGATAATAAATATATTGAGGACTTATTTTGAGTTTGAATACTGTCTAGAAGACAATATTTGTATTAAAACTCACAGCTCATGTTGTATATTAAAGGTTGTATTTGTATTCTGTACCATGTATTTGGCGACTCAGAATAGGTGATGTATACCTGTTTTGGGGGAGTCACAACACAAGTTAAAATCATGGAGCCAAGCAGAACTCGACACATGTCCCTCTGAGCAGATCGAGTGGAGGGAAGTTACAAATATAGTTTAAAAAGGCCTTTTTGAAAACTCAGAAGTTCAAAAAGCTTATCTCCCTCTACCAGTAGAAACCCTAGCCTTCAAAATCACTAAATCATCCTTAGTGTAAAGAAATCAATGGCGGCTTCAAATGTCATCTCTGGTTACCGACTCTGTTTCGATGAGTTCAAGACAACTGATCCCAAATTTCACAAAATATTATCTCTGATAAAGAAAGCTGGTCTTGAAGAAGCTCTGGGTACAAGCACATGGATCTACCCAAAGTTGATAAAAGAGTTCTATAGGAATGGAACGTTTGAAAACGATGTCATTACCACAAGGGTCAAGGACGTGGAAATTAAACTCAAAGATGAGGATATAAACCTAGCCCTAGCTTTCAAATCGAACGGATTTCTATTCATTCAAGGCATCGATTTTCAAGAAGGATTAAAGAAGATGCATCACAAAAAGTTTTCAACTGTCAGAGGGTACAAAAAGAAAGAGTTCCCCCAAAGGTATGAATTTTTAGCTGACATTATTGGGAAATGCATATGCTTCAAGAGCTCTAGCCATGACTCTGTGAATGAAGTGCAACTTAAGCTCATGACAGCAATCAGTTGTGGGATTTAACTCAACTATGGAGCCCTACTACTCGACTGGATTGGGAAATGGATACTCAATTCAAAGAAGTCAGAGAGCTCTGGAAAGATGCTCTATGGGAGATTTATAAGCATCATCCTATAGTCAGCACTGGGAGATAAGATTGGGAATAATGAAGGAGAATCCATCAATCCAAATAGAAGAATAACCCAGCAGCTGTTTGAAAACTGGAAAAGGAATCCAGCAGAAAATGTAAGGATGATTTTTGAGTCCAGTGGAAGAACTGGTGATGCAAAGGAGTCTGGAATTCCAGGAAACATGTCAGTTGTAAAGGAAACTGAAGAAGAAGAAGAAGAAGTCAACAAGGAAGAACCCATTGCTTTAATCAGAAAAAGCAAGGGTAAAAGAAAAGTGAAGGCTCAAATGGTAGAGGAGCCTCAAGGTTCAACTACTGATCTACCTCAAGAGTGTTCTGATACTGAAACTTTGAGGAATTTGAAAAGGAAAGAACAACAGTGTGATGAGGATGAAGACAGAGCTACCATCTCTCAGCTGCTTAAGAAGAGAAAACACATCTCACTCAGTCACAAGTCAAAGAAGCCATATGTCTCCTCGATCGTAAAGTCTCTACCAATCGTAGAGACCAGGCTGGACACCACTCCCGAATAAGATGCTGCAACTGTGACGCCCCCAAAATAGGTATACATCACCCATTTTGAGTTGTCAATAACATGGTACAGAAACAACTTCAACTTTATTAATACAACATATAAATTGTAAGTTTAAATACAAATATTGTCATCTAGACAATATCTATACCCAACTAAGTCCTCATTACAATTATTGGTACATTATTTTACAAAAATAGTGAGGACTACTAAAACAACTTCTAGAACCATCATTCCACACCCCGACTAGTACTCGCTACATTCTCGCCTCCTGAGAAGAAAAATGGAACAAAAAGGAAAAGGGTGAGCTCAACTAGCCCAGTAAAGAATATTATGACTAAGATAATATAGAACAAATTATCGTTAGTCTTCAACAGGGAAAAATATGATAGAATTTAATAAACAACAAGTTTCAGATCAATATTCGCAGCAAAAATAATAATTCATAGATGAGTTACGTAGAGAATGAAATTAAACTATGAATTTAAAAGTCCATCATCAACATTTTATCCCTGTAACATCAATCAATATTCATCTTGAATCAAATATTCATCTTTGCGATGACAGCCAAAGATATTCATCACCGTCATGTTCATCTCAACTCAACACTGCATATCTTTGCACTACGGGCCAAAGATATTCATAAGAAAATCAACCATATTTGCACTACAGGCCAAAGATATTCAGTAATATCATCTTTTAGGACTGAGGATGATGAAAAATATTTTAAAGAAAACGAATCCAGTGAAACAAAAGAACAAATATTAAGGATTCGTACTTTAAACAATCTGAGTTCAAAAATACTTCATAAATAACTATAGTGAAGTAAAATTCAAGAATGATCAAAACATGGATACAATCAAAGCTAGTATCCATAATAGATATTTTGGACGAAAAACTAAAATTTAATTTTTCTGTGAATAGTGCTGTATTCGTGAATAATGTCAGATATCGTGAATAGTGCCGTGAGTATCGTGAATAGTAACTCCGACACTAAAAGACAAGAATTTCACAAGAAAAATCTTACCAATAATCCGACATAATGATATTAGAAGAAATAATATCATTTTAAAAAATATATAACATCCCTTACCTTCAAAAGATTGTACTTAAATGGAATACTGGGATATAGTCTTTGAAGGAACTTGACCGTGAGTATATGACACTCAAAGTATCAAAATACTCACAAGTATACACTCGATAATATAGAGAGAGAGAGAAAGAGAGAGAAAACTTCAGTTTCTGGTGTGATTTTCAATTCTAACCTAAGCACCCTATTTATAGGAAAATGCTTAAAACACTAAAGCAGAAAATTAATAAAATATTAATATTATTTATTTTTATTCCTATGCCCACATTTAGAGATCTGAATTCAGCCATTTCAACAACCAATGGGGCACATCAAACATATCAATAACATTTTTCTTTTAAAACAAATTTAAAACTTTTGAAAAATAATTATTTCGGAACTTTAGAACTTCAATAATTCATAATAAATAGCCCTTTTATCAGAAAAATTCAAACCTCATGTCCTTTCTGTGACACCCCCAAAATAGGTATACATCACCCATTCTGAGATGTCAATACATGGTACAGAAACAACTACAACTTTATTATTACAACAGTAAAACTGTGAGTTTGAATACAAATATTATCTTCTAGACAATATCTATACTCAAATAAATCCTCATCACATTTATTGATACATTATTTTACAAAAATGGTGAGGACTACTAAACAACTCTCTCTAGAACCTTCATTCCATACCCCGACTCGTACTCGCTATATTCTCGCCTCCTGAGAAGAAAAATGGAACAAAAAGGAAAAGGGTAAGCTCAACTAGCCCAGTAAAGAATATTATGACTAAGATAATATACAACAAATTATCATTAGTCTTTAACAGGGAAAAAAAACTAATAGAATACAATAGACAACAAGTTTTTAAACCAATATTCGCAGCGGAAATAATAATTCATTAGAAGAGTTAAGTAGAGAATGCAAACTACTATCTTCTATGTATGAATTTAAAAGTTCATCGTCTATCTTTTATCCTTGTAACATCAATCAACATACATCCGAATCAAATATTCATCTTTGCACTTATAAGCCAAAGATATTCATCACTGGATTAATCATGTTCATCAAAACACTGCTCATCTTTGCACTACGGGCCAAAGATATTTATCGAAATCATTCATCTTTTACTACTAGCCAAAGATATTCAATAATATCATTATTTAAGACCGAGGATGATGAAAAATATTTTTAAAGAAACGAATCCAAAAAACAAAATGACAAGGATTAAGGATTAAGGATTCATACTTTGTTTTATCCATGTCCAAAAATACCTCAAAAATAATCATAGTGGTGTAAAATTCAAGAATGATCAAAACATGGATACAATCAAAGCTAGTATCCGAATAGATATTTTGGATGAAAAGAAATTTTTTATTTTTCGATGAATAGTGCTTCAGATTAAGTGAATAATGCAGTATCATGATAATGAATAAAGGCCGATATCGTGAATAGTAACTCAGACACACCAAAAGTTCCAAATTTGATAAAAAAACTTCGGATCAATATTTCAACATAATGATATTGAAGAAATAATATCATTACGAAAAAAATAATATCCCTTACCTCGAAAGATCAAGATTTCTAAATTTGAAACACCTGGATATAAAGGCTATGACTTGAACTTGCATCAGTATAGCAATACTCAAATTATACTCAAAATACTCACAAGAATACGCTCAATAATATAGAGAGAAAACTTGGGCTTACGGTGTGATTTTCAATTCTAACCTAAGCACCCTATTTATAGAAAAATGCTTAGAACACCAAAAGCGAAAAATTTAATATAATAATAATATATATAATCAAATTTCCTACGCACACAAATCTGGTCCAAACTTCAATACACATGTGCCAAAAATAATAATAAAATGTTTTTCTTAATAAAAATAATTAAAACTTCCAAAAATCAATTATTTCGGAGCTTCAGAACTTCAATAATTCATAATAAATAGCCCTTTTATCAAAAAAATTTGAATCAAACAACTTTTTATAGGAAATTCAATTCTCTACAACTTTGCAGAAGAAAGTTTTTCCAAATTCCAAACAAAAATTGACCGAAATCCACAAACCAGGCAATTTTACAAAAGCTATAATCAAATTTCATCAATAAATGGGGTCCACCGACATGTTTAACATGTTTTAAACATTTATTGCAACAAAATACTCTTTCTCCTCGTATACTCATATATCCCACATTCGTTGTAAAAATATCACCTTTATTATATTATTAAAATATAATAATATATTTAAATGAATTATTTTATCGAAAAAGATAAAATTTTAATTTTCAACAATTGTCACATTAAAAATTTTCTCCATCTATATCCACATAAAATAAATATTTTTCTTATCATATGAATCAATAATTAATTATTCATAAATAATATTACGTAATCACAATATTGATAACTGTGCGCTTCCTGGAAGAGGGGCTTTCCAATAAAGATTTCTCCTTCTTGGCGCCGCAATTAGGTGACCAAACCTCTCCTTAGATGCAACTTTCTAGACATTGCCAATAATGTTATCCAATAATATTATTCGGATAATATGAATTATTGCTCGATAATGGAAAATCTTGTAAATGACAATTTATCAAACAACAAGAATATAAAATATCAATCTGAAAATTATTGAATCAATAAAATCTTTGAGCAAAGAATTCTTTCAGAACCATTATTAAGTAGTGCCTTCTTACGTAAGAATCAATAATTGGTGCAATACCGGTGTGCTTCTGTGTTTTAACCAATTTAGTATTTTAACAAGATTAAGGGTGTAACAACTACGTTTGTTATTTTTAAATAACTTATATTTGTTGCTTTCTTCATCCAATTGCTTTCCGTTATGGGCCCACACACATGTCGCTACCGTCGCATTTAATATTCCCGACAAAGATTTAATATTCCACGACCAAACGAATATTCCCCGACAACAATGAATATTTTATAACCACTTGCTTATTTTGAAATATTTGCGTATTTTACCCCTAACTATCCACATTAATCAAATCAACCCTTACTATTTCAAAATAATAAATAGAAAATTAAATTTCATTAATAATAAGTTGGGGTCTTACAACCTCCCTCCTTATGAAATTTCGTCCTCGAAATTGGCGCGACGCACTGTGTTTGAAAAGGTGAGGATACCTCGCTTTCATTTCGCTTCCAATTCCCGTGTCATTTCTATATAGCATGATTCCTCCACGTAACTTTAACTTGTGGTATGACCTTTCATGGCGTAGGACATGCTCCTTCCTATCCAAGATCTTGGACAGTACCTCCTCATCGTTAAGTCTTCTTTATCTCGTCCGGTTCTAACTCTATAACGTGGTTCGGGTCTTTCACATATTTACGAAGTACATATATGTGAAACACATTATGAACACGAGACATACTCGGAGGTAACGCGAGTCTATAGGCTACATTTCCTACTCGGTCAAGAATTTGAAATGGACCAATAAATCGTGGATTGAGCTTTCCTCTCTTCCCAAATCTTGTAACTCCCTTCCATGGAGCAACTCGCAACAATACATGATCCCCTACACTAAATTCCACGTCCTTTCGATGAAGATCCGCATAACTCTTTTGTCGATCTTGTGCCATTTGTATACGTTGTCGAATCATTTGGATCTTTTTCGTAGTCATACGTACCAACTCGGGTCCCAACAATGTTGCTTCACCCACCTCGTCCCAACATACTGGAGAGCGACACTTTCGTCCATATAATGCTTCAAATGGAGCCACACCTATACTTGCCTGATAACTGTTGTTGTAGGAGAATTCCACCAATGGTAAATACTTATCCCAACTGCCCTTGAAGTCTAGGATACAGAGTCTTAATAAATCTTCAAGAGTTTGAATAGTCCTTTCTCGATTGTCATCATCTGTTTGAGGATGGTATGCGAATCAATCGTAAATCCGCGCCCATAGCTTTTTGCAAGCTAACCCAAAATCTTGAAGTGAATCTTGGGTCACGATCCTAAACTATGGATACAGGCATGCCATACAACCTCACAATCTCATTCACGTACATACTAACAAGACGTTCAAGGAATAAGTCTCCGTGTCGGCAAGAAATGAGCGGAACTTGGTTAATCTATCAACAATAACCCAAATAGCATTAATGCCTTGAGAAACCGTAGGGAAGACCCGTAACAAAATCCATGGTAATATGTTCCCACTTCCATTTCTAATCTCAAGTGGTTGCAACGGACCCTTAGGTACTAGATGCTCCGCTTTTACACGTTGACAAGTTAAACACATCGAGATAAACTTTCTCAATCTCTCTCTTCATATTGTTCCACCAAAATGTATGTCAAGATCACGATACATTTTAGTACTTCTAGGATGGATTGCAAATGGTGTATTGTGTGCCTCCATCATAATCTTGTACTTCAAATCGAGTCGTTAGGGACACAAAGTCTAGAGTGGACTCAAAGTATTCCTTCTTCATCAATTCTCGCCCTAAATAGCTCCTTCTTGTACTTTCTTCTTCATACGCATCACTCCGGCCTGCGGCTTGAGCAACCTTAACTTTTTCTATTAAAGTTGGCTCTGTCGTATACTTGACATCATCGCACTCATTCCCGCATGATGATCTTCTACTCAACGCGTCGTCAACTACCACGCTCTCTTTCCGGGATGGTATTGAATAGTGTGGTCGTAGTCTTTCAATAGCTCGAGCCAACGTCATTGCCAAGCATGTTGAGTTCTTCTTTTGAGTGAAGAAATATTTAAGGCTTTTATGGTCCGAATATATCTCCACTTTCTCCCCATATAGATAGTGCCTCCATATCTTTAAGCGGCAAAACGATCACTTTGAACTCTAGATCATGAGTAGGATAATTCCTCTCATATTCTTTAAGTTGTCGCGAGGCATAAGCTATGACTTTCCCACGTTGCATGAGAACACATCATAACCCTTTTTGCTCAAGCATCATTTCAGAGATAACAAATCCATCCGTACCGGATGGTATTGTTAGAAACAGTCCGAAATGAGTCTCCTCTTAAGCTCTTGGAAACTCTTCTCGCATTCTTCGCTCCAAATGAATTTTCTATCCTTCCTAGTTAGTCAAGGGTTAATGGAGTAGCGATTCGAGAAAACCCTTCCACAAATCTCCGATAATAACCAGGCTAAGCCCAAGAAGCTATTTTTTCGATCACCGACTTGGTTGCTCCCAACTTTGTATTGCTTCAATCTTGGCGGATCAACAGATACTCCATGTTTCGACACCACGTGCCCAAGGAATGCTACTTCCTCAAGCGAAACTCGCATTTCGTCAATTTGGCATATAGTTGGTTTTCACGAAGCCTTTGGAGTACCAAATTCAAATGGTGCTCATGATCTTCTTGGCTTTTGGAATATATGAGGATGTCATCAATAAAGACAACAACGAATTGATCCAAATATTCCTTGAATACTCGATTCATCATATCCATGAAAGTCCGTAGGAGCATTAGTCATCCGAAAGACATGACTAAGAATTCATAATGCCCGTCATCGAGTTCTAAAGGCGCTTTTGGAATATCCTCGATTCTAATCTTCATTGATGATATCCGTAACGAAGATCGATTTTTGAAAAGAATTGTGCCTTTGCAATCGGTCAAACAAGTCATCAATACGAGGTAGAGGATACCTATTCTTGATGGTGACATGGTTCAATTCCCGATAGTCAATACAAAAGTCGCATACTCCCGTCTTTCTTCTTTATGAATAAAACAGAGCACCCCAAGGAGATGTACTAGGGGCAGAATGAAATCGATGTCCAACAATTCTTGTAGTTGGACCTTTAACTCCCGAAGTTCAATAGAGCCATTAGAAATGGGCTTTGTACAGTGTTCAAGATCAATAAAGAATTCAACTTCACGCTCGGGGTAGACCAGGAAGTTCTTCAGAAATACGTCGAGAAAGTCAATAACAACAGAATATTATTCAAATTTGACGTGTCTTTATTCAAATCCATAACATGGGCTAAGAAAGCTTGACATCCGCTTTTCAATAAACGAATAGCTTTATGATTAGATATGATGATGATTGATTTTAATGGTTTAGTTGCTTGAATTCATAACAACAGTTGGTTAGAATATAAAAACTAATAACCTTATGAAAAATAATCAATTTTGGCATGATGAGTAGTTAACCAATCAATCCCTAAAATCACATCAAAAGCAAGTATTTTTAAAGAGATAAGGTCAATGGTAAGGTGATGGTGCCAACTTGAATCAAACAAGATTTATAAACAAAGGATGTGATGAAAGTTTCTCCTAACGGAGTTTCCACAGATAGGTCAAAGTCTAATTTCTCCGGAGTCAAGTTTAAACGTTGAGCACATGCGGAAAGATAAATGAATGGGTAGCACCCCAGTATCAAGTAAGGTATAAACTTCGCAAGAATTTATAAATAGCTTACCGTGATCACCTCGTTTGGGTTCCTCGCATTTTGACCAAATCCACAACAAACGCTCTTCCCAAAATCGTTGACTTTGACTTTTCTCGACGATCTTTTGAGTCACCGTCCCTCATTGAACTAGGTTTCGCTCACTGCATAATCTCGAGCGATATGTCCTTCCTTTCCACAATTATAGCATACCTTGAATCGTTGTGGGCGCTTGGACCGATATGTCCCTCTTTTCCGTATTTGTAGCATATGAATGGGTGGTCGTTCTCCTCCCTTAGAACCGATTCTTTCCAAGACTGCTGCCTTCACATGGTCGTTGTTAAATCTCCTATTTTAAAATCTCCTCCCGACTCGCTTCTTCTATTTTCATGGCCATGATTACCACTTGAGTGGTTACCATTTTTGTCCGTCTGCTTTTTTCTCGTCCGGTTATCATTATTCATTGACCGCTATCTCCGGCACGATCCTCAGTTATGGTCCCTCGGTTGAACATACTACATTATCTCGCTTCTAACAATTGAGCCCTCGCTTAACAACATCCGAATAGAGAAAATTTATGAGAAATGAGATATTGTCGTATGTCGGGTTTCAAACCTCTCGTAAACATCCGCGTCATACATTCCTCATTCTCCACCAAATGAGGTGCAAACCGGATAACTCTGCAAACTTTGTCTCGTCTTGAGACACCGCCATGTTATTTTGTTCTAATCGATGAACTCCACTTCCTTCGTATATTGAACACTTTCGTGAAAGTATTTGTCATTAAATAGTTTCAAACGTCTCCCAAGACATCTTTGAGTCTTGGCCGGATGCGGACGCTTCACGCATCTCCACCAATGGTCCGCCTCTTCGCCACCACGGAACATAAAGGTGGCGAATGAAACCTTCTGTTCCTCCGTGCATCCCAAGACATCGAATATCTTGGTAATTTGCTTGACCCATGTTTCCGCCATGATCGGATCCGCTTTCCCTTAAATTCGTGGTCCTAACTCTTTGAATCGCTTGGTTGTGACAACCCGTGAATTGCTATCATTTCTCCTCAGATTTTGAACACGAGTCTCCTCGTGCGATTTTGCATGAACCGCAAAAGCTTCTAAACATCCCTCGCTCATCATCTCTTTCGGTGGTGTTGTTCACAGAGGAACATTGCCGACTGTTGCACGCTTCTCCTCGTTGGTGAGTATGAGGCATCTCCACGCCTCATTTCCATTGTTAATATTCTCACGACATTCTCAATCACCGTCATAAAACAAGGGTTAATTAAGGAAATCAATATATCACATAATATCCTTATATATTGACCAACTAACAAATAAGCTTAGGTAGGACACACTAGCGAAGGATTTACTCGCCTCTCCCTCCTAGTTCTATTCCCCATCTCCGCCAGAGATCATATCCCTAAGCTCGATACCAACCGTGACACCCCCAAAAATAGGTATACATCACCCATTCTGAGTTGTCAATACATGGTACAGAAACAACTACAACTTTATTATTACAACAGTAAAACTGTGAGTTTGAATACAAATATTATCTTCTAGACAATATCTATACTCAAATAAATCCTCATCACATTTATTGATACATTATTTTACAAAAATGGTGAGGACTACTAAACAACTCTCTCTAGAACCTTCATTCCATACCCCACTAAGTATCAAGTTATATTCTCGCCTCCTGAGAAGAAAAATGGAACAAAAAGGAAAAGGGTGAGCTCAACTAGCCCAGTAAAGAATATTATGACTAAGATAATATACAACAAATTATCATTAGTCTTCAACAGGAAAAAAAAACTAATAGAATACAATAGACAACAAGTTTTTAAACCAATATTCGCAGCGGAAATAATAATTCATTAGAAGAGTTAAGTAGAGAATGCAAACTACTATCTTCTATGTATGAATTTAAAAGTTCGTCGTCTATCTTTTATCCCTGTAACATCAATCAACATACATCTGGAATCAAATATTCATCTTTGCACTACAGGCCAAAGATATTCATCAGTTGGTCATGTTCATCTAAACACCTGTTCATCTTTGCACTACGGGCCAAAGATATTCATCAGAAATCATTCATCTTTTTACTACGAGCCAAAGATATTCAATAATATCATCATTTAAGACCGAGGATGATGAAAAATATTTTTAAAGAAACGAATCCAAAGTGAAACAAAATGACAAGGATTAAGGATTAAGTATTTTGTTTTATCCATGTCCAAAAATACCTCAAAAATAATCATAGTGGTGTAAAATTCAAGAATGATCAAAACATGGATACAATCAAAGCTAGTATCCGAATTAGATATTTTGAACAAAAAGAAAATTTTTATTTTTCGATGAATAGTGTCAGATTCGTGAATAATCTAGATATCGTGAATAGTGTCGTATACGTGAATAGTAACTCCGACACCAAAAGTTCCAAATTTGATAAAAAAAACTTCAGATCAATATTTCAACATAATGATATTGAAGAAATAATATCATTACGAAAAAAATAATATCCCTTACCTCGAAAAATCAAGACTTCTAAATTGAAACACCTGGATATAAAGCTATGACTTGAACTTGCACCATATAGCAATACTCAAATTATACTCAAAATACTCACAAGAATATGCTCAATAATATAGAGAGAGAAAACTTCAGTTTCTGGTGTGATTTTCAATTCTAACCTAAGCACCCTATTTATAGAAAAATGCTTAGAACACCAAAGCAGAAAATTTAATATAATAATAATATATATAATCAAATTTCCTACGCACACAAATCTGGTCCAAACTTCAGCCACACATGTGCCAAAAATAATAAAAACGTTTTTCTTAATAAAAATAATTAAAACTTCCAAAAATCAATTATTTCGGAGCTTTGGAACTTCAATAATTCATAATAAATAGTCCTTTTATCAAAAAATTCGAATCTCGCGAGTTTTTATAGGAAATTCAATTCTCTACAACTTTGCAGAAGAAAGTTTTTCCAAATTCCAAACAAAAATTGACCGAAATCCACAAACGGGCGATTTTACAGGCTATAATCAAATTTCAGTCAATAAATGGGGTCCACCGACATGTTTAACATGTTTTAAACATTTATTGCAACAAAAATACTCGTCCTCCTCGTATACTCATATATCCCACATTCGTTGTAAAAATATCACCATTATTATATTATTAAAATATAATAATATATTTAAATGAATTATTTTATCGTAAAAAGATAAAATTTCAATTTTCAACAATTGTCACATTAAAATTTTCTCCATCTATATCCACATAAAATCAATATTTTTCTTATCATATGAATCAATAATTAATTATTCATAAATAATATTACGAATCACAATATTGATAACTGTGCGTTCAGGAAGGGGCTTTCCAATAAAGATTTCTCCTCATCTTGCTGCAATTAGGTGATCAAACCTCTCCTTAAATGTAACTTTCTAGACATTGCCAATAATGTTATCCAATAATATTATTCAGATAATATGAATTATTGTCTCGATAATGGAAAATACTATGTAATGACAATTTATTGAAACAACAAGAATATAAAATATCAATACAAAGAATTATTGAATCAATAAAATCTTGAATCGATAATTATCGTAACCATTATTAAGTAGTGCCTTCTTCACGTAAGAATCAATAATTGGTGCAATACCGGTAGCACGTGTTTTTAACCAACCAAAGAGTATTTTAATAGATTAATCTGGTAATAATTACGTTGCTATTTTTAAACAACTTATGTTTGTCGCTTTCTTCATCCAATCTCTTTCAAGTTATGGGCCCACACATGGTCGCTACTTGGCGTCATTTAATATTCCCGACAAAGATTTAATATTCCACGACCAAACGAATATTCCCGACAACAATGAATATTTTATAACCACTTGCTTATTTTAAAATATTTGCGTATTTTACCCCTAACTGTCCACATTAATCAAATCAACCCTTACTATTTCAAAATAATAAATAGAGAAAATTAAATTTCATTAATAATAAGTTGGGTTCTTACACCCTCTATAGGAAATTCCATTCTCTACAACTTTGCAGAAGAAAGTTTTTCCAAATTCCAAACAGAAATTGACCGAAATCCATAAACGGGCGATTTTACAGGCTATAATCAAATTTCAGTCAAGAAATGGGGTCCACAAACATGAAAAACATGTTTTAAACATTTATTGAAACAAAAATACTCTTCCTCCTCATTTATTCATATATCCCACATTCATTGTAAAATATCACCATTATTATATTATTAAAATATAATAATATAATTAAATGAATTATTTTATCAAAAGAGATAAAATATCAATTTTCAACAATTGTCACATTAAAAATTTTCTCCATCTATATCCACATAAAATAAATATTTCCCTTATCATATAAATCAATAATTAATTATTCACAAATAATATTATAGAATCACAATACTAACAACCGTGCGCTTCTCGAAAGAGGGGCTTTCAATAAGGATTTCTCCTTATTATGCCAGCAATTAGGTGACCAAACCTCTCCTTGAAATGTAACTTTCTAGACATTGCCAATAATGTTATCTAATAATATTATTCAAATAATATAAATTATTGATTTGACAATGAAAATACTTGTGTAGTGACATTTATTAAAACAACAATAATATAAATATCAACGTAGCAATTATCAATCAATAAAATAAAATATTAAACAAGAATTCACCGTAACAATTATTGAGTAGTGCCTTTTACGTAAGAATCAATAACTCGATGCAATACCGGTGCTACCGTGTTTTAACTACCGGGTATTCCAACAGTATTAACGATAACAACTACGTCGTTATTTATAAAGAACTTATACTTGTCGCTTTCTTCATCCAATCGCTTTTCAGTTATGGGGCCCACACAAAAGGTCGCTACCGTCCGCATTTAATATTCCCGACAAAGAAAAAATATTCCACGACCAAACGAATATTCTCCGATAAAAATGAATATTTTATAACCACTTGCATATTTGAAATATTTGCACTTTTTACCCATAACTAACCACATTAATCAAATCAATCCTTACTATTTTAAAATAATAAATAGAGGAAATTCAATTTCATCAATAATAAGTTGGGTCTCTTACAAAGAATGACTTCTCAAAGCTAATCAACCATTTAGAGAGTCAAAAGTTGAAGAAAGTCTTTGAGGCTATAGCTCACCTTTAGAAGTCGAAAAAAACTTGTCAAGAAATACATTCTTGTCAATGAAAAATCTTTAAAGGAGGAAGATAAAAGGATAGTCATGCGGAAAGGGCTATCCAAGCAAGTCGAAGAACACACCAAAATGAGAGGGGAGTGCTCAAGTTCCTACTTTAAAGAATGCTCCAGCTGAGGGGGAGCCATTTGAAATACAAATAAATGATCTAACTGAGGGGGAGCATCATGAAGTCCTCATGATAGAAGAAGCTGCTCCTAAGGAAGAACTGTGACGCCCCCAAAATTAGGTATACGTCACCCATCTTGGGTCGCCACTTACATGGTACATAAATAAATTCAAATACAAACTTAATTATACATCTGTCGTGTAACATACGACAATACATAAACTGAGAGTTCTAATAGAATATTGTCATTTAGATAATATCCATACTCAAGGAGCCCTCATTACATTTATTGTCACACTATTTAATGTAATAGTGAGGACTACTAATGCTATCTTCGGACCATCACTCTTTTCCCGACTCGTCCCACCTATATTCTCATTTCACAAGAGAACGGTGAAAGAAAGGGTGAGCTCAACTAGCCCAAAGAAGAAATATTATAACTAAGATAAAGCAGAATAAATTATCAATAGTCTTCTACAATGTTAAACTGATAAAATACAATAGACAACCAGTTTAACTGCAGCGGAATATGCAATCCATTAAAAGAGTCAATTAGAAAATAAAGTCTACTATCTTTTAGGTTTTAAAAGGTTTTCATAAATTTTTATCACTAAGACTCGGTTTAATGAATAAACCACAATATCTAATCATCCATGTATACCACTAGTCAAGGATTTTCATCAAATTATCAATGGTCATGACTATACCGAATCACCCCTGGTCATAATCATACCAAAAACTATCCATCACTGCATTACAGGCCACTGAGGACTTTTATCACATCATTTACAACAAGCCATGATTATACCGAATGATCCCTGGTCATAATCATACTAAGTTCATCTATGCACGTAAGCCAAAGATAACATAATATAACATGAGGATGATGACAATGACATAATAATTCAATAAAACAAGTTCACAAATTAATTTATTCAGGAACTAATAACGTCCAAATTGTCAACATGATACTGCTTTGTAGAGTAAAATTCAAGAATGATCAGAAGAATATTTCCATGAAAAGATACTGGATGAAACGCAAATATCAAGAATATTCTACTAATTTCATGGAGTATAGAAGTCAAAGTTTTAACCAATTTGGGTATAATAAAAATGGAATAACAATGGAAATCACCACGCATGCGGTACTTTGCATGACGAAGTTATTCCAATGTAGAATAATAATAATGAAACAGTGTCGGTGAAATTCACACCGAAGCGTGATGTTTCAACAGTAATAATAAAGATGGAACCAGATCCTGTAAAAAACACATGATAGGATATTCCAATGTAATGATAAAGATTTAAACCAGGTCCTGTAAAACACACGCATGTGATGTTCCAATGAAATAATAATAAAGCGGAATCAAGTCCGGTGTAAAACACACAGACAGGATGTTCCAATAGAATAATAGAAGAATGTCACCAAGTATAGGGTAAACCACGTATACAGATTATGTATAGGGTATGCCGCGTATACAGGTTATTCCAACAGAATAATAAAGAATGGAATAACAGAAGGATTTCACCAAGTATAGGGTATGCCGCGTATACAGGTTATTCTAATAGAATAATAAAGAATGGAATAACAGAAGTTCTCTTCATGAATAAGAAAGAATAACACCCATTACAGGAACAACAAATAATATCCCTTACCTTTGAAAGAAACTGGATATAGGAGTAGTAGGGAAGCAGACTTCTCTTCTTCTTTCTCTCTATAGATTTTCTCTCTATAATCTCTCTCTATAATAATGGCTCTAAAGCTTTGGTGAATTGGTGAGAAATGAAGAAGAATGAGCTTCTATTTATAGAAAACTGAAAGTGGCTCTTGGTCTTAATGAAGGGTCAAAATGACTCTTGGTAATATCAAGAGACAACTACTATTTGTGAAGGGTAACTCTTGTAATCTGAAGGGACAAGTTACTATTAAAATCTTAAATCAACGATCCTTATTGATTTTACTATTATAATTTCATCCAACGGACTGAAAAATTAGCACATGAATAGTAGCTCGTGAATAGTAACTCATAAATAGTAACTCCGACACAAAAAGTGTCCCAAATACTCGAGTGAACAATACTAGAGTGAATAGTAATTTTGGTGAATAGTAACCCGTGAATAGTAACTCGTGAATAGTAATTCTGACACAAAAAGTGTCCCAAATACTCGAGTGAACAATACTAGAGTGAATAGTAATTTCGGTGAATAGTAACCCGTGAATAGTAACTCGTGAATAGTAATTCCGACAAAAACTGCCTCGAATACCCGATTGAACAATATAACCTCCAGACATCAATTACCATCGAAATAAATGTTTAACACAAATAATTTTAACACAATGGAACTATCAAATTCATCTTTAATCAACACGAACTTATCCATCATTAATATCATAACTCATAATATTTAACAACCGTGTCATTCCTGAAAGAGGGGCTTTCGATAAGGATTTCTCCCTATCATAGCCGCAATTAGGTGACCAAACCTCTCCTCGATGAACTTCTAGACATTGTAAATATTACAATTTAATAATGTTAATAACTTTGTCGTCTCAATTATTGATTTAATAAAATAACATATCATGCACACGATAATCGCGTGACAATAATTGAATCAATAATATAGAGAGATATGATCAATAAATTCTTTAGTAGCAATAATGCAAGATAACCGAGTGACTTCTTACGTAAGCATCAATAATCAATACTGTGTGCTACTATGCAACCACGCCAGATTCTTTGTACTTTTTTACTAAGGGGTAGTTCAACAAGATTCAACCAGGTAAAACCTCCGCCATTATTTTCATAAAATATTTTTTGTCGTTTTCTAACTACGATATAGTTCTTCTGTTGTGGGTCCACCAATGATTGTGTTCGCCGAAGCGAATATTCCTCGACAAAAAGAATATTCCCCACCAATCGAATATTATATAACAACTTGCATACTTTGTAAAATTTTCAAATACTCCCCCAACTATAACATTATCTCAAATCCACACCTTAATATTCAAAAAAAATAATTCGAGAAATTTAAATCTTTATTTATAAAATCTGGGGTCTCACAAGAACTGCCAAGAAATCATCAAAATCTCCCTCAGTTCCTCAAGAAATTCTGGTTTCAGAAACTGCAGAAATGAAGAAAAGTAAAGCTATGGAGGGTGAGAGAGAAGAAAAGCAAGGAAGTGCAGTAGAGGTTATTGTTGAAGTGGAATCTTCACGAGAAGACAAAGAAGAAGAAGAGGATGATGAGGTGGAGATTATAGCTGTGGGATGTGATGGTTATAGGAGAGCCAACTACAATCAACTATTCTCCTATCTACCTATGATTACTTTTCACAGAGCCCAAATTCTCAACTCTTGGGATCACATGTTCTGGACCTTCAAAGCCTATCCAGTAATTTTGGTGCTAGCTCATGGATTCCCAGGCAAACTCAACTTTGCTCGAAAACTGATCACCAACAGCCCCTCTTAAGGACATGGACATGAGGTACAAACTATTCCCATCTCTTTTCGAGTAAATCACTATCCATCATCATTTTTCAATCAATTCCATGAACTACCAAGATGGTTGGAAGTGATACTTCATCCACTCAATCAATTTCAGGTTCGAGTCCCAACATTACAGAATCGATGAACCAAATGTGCCAAACTTTGTGTTGATTCAATCCCCTATAATCCCTTCCTCTACGATCATTGAGCCACATCAAATCATAGAGTCACCTGCACAAGTCGTCGAGTCACCTGGCAAAATTGTAGACTCAATTCCTTTTGAAGCTCAACCCCACACATCTGCCCCTCCATCGGACATACCATATTCCTCAATAAACGACTATTTCAACCTTGATCTTGCTCTCTACCAAATGCAAGGTCAACATTCAAGAGCCTTTCCTTCAAGTAATCCGCAACTCCTTGAGCTTATATATGATCTCCCAACCAAAATGGAGTTGTCAAAAGTAACTAAGAAAGTGACCAAGGATATACAAGAAGATCTTGAAGTTCACTTCGAACTTGTCCATATGAGGCTGACTCAGTTGATTGATGCTGCCAATACTCTCCCAAGCACCCAAAGTTCTGAACTAACAAAGAAGCTTAGGGAGATAATAAAAGAGATGATCCAGAGTAGAAATGAAAGGATCAAATCCACTTTTGGTCATGAAGAAGAATAGGGATCTTCGTTCTTATTTTACAAAATACCCAAGAATCCCAAAATCAACTTATGATGGAAAATCTCACGAGTCTAAAGACCCAAATGAAAGAATTCCAAGCCTTCTCCATGGGTCAAATGAAACAAACAGAAACTGTCTTGGACATTCTACAAAGGAGAAAAACGTCCTTCAAAGGAACACATGTACAAGGACTTAGTGATAAATCAAATTTGTTAGGTTGATCCAAACTTTAAATGTTTATCATTCTGTAAATGAATGTATAGAAGAATAGATCAAAGTTGTTAGGTTGATCTATATCTTGAAATGTAATAGATAGGCTTCAACTAAATCGTAATCTATCAAGATGATCAAGAGCTTGTAGAAGACAAGGCAGAATTATAGAGAGATGAGGATCGTAGTGTATCTGCTTTGAAGGGCCTCTCCAAAATCGTAGAGTGGTCCTAACGCTTACTGAGCCAAGTCATAGTTCGTAGAGTGCTCTCGGAAGTATAAAGTCTGCAAGTCAAGCAAGTGAAGATCGTAGTGTACCAGTATTTAAGAGAAATCGTTGTGTTCTCATCTATCAGCACCAGACCAAGTACCAAGGTGGCATAACACCACAATCAGAATCGTAGAGCTTCATCTGTTTGAGTCAGAAGCATCGAGCCTCGTCCACTTGGTTAAAGATTAATCACAACAAATATGGAATGAGCTATAGATGTTGAAGACCTCGGGAGTCCCAATGACACAACGGTCATCTTTAGTATATAACAAAGAAACGTATTAAAGAACTAAGAAAAGTACTATGGGTCAGCAGAAAACACATTTTTAGGTGTTAGGTGAGATAGCAGTCTACTGTGTCAGTGGGCTAGTCTGCTAATCAGAAGTTATGCAGAAAGTCTTCATCAAAGCTCAGAAATGTTAAATGCATTTAATGCTTCAACGGATACATTTCAAAGGCATCATATATACAAAACATCAGCATATGAAAGATTTAAGCAAACACAGAACAAAAGGCTGAGGAACACTCAACGAACTAAAAAAGAAAAGCTTGCTCAGCTACTCAATTCTTTCAAACACAAGCTTAACGACAACTGATTAGCACCATTCAACAACTCAACTATTATCTAGTGAAGGAAGAAGTTCCAAGTCAGAAGGACTTGAAGAGTTCTAAGTGAACTGAGAAGTTCCAAGTCTGCTGGACTTGACGAGTTCAATAGTGAACTAAGAAGTTCCAAGACTGCTGGTCTTGAAGGAATCTGTGAGATTCAGAAGTTGTAAATATATCCTTAGTAGATTTGCTACTCGAGGAGTAGAAGAGTGGACTAGGAGCTTTGAATGCTCTGAACCACTTAAAATCACCGTGTCCTTTATATTATTGCCATAATTGCTATAACTTGTAAGACCCCAACTAATTATAAATGAAATTAAATTTCCTCTATTTATTATTTTTAAATAATAAGGGTTGATTTGATTAATGTGGTTAGTTATGGGTAAAATGCGCAAATATCTTAAATAAGAAAGTGGTTATAAAATATTCATTGTTGTTTGAAATATTAGTTTGGTGGTGGAATATTCTTATTGTTTGGGAATATTAATGCGATGTAGCAAATTTTAGTGGGGCCACATAACTAAAAGTGATTGGATGAAGAAAAAGACAAGTATAAGTTTTTTTATAAATAACGGCATAGTTGTTACCGTTAACACTGTTGGAATACCCAGTGGTTAAAATACAGTAATACACGTTGTTGCACAGTAGCACACGGTATTGCACCAATTATTGATTCTTACTTAAGAAGGCACTACTCAATAATTATTACAGTAATTACTGTTCAATATTTTATTGATTCAATAATTGCTACGTTGATATTTTATATTATTGTTGTTTCAATAATTATCACTGCACAGTATTTCCCATTATCAGATCAATAATTCATATTATTTGAATAATATTATTAGATAGCATTATTGGCAATGTCTAAGGAAGTTCTGTCTAAGGAGAGGTTTGGTCACCTAACTGTACGCCAGTAAGGAGAAATTCTTATTGAAAAGCTCCCTCTTTCCTGAGAACGACCTGGTTGTCATTATTGTGATTCTGTAATATTATTTGTGAATAATTAATTATTGATTTATATGATAAGAAAAATATTTATTCATGTGGATAGAAATGGAGGAATTTTTAGAAAAGTGACAATTGTTGAAAATTGATATTTTATCTTTTCTGATAAAATAATTCATTTAAATATATTATTATATTATAATAATATAATAATGGTGATATTTTTTATAATGAATGTGTGATATATGAATAAATGAGGAGGAAGAGTATTTTTGTTACAAAAAATGTTTACCACATGTTTTGTGTGTTGGTGGGCCCCATTTTGTGACTGAAATTAGATTATAGCCCGTAAAATCGTCCGTATGTGGATTTCGGTCAATTTCTACTTAGAATTTGGAAAAACTTAAACTTACAAAGTTGTAGAGAATTGAATTTCTTATGGAATGGACATAAGATTTGAATTTTTCTGATAAAAGGGCTATTTATTATGAATTATTGAAGTTCCAGAATAATTGATTTTTTGGAGTTTTAAATGATTTTAATAAGAAAAACTTTTTTGTAATTTTTGTGAGGTAGGCCACTTATGTGGCTGATGTTTTGACAAAAAAAAAAGTGGGCGTAGGAAATTTATATAAATATATTAATATTTTATTAAATTTGCTGCTTTGGTGTTCTAAGCAATTTCCTATAAATATGGTGCTTAGGTTAGAATTGAAAATCACACCAAAAACTGAAGTTTTGTCTCTCTATATTATCGAGCGTATTCTTGTGAGTATTTTGGTACTTTGAGTATTGCTATACGGTGCAAGTTCCTTCAGCACTATATCCAGTATTCCAGTCAGAAGTACTGTCTTTTTTAGGTAAAGGATGTTATTTTTTTTAAATGATATTATTTCTTTCAATATCATTATGTCGGAATATTGGTAAGATTTTTCTTGTGAAATTCTTGTCTTTTTGTGTTGGGGTTACTATTCACGTATACGGCACTATTCATGAATACGGTACTATTCACCAAAAAATGAAAATTTCTCTTCTTTGTCCCATATGTCTATTTTTGTTATTATCTTTGATGTATCCATGTTTTGATATTCATTCTTGAATTTTACTCCACCATAGTATATTATGGGGTGTTTTTGAACATTGATAAACCGAAGTACGAATCCCTAATATTTGTTCTTTTGTCTCACTGGATTCGTTTTCTTTAAAATATTTTTCATCATCCTCAGTCCTAAATGATGATATAACTGAATATCTTTGGCCTGTAGTGCAAAGATGAATGATTTTCTGATGAATATCTTTGGCCCGTAGTGCAAAGATGAACAGGTGTTGAGATGAACATGACCAACTGTTGAATATCTTTGGCCTGTAGTGCAAAGATGAATATTTGATTCAAGATGAATATTAATTTATGTTACAGGGTTAAAATATTGATGATGAACATTTAAATTCATAAATGTTAGTAGATTTCATTCTCTACCTAACTCTTCTAATGAATTGTTATTTTCGCTGCAAATATTGATCTGAAACTTGTTGTCTATTATATTCTATCAGATTTTTCCCTATTGAGGACTAACGATAATTTGTTCTATATTATCTTAGTCATAATGTTCTTTACTGGGCTAGTTGAGCTCACCCTTTTTTTTTTGTTCCATTTTTTTTCTCAGGAGGCGAGAATGTAGCAAGTACTAGTCGAGGTATGGAATGATGGTTTTAGAAAGTTATTTTAGTGGTTCTCACTATGTTTGTAAAATAGTGTATCAATAATTTTAATGAGGACTTATTTGAGTGTGGATATTGTCTAGAAGACAATATTTGTATTTAAACTCACAGTTTATGTGTTGTCGTATTTTGTACGACAATTGTATTAATAAAGTTGTAGTTATTTCTGTACCATGTATTTGGAGACTCAGAATGGGTGATGTATACCTATTTTGGGGGCATCATAGTTGGTATCAGAGCTTAGGGATATGGTTTCTGGCGGAGATCGGGGAATAGAACTAGGAGGGGAGAGACGAGTAAAATCCTTCGCTAGTATGTCCTACCTAAGCTTATTTGTTGGTTGGTCAGAGTATAGGGTTATTATGTTGCAAGTCAATTTCTTTAATTAACCCTTATTTTGTGGCAATATTTAAGAATGGCAGCTGAAAATATTAACGATGGAGTAAATGAAACCGTGGAGACACCATTAATCACCAACGAGGAGAACGTGCAACAGGCTGACAATGTTCCTCTTGTAAACAACACCACTGAGCAGACGATGAACGATGAGATGTTTAGAAGCTTTTTGTGGTTCATGTAAAACCAGATGAGGGAGACTCCTGTTCAAAATATAGGTAGAAACAATGGCAATGCACAGCTGGTTACACCCAAGCAGTTCAAATAGTTGGGACCACCAGAATTCTGGGGAAAGCCGGATCCGATTAAGGCAGAAACGTGGGTTAAGCAAATTACCAAGATATTCGATGTCTTGGGATGCACGAAGGAACAAAAGGTTCCATTCACCACTTTTATGTTTCGTACTGAGGCAGATTACTGGTGGGAATCTGTGAAGCGTACCCATCCAGCCACACTCAGCATGTCTTGGGAGACATTTCAGAAATTGTTTAATGACAAGTACTTTCCTGAAAGTATTCGTCATATGAAGAAGGTGGAGTTTATTAGATCGAATGTAACAACATGACTATGTCACGGTGGATTTGAGGCGAAGTTCGCGGAGTTATCCAGGTTTGCACCTCATTTGGTGGAGAATGAGGAACGTATGACGCGGATGTTTCTGAGAGGTTTGAAACTCGACATACATCAATATCTCATTTCTCACAAATTTTCTATATATTCAGATGTTGTTAACAGAGCTCAATTATTAGAGCGAGATAATACGTACGTTCAACTGAGGGACCACAACCAGGGTCATACCTGTGACAGTAGTCATCGGAGTAATGATAACCAGCGGGGAGGGAAAAATTCAGACAAAAGCGGTAACCACTCTGGTGGTAATCGTGGTCATAATAATAGGAGAGGCGAGTCAAGTGGAAGTTTCAAAAAGATGAGATTCAACAATGACAATGTGAAAACATCAGCACCAGCATCAACTGTTTCTAAGGAAGGAGAACGACCACCGGTCTTATGCTATAAATGTGGAAAAGAGGGACACATCAACCCAAACTGTCCACAACAGTTCAAGGTATATTATAATTGTGAAAAGGAAGGACATATCGCTCGAGATTGTACTGTAGCAAAACCAAGTCCAGCGGAGGATGGTGACTCAAAAGGTTGTCCCAGACAAGGCAAAGTCAACGAGTCCTCGAAGAGCGTTTGTCATGACTGGCCAAAATGCGAGGAACCCTAACGAGGTGATAACGGGTAAGCTAATCATAAACTCTTGCGAAGTTTATACGTTACTAGATACCGGTTCTACCCATTCATTTATCTCTCATACTTGTGCTCAACGTTTAAACTTAACTCCGGAGAAATTAGACTTTGAATTATCTGTGGAGACTCCGTTAGGAGAAACTTTCATTACGTCCACTGTTTATAAATCTTGTTTGATTCAAGTTGGCACCATCACATTACCTATTGACCTTATCTCTTTAAAGATACTTGAATTTGACGTGATTTTAGGGATTGATTGGTTAACTACTCATCATGCCAAAATTGATTATTTTAGTAAGGTTGTTAGTTTTCATATTCCTAACCAACCTGTTATGCGAATTCAAGCAACTAAACCACTAAAATCAATCACTGTCATATCAAGCCATAAAGCCATTCGTTTATTGAAAAACAGATGTCAAGCTTTCTTACCCATGTTATGGATTTGAATAAAGACACGTCAGATTTGAATAATATTTCTGTTGTTAGTGAATTTCCTGATGTATTTTCTTAAGAACTTCCCGGTCTACCCCCAGAATGTGAAGTTGAATTCTTTATTGACCTTGAACCTGGTACAAAGCCCATTTCTAAAACCCCATATCGAATGGCACCTATTGAACTTCAGAAGTTAAAGGTCCAACTACAGGAGTTGTTGGACATCGATTTCATTCGTCCTAGTACATCTCCTTAGGGTGCTCCTGTTTTATTTGTAAAGAAGAAAGATGGGAGTATGAGACTTTGTATTGACTACCGGGAATTGAACCATGTCACCATCAAGAATAAGTATCCACTACCTCGCATTGAGGACCTATTTGACCAGTTGCAAGGAGCACAATTCTTTTCAAAGATTGATCTTCATTCTGGATATCATCAATTGAAGATTAGAACTGAGGATATTCCAAAGACTGCCTTTAGAACTTGGTACGGGCATTATGAATTCTTAGTCATGTCTTTTGGATTGACTAATGCTCCTGCGGCTTTCATGGATATGATGAACCGAGTATTCAAGGAATATTTGGATCAGTTCATTGTTGTATTTATTGATGACATCCTCATATATTCCAAAAGTCATGAAGATCATGAGCACCATTTGAAGCTAGTACTCCAAAGGCTTCGTGAAAATAAGCTATATGCCAAATTGAAGAAATGCGAGTTCTGGCTTGAGGAAGTAGCATTCCTTGGGCATGTGGTGTTAAAACATGGAGTATCTGTTGACCCGGCGAAGATTGAAGCAAAACAAAGTTGGGAGCAACCGAAGTCGGTGACCGAAGTACGTAGCTTTCTGGGCTTAGCTGGTTATTATCGGAGATTTGTGGAAGGATTTTCTCAAATCGCTACTCCATTAACTCAACTGACTCGGAAGGATACAAAATTCATATTGAGCGAGGAATGCGAGAAGAGTTTTCAAGAGTTTAAGAGGAGACTTATTTTGGCACCTATTTTGACAATACCATCTGGTTCGGATGAATTTGTTATCTACAGCGATGCTTTAGGAAAAGGGTTAGGATGTGTTCTCATGCAACATGGGTGTAACGCCCGAGAAAATAGGATTTTTATGATAATTAAATTTTTATTTGATTATGTGAATTAAATGAATTTAATTGATTTATTTTGTGAGTAAGCCATGTGAAGGTCGTTCTATGACCTAGAATGAGCTAATGTGGTTAGTAATCTGGCTATTTTCTAGAATTAATTGTTTAGAATTTCCAAGATGAAAATAAATGTTTTTCGAGAAATTCCCGTAAAAACACTATTCATCCGTTTCTGCTCGGGGAATTATTTTGAAATTCCGAAAAATATGTAATAATAGAATATCGAGATGAGATGAAATATCTGATAATATTTCATTTATGGCAAACGAAGTTTTCACCTGCGAACTTAAAACCTAAGGGTTGAGTGAGATGATTTCCAAGAAAGAAATGAAATGCGTAGAAGGAATTTTGTTATTGTTAATGTGTGTGTTATACTAGGATGATACTATCTAGTATCTATGTATAATACGATGAGTTAATATGGAGTACAATACGAGTATCGTACGAGTATTATACGGAGAGAATATGTGAATTATACGTATAGAATACGATTCGTATTATGGGATTAAGTTAAGACTTAATGTTAATTCATATGGGTTGGATTATGTTTAGTCCAATCAATTGAATGACCAAGCCCAAGGGATTATTGTGTTAAGCCCAAGTCAAGGCCCAATATTAGATTGGTTAAGCCCAATGCAAGAAAAACCGAACCGTGGATCGAACCGGTGGGTCACCGAATGGGTAAAACCCATGGGGATGACCCATGGGCAAGGTGGGCCAGCCACTTGGTGTGCAAGGCAAGATAATCACTTGGTCACCAAGTATTTTACTTGGTGACAAAGTGTTGAATAGTTAGGAGGTGGGACATTTGACCAAAAATCCCTTCCTCTTGTTTTCCTATAAATAGGAAGCCTATGTTGGCCATTTGATGTTTTTCCAAGACTCAACCAACATATTTGAGAGAGAAAAAGAGCTAGACTTAAACTATTCTTCTACCTTGAAGCTCTTTCCTTAGAAGTTTATCAAGATCACAAAGATCGTTAAGGTAATATTCCTTAATAGTAGTTCCATCTCTTTTGGTTTACTTTTAGTATGGAGAATCATAAATGGGTGGTGTATGTCTAGTATGGTGGAATAAGGATGACTTATTATAGATTCAATCTCTATAAGTCATGAAATCATAGAAATCATAAGGTTTGATATAGCTTAAAATCATGAAAATATTGATTGTTGAGATTGATTGTTGATAAACAATTGAACTCCATCAATACGTAAATATGTGCATCTTGCTTGGTTAGGATGTAGATATGAAGTCCATGGAGTATTCCATGTGATTTGGCTTAGAGAATGTTAGTAACGAAGTTATGGCAAATTTCACGGAAATAGATGTTAAACGTCGAAAACGTTGAAATTCCGAATTGGTAGTCGAAAGTTGTTGTGAGGCTTGAAAATGGTGTTTTTCAATGTCAACACGTGAGATAGGGTATTTAAGAGTCGTGGAATCAAGAATCATCGGATTTCGACTTAAAACGAGCATTGAACGCTCATTAATGTTTACGAACGCTTAAAAAATGAACTCAATAGTGAATTTTGAGTTAACAGATTCGAAAGTGTCGAATTATTATATGAACGTGTAGAGTATGTCATTTATGATATGTAGGCTTTTGAACGGACCAAATCAGACTTATAACAAAGAATTTATGGCTCCGAGAATCTCACTAAAATTTTTATCTGTAAAAAATTACGTGTTTGAGGTCCAGCATGCTGCATTGCCAGACAAATGCTTAAATTAAATTACCATACAGCAGCGCTTTGCAGCAATGTAGTTGGCTATTGGAAAGTGGCACCACAGTGCCACTTGTATAGGAAAGTCTCACACCGCAGCGCCAAGACTGGGACCTGGGTACTGCTAACTGGCGCCACAACGCCATTCTTGTACTAAGATGTCACGCCGCGGCATGGGTGCAGGGTATTTGTTGAATGACTTAGGTTTGAACTGCAATTATTCAAGACCTAGAAGAGTAAAGTTTATGCACTTCATAAGTGTATTAAAACTATTCCTATACTACCTATACTAAGGTATATAGTATTGAAACTTAGGAATTGAATGCATGTTAGTAATTTATGAATGAAGAACACAAAGTGTTGTCAATAAACCCTGGTCGGGAAAACAACGTTGGTACTTTGCCAATAATGATAGAGTCCGGTTAATAACGTAAGTTGGTTAATAAGCCGGGACAAAGGGTAATAAGTCGAGTTGACTTTATTGATGATATTAAGTTAACAAAGACACAGAAGAGAAAGAAGTTGGTAGAAACAATGTGAGTAATGGTTTGATAGCTAATTACAGTGTGCTATGTGAATATATCATGTAGATTCTGTAAAGGCTGTGGTCAATCGATTAAGTTATTTAAAGAAGCTGAAAGGCAAGTTTTCTTAACGCTTGTCTAACTTTCAAGTTAGTCAAGTTTTATGTGATTCATTGTATTGAATTGCATGACGGATTTTAAAGAAAGGGTCAATGCCAGATTTAACTCGGCTAGACTACTCGTAAGATATAGATTGATATGTATACATATCTTTCTATATAGAAATTTTAACGCTATCCTATGCCAAGTAATTGGTACGGATGTGAAGGTAAGGTTTGTCTATGAACAAACAAAAGTATTTTTCATCGAATATTCGATGTGCACGCGAGTTTGCCAAATGTTAAACGTAAATACGTTTAACGAATGAGTGTTGATCAACATAGAGTACTATAGGCTGATCACCTAGAAGTGCTCGTAAGTAATGCGGATGTATAGCCTTAGTGCTGTGATATCCTTTTCAAGTATGAAAACAGAAAGCTACTGTTCATGGTCTATCGACCGGTTCAAAATTCCTAATCTACTTTATACTTTGGGAATTGATGATATGAATTGTTAAAGTATTATTGTTTTATAATACTTCATAACTATTTGTTCAGTTATGTAGGAATTGTCATATAATTCATGAATGTGGTATTACTGTTATCCTTTGTTAAACTTGTTGAGCTTGTTATGCTCACTTCTTGTGTGAATTATATGATTGAAGTTAAGGATGAACGTACTGAGAATGCTAAGAGAGATAAGGGCAAGGCTAAGATGGATACTTAACCATCGTGTAATAGACTAGTATGTTTGTATGTATTATACATTATGAACAACGAATAATGTAATCGGTTTATGAACCTGGGAAGGATTATACTTTGATTGTAATAAGAAGATAGTAATTACATTCATTATGTTGTATTTCAATGGAATGATTGTATAGTTATGAGTAGTGTAGCACCATATGTCGGGTTGGAAGATACCCGAATTTGGGGACGTCACAGGTTGGTATCAAAGCATTAGGTGATAAAACTTAAGGGGGGAAGAACCTTAGGCTAATAACCTCGTAAGGAAGGTAAAGTCCGAAGAATGAAATTCAAGTCAAATGAATTAATAAGGTATTAAGGAAACTCAGTACCGAAAGATTTAAAAGATGAAAAATAATCTTAAATAAATTAAATGTGATTTGTGCTTATACTATTGTGTATTATGTACTAATCAACGTGTTATGTGTTTTGTAGATGTCAAACGATAGCTTGATGTATAGAGACATTCACGTTGTGAGTGAAGAGTCAGTGAACCAAGTGGAGGTATTACCGATGCCAGTAGCGGAGGTACCAATAGTGGTTCTAGAAGATTCTGATCCAGAAGAGTACATGTCTGGGGAAGATTACTCTGAGGAAACAATGGGGATAGCGTCATATCTAAATATGATGATAGATGTGGAGGAGGAGATGGAGGTAACATCGATTAATACGGTGGTACCTACTTAGGAGCCAACACCTCCAGAGGCAATGAGATCATTGTATCTGACAGTGTTGGATAGGAATGTGCATCTGTGCACTGTAGTGCAGACATAGAATGAGGAGATAACCGCCCTATATGAGGTGAAGGAATCTGCAGAGGTGGATTTTGAGTCAGAGCACTATGAGAAAGTGCTTATGACAGATAAGGCACGGGACTATAAGGAAGAGGCTGCAGAGCTTCGAAAGAAACTAGTTAAAAAAGACCAGAAATAGCTAGGATGTCTTACATCTATGAGTGCGCTCATGTGGATTTCAAGCTGAAAATTGCTTGTTATTCCATTGAGTCCGGGTAGACTTGACACACCATAAGTTGAGATATTGTGTCGATACTGGCAAATCAGAAATATGAGAATGTCGTACGACAGTGTTAGTAGATCGTTAGATCTTTTTGTATATAAGTAGTGACGTAAAGCCCTCTTTTGTATAATTAAAGGGTAGTCTTTCTGTAAATCCCAATTTTTGTAGAAGTCAATCATGGGATAGTATGTAATAACTTTTTGGCTAAGGGAAAATGATGTAAATAGTTTTGACTATGAAAGCATATTAATATAATGAAGTTTTTATTTAATGTGCTTTTTATGGTATGAGTTGTTATTTGAGTATGATAACCAAGCAGCTAAATAGATAATAACGAAACTTTATTTAATCAGAATTATGCCGCTAAGAAGGAGACAACGTAACCAAAAGGCCGAGTCTCATAATGAAAATCAAGGGGGTCCTAATAACCCTATGCAAGAGTTCGTTAATTTATTAACGACTGCATTTAACCAAGTTGGGGGAGGATCTCAGAGCTCCCGGGTAGTAAGAACAACTACCTTCAAGGAATTTAAGAGTGTGGGTCCTCCTGAGTTCCGAGGAATGACGGACCCACTACAGGCCCAGACATGAGTAAAAGAGATTGAAAAGGCATTTGTAATAACAAACGTAGGTGAGGCGCAAAAGACTTCTTTTATGACTTACATGATGAAGGGAGAAGTCAACAACTGGTGGGAGGCTCACCAGGGTGGGGCTAGGATAGAAGCTGTTACGTGGGAACAGTTTAAGAAGGTGTTCTTCGAGAACTACTTCCCTACTAGTATGGAAGGTAGGATGGAGATTAAGTTCTTAGAACTTAAGCAAGGGGATATGACAGTTCCCCAGTATGCCGCCAAATTCAACGAATTGGCGAGATTTGCTCCACATCAGGTGGACACGGAAGAGAGAAAGGCTCGTAGGTTTGAGCAGGGCTTAAAATCCTGGCTCTATAGTAGAATATCGGTTTTTCAGAGTGCCTCCTATGGGACCATTCTAGAAAAGGCGATAACAGCAGAAAGTGGTGGTGATGCATTGTCTCAGTACCACAAAGAGCAGAAGAAAAAGAATAAGGTAGAGGGAGGTAATAAGGCAGAAGTTGCTAGTGGGAGTGGCAACATACCTAAGAGAAAGAATTTCAACCCTGGGAATACTGGGGTAAAATAGGGAGGTCCTAAGCGAAGGACGGAGGCAGGCAAAACATGCGAAAAGACTCACATGGGAGTCTGTTTAAAGGGAAAATCAGTCTGCTACAACTGTGGGCAGGAGGGGCATTTGTCACCCAACTGTCCTAACCCTAAGAAGAACCAGGGGTGTTTTGTCTGTGGGTCATTGGATCACATGGCAAGAAATTGCCCGAAGAAGGGTTTAGAGGGAAATAAGGGTTCTGTTAGTGGTAAATTAGCCATTACTGGACCAACACCATCAGTGGGTAGACCCTCAGCTCGTACGTTTAATATGACTGTCCAAGATGCGGTTGCATCAATGGATGTGGTAGCAGGTATCATTCTGATCAATGAGATAAATGCTTATATGCTATTTGACTCGGGTGCTACTTGTTCTTTTATAGCATGTGAATTTGCTAAGCGATTAGGTTTAATCCCTGAAAAGTTACCAATATCTTTAGACGTTAAGGTAGCAAACGAAGAAATAATCCCCATTGAACATATTCATAAGGATTGTTGCGTAGATATTAGAGGGAATAAGTTATCGATAAATTTGGTACCGATAAGGTTAAAAGAATTTGGTGTAATTCTTGGTATGGATTGGTTGGTTAACCATAAGGCGATAATAGATTGTCATAGGAAAAGTGTAAACCTTCGACTTTCTAAGAAAACCAAGGTAGTGTTCTTCGATAGTAAATCACCGAGACGCTCTTGTTGTCTATCGATGACACAAGCTAGGAAGATGTTGAGAAAAGGATGTGTAGGTTATCTGTGCCATGTTGTGGATACTCAAAGAGTGGGAACATCCTTGGACCAGATACCTATAGTGCAAGAGTTCGTGGATGTATTTTCGGAGGAGTTATCGGGTATTCCACCGGACAGGGAGGTTGAGTTTGTAATTGATATGTTACCGGGAATGACACCAGTTTCAAGGGCACCATATCGAATGGCGCCAGTTAAGATGAAGGAGTTAATGGTTCAATTGCAAGAACTATTGGATGGAAAGTACATTCAACCGAGTGTGTGTCTCCTTGGGGAGCACCCCATTATTGTTTAAAAAGAAAAGGATGGGTCGTTAAGACTTTTATCAACTATCGAGAGTTGAACAAGTAAACGATTAAGAATAAATACCCGTTGCCGGGGATCGATGATCTATTTGATCGATTGAAAGGGGCAAAGTATTTTCCTAAGATAGATTTACGCACGAGGTATCATCGATTAAAGGTGAGAAAGGAGGATGTACCTAAGATGGCGTTCGAACTCGTTATGGTCATTAAGAGTTTACGGTGATGTCGTTTGGGTTGACTAATCGCCAAATTGCATTTATGGATATGATGAACAGAGTGTTCAAACAGTATTTGGACAAGTTCGTCGTAGTGTTCATTGATGATATTCTAGTCTATTCAAAGACGTCAGAAGATCATGCTGAACATTTAAGGATAGTGTTGGAAACACTAAGGAAGGAAAGGTTGTATGCGAAATTCACAAAATGTGAATTTTGGCTCGAGAGTTTGCAATTTCTAGGACATGTTATTGATAAAGATGGCATTTCCATGGATCCGACAAAAGTAGAAGCAATTAATGAGTGGGATCAACCGAAAACGCCAACTGAGGTTCGGAGTTTTCTGGGGTTAGCGGGATATTATAGAAGGTTCATTCCGGACTTTTCTAAAATAGCTACTCCGGTGACAAATCTGACAAGAAAGTCAGTGAAGTATATGTGGACTGAAAAATGTGAGAACAGTTTTCAGGAACTAAAGATGAGATTAAGTGAGGCACCTGTATTGTCCTTACCGCATTTATCTGAAACTTTGTAGTATATAGCGATGCTTCGCATAAAGGACTGGGTTGCGTGCTCATGCAGCATGGCAAAGTCATTACGTATGCGTCACGCCAATTAAAGGATTATGAGAAGGCCTATCCTACTCATGATCTGGAATTGGCAGCTGTAGTTTTTGCCTTGAAGAAATGGAGGCATTATCTATATGGTGAGAAGTGTGAGATATACACGGACCACAAAAGTCTGAAATATATCTTCACACAAAAGGAGTTGAACATGAGACAGAGAAGGTGGTTAGAGTTAATAAAAGATTACGACTGTGATATTTTATATCATCCAGGAAAGGCAAATGTAGTAGCTGATGCGCTAAGTAGGAAGGGTAGAGAGAAACTGTCAATGTTAACAACTCAGAATGAGTTAATAACAGCGATGGCAAGAATGGAGTTAGAAGTTAAGTTACCGGAGGAAGCGGTGGAAATGTTAGTTTCCATGGAAATCCAACCGACCATAGTGGAACGAGTTAGGGGAGTACAGCTAAGCAATGAAGAATGCGAGCAGATGAAGAAGAGGATAGAAGATGAAGAAAAGACTAGGTATAACCTCGATAAGGAGGGATTGCTTTGTTTTGAAGGAAAAATTTGGGTTCCAAAGGATTCTGAATTAAAGGAGGAAATAATGATGGAGGCTCATATTTTGAGGTACTCGATACATCCCAGTAGTACGAAGATATATTAAGACCTTCGTCAAAACTTTTGGTGGCCGAACATGAAAAGGGAGATAACAGAATATGTTAGTAAGTGCTTAACTTGTCAAAAAGTTAAGGCTGAACACCAACGACCTAGCGGGTTGTTGCAACCGTTAAAAATTCCAGAGTGGAAATGGGAGCACATCACAATGGACTTTGTGGTGGAACTTCCAACAACAAGAAAATGATACAATGCTATTTGGGTGATAGTGGATTGATTGACGAAATCGGCTCATTTTTTACCAATAGGAGTTAGGTATAACCTAGATCAGTTAGCTAAGCTGTATGTCAAGGAAATTATTTCCAGACATGGAGTACCTGTTTCGATTGTGTCAGATCGTGATCCACGATTCAAATCGAACTTTTGGAGGAGTTTGCAAGAGCAAATGGGAACACAGTTAAGATTGAGTACAGCGTATCATCCTCAGACGGATGGTCAGAGTGAACGGATAATTCAAATGCTAGAAGATATGTTAAGATCTTGCGTTATGGATTTTAAAGGGAGTTGGGACGAATATCTACCATTGGTGGAATTTTCATACAACAACAGTTTTCATGCTAGTATAGGCATGTCGCCTTACGAAGCGTTGTATGGAAGGAAGTGCCGAACTCCATTGTGTTGGGATGAGGTGGGTGAACATCGGATGTTGGGACCTGAGCTGGTACAGCAAACGGCAGACATGGTGAAGATAATACGTGCTAGATTAGTTGCGGCCCAAGATCGGCAGAATAAGTACGCAGATCCTCACAGAGATAAGAGAGAATTCGATGTAGGGTCTTTTGTCTTTCTAAAAGTATCATCTTATAAAGGGAAGATACATTTTGGAAAAAAAGGGAAGTTAAGTCCAAGGTTTGTAGGACCTTTTAAGATTTTAAGAAGGGTAGAAGAGGTGGCTTATGAAGTAGCCTTACCTCCATAAATAGAACGCATTCATAATGTGTTTCATGTATCTGTGTTGCGTCCTTATAAATCGAACTATAAACACGTAATAGAGTATAAATCTATCTAGATAGAGAAAGATTTATCCTATGAGGAACTTCCAATTCAAATTATTGATAGGAAGGAACAAGTATTAAGAAATAAGGTCATACCTTCAGTGAAGGTGTTATGGAGAAACCACAATGCTGAAGAAGCAACGTGGGAATTCGAGAGTAAAATGAAGGTAGATTTTCCTCATTTGTTCATGTAATTATAAACTAGATTCTGGGGAAAGAATCCTTATAAGGGGGAGAGAATGTGACGCCCGAGAAAATTGGATTTTTATGACAATTAAATTTTTATTTGATTATGTGAATTAAATGAATTTAATTGATTTATTTTGTGAGTAAGCTATGTGAAGGTCGTTCTATGACCTAGAATAAGCTAATGTGGTTAGTAATCTGGCTACGTGCTAGAGTTAATTGTTTATAATTTCCAAGATGAAAATAAATGTTTTCCAAGAAATTCCCGTAAAAATACTATTCATCCGTTTCTGCTCGGGGAATTATTTTGAAATTCTGAGAAATGTGTAATGATAGAATATCGAGATGAGATGAAATATCTGATAATATTTCTTTTATGGCAAACAAAGTTTTTGCCTGCAGACTTAAAACCTAAGGGTTGAGTGAGATGATTTCCGAGAAGGAAATGAAATGCGTAGAAGGAATTTTGTTATTGTTAATGTGTGTGTTATACTAGGATGATACTATCTAGTATCTATGTATAATACGATGAGTTAATACGGAGTACAATACGAGTATCGTACGAGTATTATACGGAGAGAATACATGAATTATACGTATAGAATACGATTCGTATTATGGGATTAAGTTAAGACTTAATGTTAATTCATTTGGGTTAGATTATGTTTAGTCCAATCAATTGAATGAGCAAGCCCAAGGGATTATTGTGTTAAGCCCAAGTCAAGGCCCAATATTAGATTGGTTAAGCCCAATGCAAGAAAAACCGAACTGTGGATCGAACCGGTAGGTCACCGAATGGGTAAAACCCATGGGGATGACCCATGGGCAAGGTGGGCCGGCCACTTGGTGTGCAAGGCAAGATAATCACTTGGTCACCAAGTATTTTACTTAGTGACAAAGTGTTGAATAGTATGGAGGTGGGACATTTGACCAAAAAGCCCTTCCTCTTGTTTTCCTATAAATAGGAAGCCTATGTTGGCCATTTGATGTTTTTACAAGACTCAACCAGCATATTTGAGAGAGAAAAAGAGCTAGACTTAAACCATTCTTCTACCTTGAAGCTTTTTTCTTAGAAGTTTATCAAGATCACAAAGATCGTTAAGGTAATATTCCTTAATAGTAGTTCCATCTCTTTTGGTTTTCTTTTAGTATGGAGAATCATAAATGGGTGGTGCATGTCTAGTATGGTGGAATAAGGATGACTTGTTATAGATTCAATCTCTACAAGTCATGAAATCATAGAAATCATAAGGTTTGATATAGCTTAAAATTATGAAAATATTGATTGTTGAGATTAATTGTTGATAAACAATTGAACTCCATCAATATGTAAATATGTGCATCTTGCTTGGTTAGGATGTAGATATGAAGTCCATGGAGTATTCCATGTGATTTGGCTTAGAGAATGTTAGTAACGAAGTTATGGCAAATTTCACGAAAATAGACGTTAAACGTCGAAAACGTTGAAATTCCGAATTGGTAGTCGAAAGTTGTTGTGAGGCTTGAAAATGTTGTTTTTCAATGTCAACACGTGAGATAGGATATTTAAGAGTCGTGGACTCAAGAATCATCAGATTTCGACTTAAAACGAAGAAAAAGGGCATTGAACGCTCATTAACGTTTACGAACGCTTAAAAAATGAACTCAATAGTAAATTTTGAGTTAACGGATTTGAAAGTGTCAAATTCTTATATGAACGCGTAGAGTATGTCATTTATGACGTGTAGGCTTTTGAAAGGACCAAATCGGACTTATAACGAAGAAGTTATGGCTCCGAGAATCACACTAAAGTTATGGCTCCGAGAAAGAAGTTGGTAGAAACAATGTGAGTAATGGTTTTATAGCTAATTACAGTGTGTTATGTGAATATATCATGTAGATTCTATAAAGGCTATGGTCAGTCGATTAAGTTTTTTGAAGACGCTGAAAGGCAAGTTTTCTTAACGCTTGTCTAACTTTCAAGTTAGTCAAGTTTTATGTGATTCATTGTATTGAATTGCATTACGGATTTTAAAGAAAGGGTCAATGCCAGATTTAACTCGGCTAGACTACTCGTAAGATATAGATTGATTTGTATACGTATCTTTCTATATAGAAATGTTAACGCTATCCTATGCCAAATTATTAGTACGGATGTGAAGGTAAGGTTTGTCTATGAACAAACAAAAGTATTTTTCATCGAATATTCGATGGGCACGCGAGTTTGCCAAATGTTAAACATAAATACGTTTAACGAATGAGTGTTAATCAACATAGAGTACTATAGGTTGATCACCTAGAAGTGCTCGTAAGTAATGCGGATGTACAGCCTTAGTGTTGTGATATCCTTTTCTAGTATGAAAACAGAAAGCTACTGTTCATGGTCTATCAACCGGTTCAGAATTCCTAATCTACTCTATACTTTGGGAATTGATGATATGAATTGTTAAAGTATTATTGTTTTATAATACTTCATAACTATTTGTTCAGTTATATAGGAATTGTCATATAATTCACGAATGTGGTATTACTGTTATCCTTTGTTAAACTTGCTGAGCTTGTTATTCTCACTTCTTGCGTGAATTATATGATTGAAGTTAAGGATGAACGTACTGAGAAAGCTAAGAGAGATAAGGGCAAGGCTAAGATGGATACTTAACCATCGTGTAATAGACTAGTATGTTTGTATGTATTATACATTATGAACAACAAACGATGTAATCGGTTTATGAACCTGGGAAGGATTATACTTTGATTGTAATAAGAATATAGTAATTACATTCATTATGTTGTATTTCAATGGAATGGTTGTATAGTTATGAGTACAGTGTAGCACCATATGTCGGGTTGGAAGATACCCGAATTTGGGGGCGTCACAATGGGAAAGTCATAGCATATGCCTCGCAAAAACTTAAAGATATGAGAGGAATTATCCTACTCATGATCTAGAGTTGGCAGCAGTCGTTTTCGCGCTAAAGATCTAGAGGCACTATCTATATGGGGAGAAAGGGGAGATATATTCAGACCATAAAAGCCTCAAATATTTCTTCACCCAAAAGGAACTCAACATGCGGCAACGACGTTGGCTCGAGCTGTTGAAAGATTACGACCACACCATTCAATACCATCCTGGAAAAGCGAACGTGGTAGCTGACGCGTTGAGTAGAAGATCATATGCGAGAACGAGTGTGATGTTGTCAACACAAAGGCCCATTTTGTGTGATTTACAAAAGATGAAGATAGAATTCCAAACTCTAGGGACCCATCCGATGATGTCAAGTATACGTATAGAACCAACTTTAATCGATAAAGTTAAAGTTGCTCAAGCCACAGACCCGGAGCTGATGCGTATGAAGAAAAAAGTACAAGAAGGTGTTATCCTAGAAGCAAGAATCGATGAAGAATGAATACTTCGAGTCAACTCCAGACTTTGTGTTCCTAACGACTCTGATTTGAAGTACAAGATCATGATGGAGGCACACAATACACCGTTTGCAGTCCATCCTGGAAGTATCGAAATGTATCATGATCTTCGACATACATTTTGGTGGAACAATATGAAGAGAGAGATCGCGAAGTTTATCTCGAGGTGTTTAACTTGTCAACGTGTAAAGGCGGAGCATCAAGTGCCTAAGGGCCCATTGCAACCACTTGAGATTCCGAAATGGAAGTGGGAACACATTACCATTAATTTTGTTACTGGTCTTCCCACGGTTTCTCAAGGCATAGATGCGATTTGGGTTATTATTGATAGATTAACTAAGTCTGCTCATTTCTTGCCTATATGGGAGACTTATTCCCTTAAACGTCTTGCTCGTATGTACGTAAATGAGATTGTGAGATTGCATGGCATACCAGTATCAATAGTTTCGGATTGTGACCCAAGATTCACTCACAATTTTGGGTTACCTTGAAAAAAGCTATGGGCATGGGTTTACGATTGGATTGACATACCATCCTCAAACCAGACGAGACGAATTAGAGAGGACTATTCAAACTCTTGAAGATCTATTAAGACTTTGTGTCCTAGACTTCAAAGGGAGTTGGGGATAAGTATTTACCATTAGTGGAATTCTCATACAACAATAGTTATCAGGCAAGTATAGGTGTGGCTCCATTCGAAGCATTGTATGGATGAAAGTGTCACTCTCCAGTATGTTGGGATGAGGTGGGTGAAGCAACATTGTTGGGACCAGAGTTGGTATGTATTACTACAGAAAAGATCCAAATGATTCGACAACGTATACAAATGTCACAAGATCGACAAAAGAGTTATGTAAATCTTCATCGAAAGGACGTGGAATTTCGTATTGGGGATAATGTATTGTTGCGTGTTGCTCCATGAAAGGGAGTTACAAGATTCGGGAAAAGAGGAAAGCTCAATCCACGATTTATTGGTCCATTTTAGATTCTTGACCGAGTAGGAAATTTGGCCTATAGACTCGCGTTACCTCCAAGTATGTCTCGTGTTCATAATGTTTTTCACATATCTATGCTTCGTAAATATGTGAAAGACTCGAACCACATTATTGAGTTAGAACCAGACGAAATAGCCGAAGATTTAACGTACGAGGAGGTACCTGTCAAGATCTTGGATAGGAAGGAGAATGTCCTACGCACAAAGGTCATACCACAAGTCAAAGTTTTATGGAGGAACCATGTTATTGAGGAAATGACCTGGGAGTTGAAAACGGAAATGAAAGCGAGGTATCCTCACCTTTTCGAAACACCAGGTACGTACGTCAATTTCGAGGATGAAATTTCATAAGGAGGGGAGGTTGTAAGACCCCGACTTATTATAAATGAACTTGAATTTCCTCTATTTATTATTTTGAAATAGTAATGATTGATTTGATTAATGTGGTTAGTTATAGGTAAAATGCGCAAATATCTTAAATAAGCAAGTGGTTATAAAATATTCATTGTTGTCGGGGAATATTCGTTTGGTCGTGGAATATTCAATTTACGAATGAATATTCGTAAAGCGTCCTCCTCAAGGGCCCCATAACTTGAAAAGCGATTGGATGAAGAAAACGACAAGTATAAGTTTTTTATAAATAACGGTGTAGTTATTATTCGAATTAATACCGTTGGAATACCCAATGGTTAAAACACGAAGAATACACGTTATCGCACGAGATATCACCGGTATTGCACCAATTATTGATTCTTACGTAAGAAGGCACTACTTAATAATTGTTACGATAATTATTGCTTCAATATTTTTTGATTCAATAATTGCTACGTTGATATTTTATATTATTGTTGTTTCAATAATTGTCATTTGCAATATTTCTCATTATCGGATCAATAATTCATATTATTTGAATAATATTATTAGATAGCATTATTGGCAATGTCTAAGGAAGTTCTGTCTAAGGAGAGGTTTGGTCACCTAATTGCGCACCAGTAAAGAGAAATCCTTATCGAAATCCCCTTTCCTGGGAACGACACAGTTGTCATTATTATGATTCTCAATAATATTATTTGTGAATAATTAATTATTGATTTATATGATAAGGAAAATATTTATTTATGTGGATAGAAATGGAGGAATTTTTAGAAAAGTGACAATTGTTGAAAATTGATATTTTATCTTTTCTGATAAAATAATTCATTTAAATATATTATTATATTATAATAATATAATAATGCTGATATTTTTACAATGACTGTGTGATATATGAATAAATGAGGAAGAGTATTTTTGTTACAAAAATGTTTAACACATGTTTTGTGTGTTGGTGGGCCCCATTTTGTGACTGAAATTGGATTATAGCCCTTAAAATCGTCCGTATGTGGATTTCGGTCAATTTCTGCTTGGAATTTGGAAAAACTTAAATTTACAAAGTTGTAGAGAATTGAATTTCCTATGGAATGGACATAAGATTCGAATTTTTCTGATAGAAGGGCTATTTATTATGAATTATTGAAGTTCCAAAATAATTGATTTTTGGAGTTTTAAATGATTTTAATAAGAAAAATGTTTTTGTAATTTTTGTGAGGTGGGCCACTTGTGTGGCTGATGTTTTGACAAAACAAAATTGGGCATAGGAAATTTATATAAATATATTAATATTTTATTAAATTTTCTGCTTTGGTGTTCTAAGCAATTTCCTATAAATAGGGTGCTCAGGTTAGAATTAAAAATCACACTAGAAACTGAAGTTTTCTCTCTATATTATCGAGCGTATTCTTATGAGTATTTTGATACTTTGAGTGTTGCTATACGGTGTAAGTTCCTTTAGCACTATAGTATTCCAGTTAGAAGTACTGTCTTTTTGAGGTAAATGATGTTATTTTTTTTAAATGATATTATTTCTTTCAATATCATTATGCCAAAATATTTGTAATATTTTTCTTGTGAAATTCTTGTCTTTTTTGTGTCGGGGTTACTATTCACGTATACGGCACTATTCACCGAAAAATGAAATTTTCTCTTCTTTGTCCCATATGTCTATTTTTGTTACTATCTTTGATTTTATCCATGTTTTGATATTCATTCTTGAATTTTACTCCACCATAGTATATTATGGGGTGTTTTTAAACATGGATAAACCGAAGTATGAATCCCTAATATTTGTTCTTTTGTCTCACTGGATTCATTTTCTTTAAAATATTTTTCATCATCCTCAGTCCTAAATGATGATATAACTGAATATCTTTGGCCTGTAGTGCAAAGATGAATGATTTTCTGATGAATATCTTTGGCCCATAGTGCAAAGATTGTTGAGATGAACATAACCAACTGTTGAATATCTTTGGCATGTAGTGCAAAGATGAATATTTGATTCAAGATGAATATTAATTTATGTTACAGGGATAAAATATTGATGATGAACTTTTAAATTCATAAATGTTAGTAGATTTCATTCTCTACTTAACTCTTCTAATGAATTGTTATTTCCGCTGCAAATATTGATCTGAAACTTGTTGTCTATTATATTCTATCAAATTTTTCCCTATTGAGGACTAACGATAATTTGTTCTATATTATTTAGTCATAATGTTCTTTACTGGGCTAGTTGAGCTCACCTTTTTCCTTTTTGTTCTATTTTTCTTCTCAGGAGGCGAGAATGTAGCGAGTACTAGTCGGGGTATGGAATGATGGTTCTAGAAAGTTGTTTTAGTGGTCCTCACTATGTTTGTAAAATAGTGTATAAATTATTGTAATGAGGACTTATTTGAGTGTGGATATTGTCTAGAAGACAATATTTGTATTTAAACTCACAGTTTATGTGTTGTCGTATTTTGCACGACAATTGTATTAATAAAGTTGTAGTTGTTTCTATACCATGTATTTGGCGACTCAGAATGGGTGATGTATACCTATTTTGGGGGCGTCACATAACTGTCATAACTGCCTTACTCCTATTTATTCATTATATCTTGAAGGGAAAATAAACAAATCTTAATTCCACTGTGCTTAATTCATTATCAAAACTAACAAGAGTTTCGAAAAGAAAGATTTTAAAATATCTATTCAACCCCCCCCCCCCCTTCTAGATAACTATTGTGCCTCTGGGAACTAACAAATACTTCTTGTTATCTTGAACTATCATTATTGATATACCCTTGAGAAATTTAAAACTAAATTGCTTACCCTTTTGCTATATTACTTGCTGGGCAAAATTGTTGCTCATCCTTGCTTTCCATAAAACTTTCAGTTAAGACAGAACGTGGTGAACCCTCTGGCAAGGACAAGGGTAAAGAGAAGGCTTTGGAGTAGTTATTTCCATAATGCTAGAATGTACTAATATTTGGTTATAGAAGAACTTATTTATATTAAGCTATGTTTAGTTTAAGTTGTATTGGATTATGTATTAGTTATGTCTAAACGGTGTTTAATTATGATTAATGTTTGCAAGAGATGTTTAAGTTAAGAACCATTAGGACGAGAATAATTATATTATAACAATGTAATTTATTCTATTATTCTGTTGTGTGAGATGTTGATTTATTGTTAGAGTTATTACGTGACACCCAAATTTGAGACAAGTGTGGTCTGAATTTGGGGGCGTCATATGAGTCGTACTATAATTCAGGAACAAGGCGATAAAGGAGGTGTAATCGACTATAAATACAAGGATACACCTTAATTCATAGGTAATGTAACTTTGAGCACTAAAGCATTAAGCCTCCATTGTTAACCTTGCATTCAATATATACTTATTCTCACACCGAAGTTATCCCTTGGTGGCCCTGACCGTCAGCTCTCCAAGTGTGGTTTTGTTTCTATACAAGATTTAGCACATAGATTTTGTGATTGAGCACGTTGACTAATCTTGACGTTACCATTGACGCTAAAAGGAGAGCCCTTTAGTGCTATTTCTGTAACGACCCAAAAATTCATACAATTTAATTCTCGACTTCGGTTGTTAATAATACAATCAACCTCTAATTTTGCATCATTAAACGATAATACAAACATTGAAATTTGCAGAATAATTAAAATTTTCTATTACAACTATCCTCGTTCCCAAAACCTTCAACCTTTACATATAAATATCTCAGAATCATTTTAATACTACAATAGTTTACATCGCAAAACGATATTACAATTCAAAATTAATACATTATTCAGAACCTTAAACATGGTTCCAATAATAATAACACAACTAAAGTGTATAAATCTTCAAGTATCACATCTGGTTCATGTCTTACAAGTAACACATAACTTTACCTTGAATCTTGAACCTGCAAAAGTGGTTATTTGCAAGGTTGAGCTCGATAGCCCAGCAAAATCTAATAGTTTTCACGCATCACGTAACACATAATAACATGCTCAACATATATCTCATAAACATTAGACTAACATAACATACATGTTACAGTTCATATAATCAAGTGTAAAGATTGAGTTCCTTACTCAATTAACATGCTTTACTCAATCAACGTAGTCATAAGTTGACTTTAAGATTTCATACATTCAACATATATATAACAGATCATGCTCTTTGCAATAAAGATTTAAAACAATTAATCACCAATTCACATAACAAATAGGAACTGAAAGACTTGCCTTGATCGTTGTTTGCCAATAACAGTTTAACAGCTTACAGATATTTACACTTCACGTGCCCTACACAATTATATAATCATTCACATTAATTATTAGTCACATAGAAATGCATATTAGTTGTAATGTAAACATTAATTTACGCCTCATAACCCTTCCTATCATAGATACACAATGTTCAATTTGATTGTGTTAACTTTCGACTTATATCTCACTATATTTCATATTCGAAGTTCATTCAAGTGTTTAAGTCTTGCTAGGACTACTTATTGGTTTTATATTAACCCTATTCAATATCTTATAATATTCATTTCATTTGATTTAAAACACTCTTTACGTTCATTAACACTTATCACGGCGTTTCGACGTTTATTCGTCACACCCCCAATTTATCTCTCTTGTATGTGATTAGTATGCGTATTCAACTTATCTAATATATCATTTATTAATGTTAAGCATCATTATACTTCATAGCATTCATGTTATATAACTTAGAACAACATCTTTTATCGTCAAGAGCACTACACTTGCATACATACATGCCCGACGCCCTCCGATTGCCTCCGAAAACATAACAGTCCTAAAGATGACCATTTTGACCCCTTTTCCATACCTTAAATTTAAAAACTTAAAGAATACGAGTTGTAGGTCTATTCGTCCTCGTTCTGGATCATCTTGAATCACCTCAATCGATGTTCGTATGAAAACGTTATGCCTAATTTACTATAGAAGGTCAAACAGTCTACCCAACACTGAAGCACGGCGCAGCTGTGCCCCAATTGGTCTTGGGGGCAGCGTAGCTGCGCCCTGGGAGGCAGAATGGCCCTTCAGGTTCTGCACTTCACGATTTTACAGACCTCCTCTCCTTCCAATTTTCATAACATGCGTTATACTCATCCAAATCAATCCATTTTCGATTCTATGGGTTCGTAATTCATAGAACTACAACATACTAGAATTCTAACAATTTATAAAAACATTAACCAACTAAAATTTGACCCAAAACACATGTTCATACTCTATTTTCATGTTTTAACAACTCTAGCGAATTCACTCACTACGAATTCGTTTTACATCCGTTTTGTCTAGTTCAACTTGGGTTGTTTTCATTTTTTCATCATACTAACAACATATATAAACAATTTCAGATTATATCATGAATTCATCATCAATTTTTATTCCAAAACAAGCCCTAATGTGTATATATATATATATATATATATATATATATATATCAATAAAACTCAATTTCTTCATTCTAAAACATGTTTCCATGGACTTATTTACTAAAAATTATTTTAAAAAGATAATTAACAGATTATGCATACCCAATATTCTTTATAAACCAATTCCTTACTCAAATCATGCACCACAACCAATTAAAGAGAAGAAGTTTTGATAAAACATAACTAAAAACTAGGGCTATAATATTACCTTTTAATTTCTCCTTAAGCTTAATTAGATGATGAGAATGGCTTGATTATCCTCCATCTCCCTTCTTTGATTCTTATAATAACCTCTTTTGTTTCAATTTCTTAGAGAATATGACTCTCTCAAACTTCTTTGTAAACTCTCTCTTCTCTCTTCTTCTTAGGCTTAGGCCAAACCCTTTTCACGTAAACTAAAAACAGACGCTAACATAAAAAATAAAATCGACGATAATATAATAAGGCTACTAAATACTTATCGCTTTTTTTTTTTTTAAAACTTAAAAGTCATAAGGCCTTGTTTGGCAAAACTAATTAAAATAATGACTTAATCATTCCTTAAGCCTTATTTGGAAAAACAAGATTAAAATAAGAATAAAAAAAAAATCTAAGGCTTTGTTTGGTAAAACCAAATTAAAACTCTTTTAATCTATTTTCATAAGTCATATTTATTGTCACACTTTATTTAAATAAATTCCCATATTCAAATTAAATTAAATCTAATAACAATTTATTAAATCCATTTACCACATAAACAAATACAATAAAATTATAATTTTCATTATAATTATAATTTTATTTAATAAATTAATACATCACTTAAATTACAAAAATAAAATTAAATACATTATAACAAATCATATAATCCTTAATAACTCTCTAATTTAGTTATTGAGTTAAATTAGAGTATTATCTCATAAATTTAATTCATCACTCTTTATCTTAATTAAGTTAATTTCTATAACTCACGAATTATTTACTTACTAATAAATAATCCAACAAATATCTACTAAATAACAAACACATCAATTAAAATATTTATTTAATTCAATAAATATTTAAAATTATAAATAAAATTTTGGATTGTTACATTCTTCCCACCTTATAAGGATTCCGTCCTCGGAATCACCGAAACCCTACCTTCCTCAGGTTTTCACCAAATCTGTTTTCAAAATTTATCGTTGAATGTCTTCAACACATTACCTTAATATAGGTTTTATATTTATTACTACTACCACCATTCTTCAAAATAAATTCTTGTAAGTTTTATTTCATAACCTTTACTTAGACTCAATTATATTTGAGCATTACATATTCTTTAACCCGCTTCATTTCTTTTTAAGGATCGTTATCATAAACACTCTCGGATATTACATTCACCCATTCTTCTAAGAATTTCGTCCTCTAAATTTTATTTATTAATCTTCATTCATTCAATCAATAAAAATAGATTTTATGTTAATACTTTATTCATTCAACTGGGTTCTATAACCACTTCTTTTCACAAAGATCTTTCTACAATTATTAAACTTTTCTATTAAAAGTTTTACATTATTCTTTGATAACTCATCTCCTTCTCATTTAAAAATTTCTTTTCTCACTTATTCAATATATTCATCATTCAGTGTCGCATTCCACGACTTACTTCTTTCTAAGGAATATCATCCTTACCACATTCACCTTTTAGAATAGCAAGAATCTTCCATAATTGCTCAATAATTGGGAAGCAGTATGAATAACTCGGGAATTTAAAAGATTCCAAATCATGCTGAGGGTCATAAGACCACGAACTATGTCCACAGTTGCAAGTAATCTTTCAACTTCAACTTTAACAATCATAAGACTATAAGGACTCCCGTACTTAGGGTGTTAAGCCCTTCGTACGATGTATTGTGCACAAACATTTAAATGTTATGCGTATGTCCATAGTTATAAGTAATCTTTCAACTTAAACTTTAACAGTCATAAGACTATAGGGACCCCCGTACTTAGGGTGATCAGCCTTTTGTACAATGTATTGTGCACAAACATCTAAATGTTATGGGTAATCCCCTATAAAAGGGTTGTTCATCTCAGCTTTTCAACATCTGAATCCGCACCAAAACAATTTGGTTTGGCATAACTTTTCAAGAAACGCTTGAATTTCATGAACATCTTTCAATATTCGTCTAGATGAATCAAATAGCATAGACTTCTACAATAATTCGGACATCAATCGAAATATACATATATATATATATATATATTCTCATATCTTAAAGAAACCTCAAAAATATTTTTATGACGTTATGATACCGCATTGTATTTATAGTCCGTTGAGGATTCCGTCATTTGGTGATTTTATCATACTACATCATACCACAGTGGGTTGACGATCCTTAGATCACATCCAACACTAAGTAATACTGCATCGATGACTCCATCATTTTTATCATCTCTGCACCAGGTTCCATGATGCATTGATGATATAAAAAAATACATTTTGATATATTTCAAATCATTTTTGTCTAGCCGAAGAAATTAGCATGTATATATAATAATAACAAGATTGTTTTTTTTTTAAACTCATTGGTTTCATCATTTGATCCAATGTTTTTCAAGAAAATATAAGTACAAACATCAACACGAAGTCAATAAATTTTGAAAGTCTAGCATAGCTAGAAGATTTGGAATACCTATGCTCCCATCATCAACTTCACTTTCTATAATGATATATTGCTTAATAGGTCTATCTATTCTTATCATCCTCAATACTCCATTCACACTTAAATATACCCCAGCCATCAAACTTACCGCACATTAGAAGTTCGTGAACTTGCCACAATAATATGAGTTTAAGAACTTGTCCTAATGCACTATATAGCGTCCATTCACGAGAGGGTTCAAAACATAACATATTATTATGAGTCACGAACTTACCATATGCATTAGTTTTAAGAATCGCACCTAATCCTAATAATATCTGACTAATCTTAATAGTTTTTAACTATCAAATATACACATGAGAAAAGAATCACCTTTTTGCCACATATACATTAATAGCGCGACACCAACATTCCAATGATTATCAATGTGATAAACTGAGTGTAAGCACAAAACCCTGCCCATACAAAGATTTGTACAACTCAGCCACCACATGAGTCCTCAATTGAAATCCCATCTAACTCTATCTTACTCTTAACTTGCTCTTTGCTCGGTACCACATTATCTATAACTCCTCGTGAGTTATCTCGTACTATTTCATAGTACATCAATTTCATAGCATCAAGCTATAATTATTCAAACATTACAGACCATCTTTCCGTTATAACTTAAACAGATCACGTCGTGATCTTATTCTATAATCATCTTCCTTAAAATTATTTTCTTAACTCATGATCGTTTTGTTTTGCGATCCTCTTTCTTTCCTTTTTCATCATACGTATCCATTTTCTATACTTGGTACACATTGAGTCACTAATAGTTTGAATATGGTACGCTGAGTGGTTTCCCACAAACAACCAACAAACTAGGTTCCGAGTTGCTAGTTCGTATATACCTCCGCTCTATGAAGGAATCGTTTAGCCCAGATACCATACATCAACTATTAAAGAGTACAATTGCACCATACTTAAATATAACTTCTTATTCTTAACTTCTTTATCACTCTCTTCTTATAGACATTGTATTTATTATCACCTTACATTCTTATTATTGGAGTTGGGTAACCCCCACATTCATATTCCTTATAACTCAGCGAGATTCTTCTTTGAATCCTCTCACGCATGTTTTAATCCCTTCTATATAAATTTCTTAAAGTACTTCTTATTGTTCAAACTCTATTTGAGCGTATTCTTACATTATCTTCATCTTCCTTCTCTAAGGTTATAGCCTACGGTACTCTTACCTAAGGTTTATAACCTACGACTTTGATACCAACTATAACGACCCCAAAATTCATACAACTTAATTCTCGACTTCGATTGTTAATAATACAATCAACCTCTAATTTTGCATCATTAAACGATAATACAAGCATTGAAATTTGCAGAATAATTAAAATTTTCTATTACAACTATCCTCGTTCTCAAAACCATCAACCTTTACATATAAATATCTCAAAATCATTTCAATACTACAATAATTTACATCGCAAAACGATATTACAATTCAAAATTAATACATTATTCAGAACCTTAAACATGGTTCCAATAATAATAACACAACTAAAGTGTATAAATCTTCAAGTATCACATCTGGTTCATGTCTTTACAAGTAACACATAACTTTACCTTGAATCTTGAACTCCGCAAAAAGTGGTTATTTGCAAGGTTGAGCTCAACAAACCAAAGAAAATCTAATGCTTTTCATGCATCACGTAGCACATAATAACATGCTCAACATATATCGCATAAACATTAGACTAACATAACATACATGTTACAGTTCATATAATCAAGTGTAAAGATTGAGTTCCTTACTCAATCAACATGCTTTACTCAATCAACGTAGTCATAACTTAACTTTAACATTTCATACATTCAACATATATATAACAGATCATGCTTTTTGAAATAAAGATTTAAAACAGTTAATCACCAATTCACATAACAAATAGGAACTGAAAGACTTGCCTTGGTCGTTGTTTACCAATAACAGTTTAACAGCTTACAGATATCTTCACTTCACGTGCCCTACACAATTATATAATCATTCACATTAACTATTAGTCACATAGAAATGCATAGTAGTTGTAATGTAAACTTTAATTTATGCCTCATAACCCTTTCTATCATAGATACACAATGTTCAATTTGATTGTGTTAACTTTCGACTTATATCTCACTATATTTCATATTCGAAGTTCATTCAAGTGTTTAAGTCTTGCTAGGACTACTTATTGGTTTTATATTAACCCTATTCAATATCTTATCATATTCATTTCATTTGATTTAAAACACTCTTTACTTTCATTAACACTTATCACGGCGTTTCACGTTTATTTGTCACACGCACAATTTGTCTCTCTTGTATATGCTTAGTATGCGTATTCAACTTATCTAATATATTATTTATTAATGTTAAGCATCATTATACTTCATAGCATTCATGTTATATAACTTAGAATAACATCTTTTATCGTCAAGAGCACTACACTTGCATACGTGCATGCCCGACGCCCTCCGATTGCCTCCGAAAACACAACAATCCTAAAGATGACCATTTTGACCCCTATTCCATACCTCAAATTCAAACAATTAAAGAATAAAAGTTGTAGGTCTATTCATCCTCGTTCCGAATCATCTTGAATCACCTCAATCGAAGTTCGTATGAAAACGTTATGCCTAATTTACTACAGAAGGTCAAAATAGTCTACCCAACATCAAGCACGGTAAGTTATGCTACTTCAATAGCCCTCGGGGCAACGCAATTGCATACCGGAGGCGTAATGGCCTTCGTGTTCTACACTTCACGATTTTACAGACCTCCTCTCCTTTCAATTTTCATAACATGCGTTATACTCATCCAAATCAATCCATTTTCGATTCTATGGGTTCGTAATTCATGGAACTACAACATACTAGAATCCTAACAATTTATAAAAACATTAACCAACCTAAAATTTGACCCAAAATACATGTTCATACTCTATTTTCATGTTTTAACATCTCTAGCGAATTCATTCACTACGAATTCGTTTTACATCCGTTTTGTCTCGTTCAACTTGGGTTGTTTTCGTTTTTTCATCATACTAACAACATATATAAACAATTTCAGATTATATCATGAATTCATCATCAATTTTTATTCCAAAACAAGCCCTAATGTATATATATATATATATATATATATAACTCAATTTCTTCATTCTAAAACATGTTTCCATGGACTTGTTTACTAAAAATTATTTTAAAAAGATAATTAACAGATTATGCACCCAATAATCTTTATAAACCAATTCCTTATTCAAATCATGCACCACAACCAATTACAGAGAAGAAGTTTTGATAAAACATAACTAAAAACTAGGGCTATAATATTACCTTTTAATTTCTCCTTAAACTTAATTAGATGATGAGAATGGCTTGATTATCCTCCATCTCCCTTCTTTGATTCTTATAATCACCTCTTTTGTTTCAATTTCTCAGAGAATATGACTCTCTCAAACTTCTCTGTAAACACTCTCTTCTCTCTTCTTCTTAGGCTTAGGCCAAACCCTTTTCACGTAAACTAAAACAGACGCTAACATAAAAATAAAACTGACGTATAATATAATAAGGCTACTAAATACTTATAAGTTTTTTTTTAAACTTAAAAGCCATAAGGCCTTGTTTGGGAAAACTAATTAAAATAATGACTTAATCATTCCTTAAGCCTTATTTGGCAAAACAAGATTAAAATAAGAATAAAAAAAACTCTAACGCTTTGTTTGGTAAAACAAAATTAAAACTATTTTAATCTATTTTCATAAGTCAAATTTATTATCACACTTTATTTAAATAAATTCCCATATTCAAATTAAATTAAATCTAATAACAATTTATTAAATCCATTTACCACATAAACAAATACAATAAAATTATAATTTTCATTATAATTATAATTTTATTTAATAAATTAACACATCACTTAAATTACAAAAATCAAATTAAATACATTATAACAAACCATATAATCCTTAATAACTCTCTAATTTAGTTATTGAGTTAAATTAGAGTATTATCTCATAAATTTAATTCATCGCTCTTTATCTTAATTAAGTTAATTTCTATAACTCACGAATTATTTACTTACTAATAAATAATCCAACAAATATCTACTAAACAACAAACACATCAATTAAAATATTTATTTAATTCAATAAATATTTGAAATTATAAATAAAATTCTGGATTGTTACAGTTTCAATTTTCAATCACCCATATATTCAGTAGAAGTTATGGCGAGTAAAGGAAAGATGGCCTCGAATCTGGAAAGATCTTTAACCAATCCAAAGACGCAAGTAAGGTGTAAAACCCCAACTTTTATGAATAAAGAATAATTTTCTTGAAATATATTTTTGAATATTATGGTGTGGATTTGATATAATGTTATAGTTGTGGATAATATTTACAAATTTTTCAAAGTAAGCAAGTGGTTATATAATACTCGATTGGTCGGGAAATATTTGTTTTAATGGGGAATATTCGTACTACGACACAATCATTGGTGGACCCCACAACAGAATTATTATCGTAGTTAGAAAATGACATAATTATCTTTTTATAAAAATAACGGCGGAAGTTTTACCGTTAAACTGTTGAACTACCCGGTAGTAAAAGTATAGTAATACGCGTGGTTGCATAGTAGCACAAGGTATTGATTATTGATGCTTACGTGAGAAGTCACTCAGTTATACTCAATTATTGCTACAGTAATTGCTGTATCATATCTCTTATATTATTGATTCTATTATTGTCACAGTATCATCTTCATTATATGATATATTATTAAATCAATAATTGAGACGACAAAGTTATTTATCTTATTAAATTGCAATATTTACAATGTCTAGAAGTTCTGTCAAGGAGAGGTTTGGTCATCTATTTGCGCGCCAATAAGGAGAAATCCTTATCGAAAAGCCCCCTCTTTCCTGGGAATGACCTGGTTATTAAATATTATGAGTTATAATATTAATGATGAATAAGTTCGTGTTGATTAAAGATGAAATTGATAGTTCCATTGTGTTGGAATTATTAGTGTTAGTGGAAATTGACATTTATTTCGATATTAATTGATGTCTGGAAGTTATACTGACCAGTCGGGTAATTAACCAGATAAATGAGCAATTAATTGCTATTAATTCACATGATTATAACTATTTGTTCACATGTGTGTACTATTGATTCACATTCTTGTACTATTAGGGGAGGTGGTGCAAGTTTGATAATACTTGTAGGACTAAATTAAAAATGAAAGAAAAGTTGAAGGTATTGTACTGTAATATTTCGAGCCCCAAAATATGCAATTATCGAAACTATATTTTCTTATAAATAGAAGCTCATTCTTCCTTCATTTCTCACCAATTCACTAAAGCTATAGAACAATTATTATAGAGAGAAATTATAGAGAGAAAGAAGAAGAGAAGTCTGCTACCTCTCTACTCCAGTATCAAGTTTATTTCTAAGGTAAGGGGTATTATTTCTTTCGTATTCATGAAAAGAGCTTCTGTTATTCTATTTTTATTATTATGTTGGAATAACTCGCCTCATGCATAAGTACCGCATACATAGTGAAATTCTTCTATTATTCCATTCTTTATTATTCTGTTGGAATATCATGTTTGTGCGGATTACGCTAGACCTAGTTCCATTCTTTATTATTCTGTTAGAATAACCTGTCTGTGCATTCTATCGCATACATGGTGAATTCTTTGTTATTCCATTCTTTATTATTCTTTGAATATCCTCATGCATGCGGATTACGCTAGACACGGTTCCATTCTTTATTATTCTGCTGGTATAACTCATGCATGCGCGTCTATCGCATGCATGGTGAATTCTTTGTTATTCCATTCTTTATTATTCTCATTAGAATATCTTGTGCATGCGGATCATGCTGAACTGGTTCCATTCTTTATTATTCATTTGGAATAACCTTTATACATGCGGTCTATCGCATTTACGTGAATTCTCCATTATTCCATTCTTTATTATTCATTGGAATATCCTATCTCGTAAGCGATTACGCGTGACCTAGTTCCATTCTTTATTATTCATTTGAATAACTCATATATGTGTGGATTATCACATGAATGGTGAATGATCCTTCGTATTCATTCCTTATTAAATTGTGGAAATGATCTGTCTACGTGGATTACCGCATGGCGGGTGAAAATCTATTTACAGTTTCATATATTCTATGATACTCATTTGGTTAAAGTTTTGGCTTCTATACTCCATGAAATTAGTAGAATATCCTAGATATTTACGCTTCATTCGGTATCTTTTCATCGAAATATTCTTCTGAGCATTCTTAAATTTTACTCCACAAAGCAGTATCATGTTGACAATTTGGACGTAATTGATTTCAAGATAAATTAACTTATAAATATTTAAAATTTATTCTTGAACTTGTTTTATTGAATTATTATGTCATTGTCATCATCCTCGTGCTTATATTGTGATGAAAGTCATTTTGGCTTACGTGCATAGATGGACTTGGTATGATTATGACTGAGGATTATTCAAGATAATCATGACTGTAATGTTATAAATGATGTGGTAAAAGTCCTCGGAGCTTTGTAGTGCATTGATGGACGATTTTTGGTATGATTATGACCGAGGATTATTCTAGTATAGTCATGACCATCGACGATTTAATGAATATCCTTGGCCCGTAGTGCAGGGATGACTCGATGATGTGGTTTATTTATTAAACTAAGTCTCAGTGATAAAAAATGATGAAAACATTTTAAATCATAGAAGATAATAGATATCATGCTCTACTTGACTCTTCTAATGGATTGCTTATTCCGCTGCAGTTAAACTTGATGTCTATTGTATTTTATCAGTTTAACATTGTTAAAGACTAATGATAATTTATTCTGCATTATCTTAGTTATAATATTTCTTACTGGGCTAGTTGAGCTCACCCTTTCTTTCACTGTTCTCTTCAGGAAATGAGAACGTAGTCGGGACTAGTCGGGGAACTAAGTGACGGTCCAGATGATAGCATTAGTAGTCCTCACTATTCTGTTAAATAGTGTGACAATAAATGTAATGAGGACTCCATTGAGTGTGGATATTGTCTAAATGACAATATTCTTATTAAAACTCATAGATTATGTTTTGTCGTATTTTACACGACTGTTGTATAATTAAGTTGTATTTAAATTTTGTACCATGTACTTGGCGACTCAAGATGGGTGATGTATACCTATTTTGGGGGCGTCACATAAGGGGTTTGGCTAAAGATAGACTAGGACTCGGTAAATATGCCACGGGTTCAGTACAAGTTTAATCTATAAAACGACAACTGTTCCCATAGTCGTGCCGATGACAGCTAGTCTCGAGCACGCACACATCAAAAACGAGACCGGGAGGCTAATGGCCAAGATATGCCTTAGTTGATTCTAAGTCATAAGATGAAGCAGAATAAGGATGCCATGTAGGCTTTATGCCTCCAGCAAAAGGAGTTAGATGCATATATGGCTAAGTTGGTGGGAGAATAAGAGGCTTCCTTAAGTTAGCAATAAAACCAATCCATGACACATCATTTGGACGGCTCTCGGCATGATAAGAACAGGCAAAGGAGACGATCTCAAGAAGGCAACAACAAGCAGCGGCGGACGTCAGGACGCAAATAGCAAATAACTTCTCCAGAGCACACAAGGGATAGGCATAGGTCATCCCCCCAGACGGAGGATTCATGAAGAGATTAGCATAATTGGAGCAAAGGTTAGCGGGTGTCAGTTACGGAAAGGAGTCACCGATCAACAAGACATCATCGTTTATCCTTGAGATTGATCGGGCTCGGACAGACCTTTCCAAGAAGATGCCACCAATGGAGTTATAATGGCTCTGGAGACCTTTATGACCACACTCATGCATATAACCATCTCATAAGTTACTATAATCACTCTGACACCGCTACGTGTCACATGTTCACCGCTCGAGAGTGGATGACATCACTGTCGCCAAACTTTATCGACTTATAGAAGGAGTTGTGCAATAAATTTCATGTATGGTTTAGGAGCAATAAGAGGAGGGGAAAGGTAACAGCTTCCCTCATGCAAATTAAGCAGCGTTCAGATGATAGTCTGAGCCAATACGTGAAGAGATTTCTAGAGGCAGTCGGAACGGTGATAGATCTAAATGACCTTTAGGCCCTCAGATTCTTTACCATCGGTTTGGATGTGGTGAAATCAAATAAATTAATGAAGGATATAATGGTCAACCCTCCAAAGGACTTATCGGAGGCAAATTATCGGGCGAAAGGTTTTATCGCCATCGAGGAAGCTATGGGGAGTCTAAAGCCACACTCGTACTCATCAAATAAGTTGAGGGATTGGGATGGGAGCAGTAATCCCAGGTCAGATAACAGGTCGGATACACAGCTGAAGAAAAATTTCAATAATGGGGGTTCGGGAGGTGGCCGACCACCCTTCCCGAATCGGGGAGTTAACGAGGTTTACACCCCTCTTAATACAGATCGGGCGAAGTGTTGACTTATGTCACACTCCATGTTTTGATGATGACTTTATTATTCCTCTAATCATGCTATATTACATTTCATGAAAATACATGAAATTTCAGAAAACAACAAGGAGGAAATTACAATGCCAAGACATCCTTGAGGAAAGAAAAGCAAATTTGAGTCCTAGGAATATATGTAAGATCTTAGCATCTATTACTTTCCAAAATAAGGCTCTAGGACATGTGCATTGCATATCGCCCATATTCATATTTGTTGTCACATGTTAATTAACTAGCTTTCATAATATGCATGGTCAATATTGCTCAACATAAACTAAGGAATCAAATCTTATGCGGTGAAGCAAGAAGATTGATTGAATTAAATTACCATAAGTTATGCATCAACCTAAGTTCACTAAGCAAAGGCAAATAACGGAGATATGTGACGCCCCCCAAATAGGTATACATCACCCATTCGAGTTGTCAATATATAGTACGAAATAACTACAACTTTATTATTACAACAAGAAAAGCTGTGAGTTTGAATACAAATATTATCTTCTAGACAATATCTATACTCAAATAAATCCTCATCATATTTATTGATACATTATTTTACAAAAATGGTGAGGACTACTAAACAACTCTCTCTAGAACCTTCATTCCATACCCCAGACTACGTACTCGCTTATATTCTCGCATCCCGAGAAGAAAAATGGAACAAAAAGGAAAAGGTGAGCTCAACTAGCCCAATAAAGAATATTATGACTAAGATAATATACAACAAATTATCATTAGTCTTCAACAGGAAAATTCTAATAGAATACAATAGACAACAAGTTTTTAAATCAATATTCAAGCAATGAAATAATAATTCATTAGAAGAGTTAAGTAGAGAATGCAAACTACTATCTTCTATGTATGAATTTAAAAGTTCATCGCCTATCTTTTATCCTCGTAACATCAATCAATATACATCCGAATCAAATATTCATCTTTGCACTACAGCCAAAGATATTCATATTTAATTAATCATGTTCATCTAAACACTGCTCATCTTTGCACTACTGGCCAAAGATATTCATCGAAATCATTCATCTTTTGCACTACTGGCCAAAGATATTCAATAATATCATCATTTAAGACCGAGGATGATGAAAATATTTTTTAAGAAACGAATCCAAAGAAACAAAATGACAAGGATTAAGGATTAAGGATTCGTACTTTGTTTTATCCATGTCCAAAAATACCTCAAAAATAATCATAGTGGTGTAAAATTCAAGAATGATCAAAACATGGATACAATCAAAGCTAGTATCTCAATATAGATATTTTAGATTTAAAAGGAAAATTTTCATTTTTCGATGAATAGTGTTGATGATAAGTGAATAAGATCAGATACGTGAATAAAGCCGTAGATATCGTGAATAGTAACTCCAGACACCAAAAGTTCCAAATTTGATAAAACTTCAAATCAATATTTCAAAGATAATGATATTGAAGAAATAATATCATTACTGAAAAATAATAATATCCCTTACCTCGAAAAATCGGTATTTCTAAATTGAAACACCTGATATAAAGGCTATGACTTGAACTTGCACCGTATAGCAATACTCAAAGTATACTCAAAATACTCACAAGAATACGCTCGATAATATAGAGAGAAAAACTTGAGCTTACGGTGTGATTTTCAATTCTAACCTAAGACCCTATTTATAGAAATTGCTTAGAACACCAAAGCGTAAAATTTAATATAATATTAATATATAAATAAATTTTCTTACGCCCACTTTGAATCCTCTAGCTTCAGCACTTTGCACATGTTTCATGAGGCCCACAAGTGTAAAAAACGTTTTTCCTATTTTAAACTTCCAAAAATCAATTATTTCGGAGCTTCGAAACTTCAATAATTCATAATAAATAGCCCTTTTATCAGAAAATTCGAATCTCGCGAGTTTTTATAGGAAATTCAATTATCTACAACTTTCCAGAAGAAAGTTTTTCCGAATTCCAAACAGAAATTGACCGAAATCCACAAACGGATGATTTTACAGGCTATAATCAAATTTCAGTCAATAAATGGGATCCAATTTACATGTTTAACATGTTTTAAACATTTATTACAACAAAAATACTCTTCCTCCTCGTATACTCATATATCCCACATTCGTTGTAAAAATATCACCATTATTATATTATTAAAATATAATAATATATTTAAATGAATTATTTTATCAGAAAAAGATTAAATTTCAATTTTCAACAATTGTCACATTAAAAATTTTCTCCATCTATATCCACATAAAATCAATATTTTTCTCATCATATGAATCAATAATTAATTATTCACAAATAATATTACATAAACACAATATTGACAACCGTGCGGTTCTGGAAAGAGGGGCTTTCCAATAAGAATTTCTCCTTATCGGGCCATGCAATTAGGTGACCAAACCTCTCCTTATGCGAACTTTCTAGACATTGCCAATAATGTTATCTAATAATATTATTTAGATAATATGAATTATTGCTTCGATAATGAAAAATCTTGTGTAATGACAATTATTGAAACAACAACAATATAAAATATCAACGCAAGAATTATTAAATCAATAAAATAATCGAATAAGAATTACTATAACCATTATTGAGTAGTGCCTTCTTACGTAAGAATCAATAATTGGTGCAATACCGTGCTACTCTTGTTTTAACCCACCAGTATTTTAACAAGATATTAACTGTAATAACTACGCCTGTAGTTTTTTTAAACAACTTATATTTGTCGCTTTCTTCATCCAATCGCTTTTTAGTTATGGGGCCCATAAAAGATCGCACTACCGCCGCATTTAATATTCCCCGACAAAGAAGAATATTCCACGACCAAACGAATATTCCCCAACAACAATGAATATTTTATAACCACTTGCTTATTTTGAAATATTGCGTATTTTACTCATAACTATCCACATTAATCAAATTAACCCTTACTATTTCAAAATAATAAATAGAGAAAATTAAATTTCATTAATAATAAGTTGGGGTCTTACAAGATATGCACCATTATATTGTCCCACGATTCAAGAAATCTAATTGGGTGTCTCCACCTGTCCAATATATGGTAAAAATTGTGGACACCGGCTAGCAAACACTTTATGGTAAGCACAAAACATGACATCATAGATCATGCATTATAAATAATGTTTCGTGAATTAAGGAACTTAATTTTGAGAAATCAATTAAGGCAACCAGTTAATCTTGTGCGTAATGTAAAAGCTAAGATCAAGGAACATTTCTAGAATGTTAAAGGAAGTCTGCTCCGTGATAATAATGGCCAAAAAGAAAGCTGACATATGGCAAGATGGCAAATAATCAGAAGAGATAGACTAAACGTGATGGACTATCTATTAAGCAAGATTCCCTCATCCATTACTCTTATACGCCTATATTGTTCACTCAATCATGACATATAAATATAGGAAATCTTGATCATTGGCATGGTATCCGGATGACAGTCTATGTATTACGTGATTTGTGTATGCTATCTCTATCGTTAATATCTCACATAGACAACAACGGTACTACACTGGAAAAAGCCTATAAATGAACTAATCTTGTAAAATAAAAAATACACGAAAAACATATACAGTATTCACAAAGCATAAAGTCAAAAAGTTGTTTTTCTCTTTGATCAATACTGATTGCATTAAGCAAAGAGCCTCCGTTAAGAAGATCATATAGAACATACTCTGGTAATATTCTTCTTGCATATCATTTCATATTAGAGCTTTAAGTTGGTAAGTGATATATTTCTTGATCATTAGACCTCTAGTGTGTATCTTATATTTTCATATCTCAATTATACTGTGCTTAATTCTGTTTGAATTGATAACTCGTTACAGTCAAGTTTGTGAAAAGCATAGGTGCTTAAGAGTGCATAGGTGCACAGGGAACAAAGGTGTTCAATTTGCTAGACCTTGTATTGTGATTGAAAGAGTTTAATAAAAGTGAGTCTCCAATACTAGTTGGTATTGGACGTGGATTAGGCTACTATTCTAGAGGGTAGTAGTTGAACCACATAAAAATTCTGGTGTTTGTGTGATTACATCATGTACTTTATTATTCTATTATCTATCCAATAGCCTGCATTCTATATCCACTTATATCAGTTAATTGGTTAACTTAAATAATGTCCTGATTTCATAATCCAGCTTGCTACATTAAATATCCAAAGGAATCTTTATAAGAAATAAAAATTGGACATAGTTGATGCCTACACTTATTCAACCCCCCTTCTAAGTGTACCTATTCAAATTTCATTTGGTAGCTAGGCTCTACTTATCTTGGTCTTAAAGGTGACTTGTAGGAAAGATTCTGACATGGCACAACTTAGAAACATTCATCACGAAGGCCAATTAACAAACCGACCTCTATTACTCTTTGGAACAGAGAACTACAATTTTTGGAAATTTAGGATGAGGATATATCTTAAGCGAGACCCATAGGAATGGTGGGTGGTAGAGAATGGACCCATAATCCCATGGAAAGATGATGGCACTCCAAAAAATCTACTCGAGATGGACTCAATCGAAACATACATGGTGTCATACGATTCAAAAGCAATGAACACTCTCCTCAGTGGCATGGTGCAATCCGAAATAGATAAAGTTTCCTCATGCAACACATCAAAGGAAATTTGAGATACCCTAGTGGTAAGTCATGAAGGAACATCCAAAGTACGAGAAGTTAAGCTAAGTATGCTCATGCATGACTACGAAATGTTCAAACTGGAAAGAGATGAAACAATCAAAATGGCTCAAGCACGATTCTTGGTACTCATAAACTCCTTGAAGCTACTCGACAAATCAATTCCATAAAGCGAAATCAATCGTAAGCTACTTCGGGCTATGCCCAAAAGGTTTGCATCCAAAATTACTACTCTTCAAGATTCCGTCAATATTTCTTCTATGGATACATTAACTCTCTTTGGTGAACTAGAAGAATATGAACATCAATTGAAAAGATATGATGACGAGGAAGAAGTTCCTCAAAAGAAAGTGTTAGCTCTAAATGCAGGAATTGAAGAAGAAATTGAAAACAACTCGGATGATGAAATAGCCATGATATCTAGAAGACTTAAGAGACTACTCCAAAGAAAGAATCAAAGGAAAAATACATTCAACAAACACAAAGCTAAGCCAATCGAAGAAACTTGTTTCGAATGTGGACGACCAGGTCATTTTAAAAAGGATTGCTTCCAACTCAAAAACAAAGGAAAGCAAGGCAATAAGGAGTTCAAAAAGCATAAAGCATTCCTAACATGGAGTGATGATGAAGAATCCGAAGTGGAAATAGATGCAAACGATGAACTGGCTCAAATATGCTTCATAGGACTTGAAGGTGAATCCAGTGAGGTACCTCTTCCTGATGGTATTACTTTGAAACACGAAAATGAAAAATTAAAAGAAAAAAATATGTACTTAAAAGAGTTAGTAAACACTCTAATGGGCGAAGTGAAAGCACTGATAGATGAAAAGAAAGAATTAGAAAAAGTAACACACACAAATGAGGAAAAGGAACTAGCAGCTAAAAATGATTATTTAGATAATTACAATAAAATATTATTCAACAAGGTAAAACAACTAAATAATGAAGTTGAAAAATTAACAAATGAGATAAAGATGAGAGATGTGTGCATTGATGCATTTGGCGATGAATCGATTAATAAAACACCTCCAACTAATGAACTACAAAAGGAAATAGAGTCCTTAAAAACCTCCTTAGCTAAATTTTTTCATGGGGAAGAAAATCTAAATGTCATGCTAGGAAAACAAAGACCCAGTTATGATAAATAAGGCATAGGTTACAACCCAACATACAGAAAGGAAGTTGAAATGCTCAAATCAAAATCCTCATTTAAATTAAATTATTACACGCCTTTTATTACTTGCAAAAATTGTGGCATTAAAGGACATCTAGAGATAAACTGCTCAAGAAAGAAAAATTGAAGTAAAGCCGCATGGGTAAAGAAAAGTGATCTGATTTCAACTAACACAAGTGGACCCAAAAATATATGGGTACCAAAAAGATAAATTGTATCTTTCTTATATAGGTGTGTTTCAAAGCCAAAGTATCCTCTCAAAAGTGGATTCTTGACAGCGGGTGTTCACGTCACATGACGGGTGACAAATCTAAGTTCATTGAACTAAATGTCAAAAAGAAACATGGAACTGTCACATTCGGTGATAATCGGTCATGCGAAATAATCGGGAAAGGTAAAATCCAGTAATTCAGTAAGGTTAACATTAATAATGTTCATCTTGTTAACGGTCTAGAGTTCAATCTTATCAGTGTTAGTCAGTTAATGGATAATGGACATCAAGTAAATTTTGAAAAAGATAAATGCACAATTTCACATGGTACTAACAATGCTGCTTTAGTTGCCCAAAGAGAAGAAAATATATATACTCTTGATTTTGAGCAACAGGAGGAAGAGTTATGTCTCGCAACCATTCAAGATGAAGTGAATCTATAGCATAAAAAGATGGGACATGTTCATATGGACCTCATCAAAAAGCTGTCATCAAAGAACTTAGTAAGAGGACTACCCAAAATGAATTTAAAAAGAAAGGTATATGCGAACCTTGTCAACTTGGAAAACAAGTAAGAATATCATTCACAGCCAAAAATATGGTATCAACTTCCTCTCCCTTACAATTGCTCCATCTCGATTTATTTGGACCTGAAAGGCATGCTAGTCTAAATGGTAAATTCTATGCTTTTGTGATAGTCGATGACTTCTCTAGATATACATGGGTACTCTTTCTTAGAACAAAAGATGAGGCATTTAAAGAATTTAAAAAACTGATTAAAAATTTGGAGACTAAATATAGTCTTAATCTTATAAAAATCAGAAGTGACCATGGTACAGAATTTCAAAAGGATTTTATTATATTTTGTAATAAAAAAGGAATCACTCATGAATTTTCAGCACCTAGAACTCCACAACAAAATAGAGTGGTAGAAAGGAAAAATCGAACATTACAAGAAACAGCTAGAACTCTAATTTAGGAAAGTAAACTCCCTAAGAAATTTTGGGCAGAAGTTGTAAGCACAGCATGTTATGTGTTAAATAGAGTGTTGATTCGTCCAATCATTTTGAAAACACCATATGAATTATTGAATAATCGTCTTCCTAGCATAAGCTATTTTAAAGTATTTGGATCTAAATGTTTTATTCTTAACACTAATAGAAATCTGGGTAAGTTTGATGCTAGATCATATAAAGGAATATTTATTGGCTATTCACAAAATAGTAGAGCATATCGCATGTATAATTTGCAAAAGATGTGTATCGAAGAATCTATACATGTCAAATTTAACGAATCTAACCATGATATTCCAAAAGAAAGAGAAGAAGATGCAGGAAATTTAGAGACTGCTGCAAATCCAACCTACCAGATAAAGCAAAACAGCAAGATCATAGAACCAATCCAGCAAGATGGATTAGAAGAGCAGCAGGACCAAGACCCTATCTAGCAAGCTGAATACGAAAATCAGGAACATATCCAGCAAGTTGAAATGGATGAACAACAAGACCACAATTCAGAAACTACTAAAGAAGTAATACATGATATTCAACTACCAAAATCAGCAAGATACATCAAAAACCATCCTCCTGAGAACATCATTGGGAACATAAACGACAAAGTTATTACAAGAAGAAAAGCACAAAATATGTGTGCTTTCTCAGCATTTCTATTCCAAATTGAACCAAAGAACGCCAAAGAAGCCATACTTGATGAAAATTGGCTTCTAGCGATGCAGGAAGAGCTACAACAATTTGAAAGATGTCAAGTGTGGGAGTTAATTCCTCCCCCAAAAGATGTGTCCATTATTGGAACTAAATGGGTCTTCAAAAACAAGCTTTACGAGTACGGAACAATTACAAGAAACAAAGCTAGACTAGTAGCTCAAGGGTACAACCAGCAAGAAGGAATAGACTATGAAGAAACATTTGCCCCAGTAGCTCGTTTGGAATCCATTCGTATATTACTAGCATTTGTCTGTTTCAGAAAGTTCAAGCTACACCAAATGGACGTCAAAAGCGCCTTTCTCAACGGATACATAAATGAAGAAGTCTACGTAAAACAACCACCTAGATTTGAGCATGACAAGTTTCCTCATTACGTATACAAACTCAAGAAAGCACTCTATGGACTTAAACAAGCCCCAAGGGCTTAGTACGAGAGATTAAGTAAGTACCTCCTGTCAAATGGGTTCATACGAGGTAAAATCGACTCTACGTTGTTTATTAAACGTCAAAATAAAGACTTTATTATTGTACAAATATACGTAGACGATATCATATTTGGTGCTACTAATAAATTTCTTTGTGAGTGGTTTTCCAAATGCATGCACAAGGAGTTTGACATGAGCTTAATGGGTGAACTCAACTACTTTCTGGGCCTTCAAATTAAACAAAATCATGAAGGTATATTCATTCATCAAACCAAGTATACAAAAGAGCTACTCAAGAGATTCGGCTTTGACAATTCAAATTAAAAGACCACACCAATGAGTACATCAATAAAACTTACAGCAGATGAAAAAGGTATGGATGTAGAGGTAACAAAATACAGAGGTATGATTGGATCCCTACTATATCTAACTGCTTCTAGACCTGATATAATGTACAGTGTGTGTCTATGTTCTCGGTTTCAGGCCAAACCCAAAGAATCCCATTTACAGGTTGTTAAACGAATATTTAAATACTTGAGTGGTACTACTAACTTAGGATTATTTTATCCAAAATGTGACAATTTTGACCTAATGGGTTATTCAGATGCTGACTATGCAGGTTGTCAAATAGATAGAAAAAGCACAAGCGGTGCTTGTACATTTTTGGGACAAAGTCTTGTTTCATGGCATAGCAAGAAGCAAACGTCAGTTGCCCTATCCACTACTAAGGGTGAATATTTAGCAGCAGGAAGTTGCTGCTCTCAAATTTTGTGGATGTGACAAACACTATGCGATATTGATATTATGTGTGAAAATGTGCCCATATACTGTGATAATACAAGCACTATAGACATCTCTAAAAATTCAATGCTCTATTCTCGCACAAAACACATAGAAGTTCACCACCGTTTTCTTAGAGACAATGTATCCAAAGGACTAATAAGATTAATATTTATCCCCACTGAGCATCAATTAGCAGATATATTTACAAAACCCTTAGGGGAAGACCGGTTCTATACCTTAAGAAGAGAACTAGGGATGTATCTGATATAAATATTATCTGCATGCTTTAAGGAAATTAAACAGTCACGACATATCTAGGTGATATAATGGCGCTTCATCAGATCTCGCTCAAGATCTTCATTCCCAAATCAAAGAACACGCCTTTCCAAATCTCTGGATTTACGCAGACCTTTAAAAGATAGACTCTACTTTACCAATCCAAGTTCTCTCTCTGTCTTCTTCATACTTCAACCCTCTCTGTGCCTCTACACATCTCTCAAACCCCAATTGCGAAGATGAAAACACGGCGGTCCAGACAAATACGTGACGAATCGGACGATGAGATATCACTACCCTCGCCACCTCCTCCTCCTACTGCTACTCGACGTCTAAAACGTAAGAAACCCTCCATCCAAACCATCTCCGGCGACTCCTCTTCGGTCAAATCTGAAGCTAGTTTACCCGCTCCTCCACCGTTTGGAACATCGACGATCACTAAATGGAGAGCAGTCAAGGAATCCTCACCCAGTTCTCCTCCAATAATGGTAAACCCTCTATATGTTTCCTTGCATGATGTTCCTAATGATTTCTTTAGGGGTCACAACTTTAAACTTCGCTTTAAGTCATCTATATGTCACAAAACCTTTGTTTATGAAAAATCAGTTGACATGTTTTACTACCAAAACTCGCCTCTTCAAAACCTCCTTGAGTCATGTGGTTTAGCTTCCTTAAGTGCACCTCCCTCTGTGACATCCAAAATTGGTTCAATAATTTTATACTAATCTAGAAAACAATGGGGACTGTTATACATCTTTTGTTAAAGGCAAATCTCTGTTTTTCACTGCTCCGGATCTAGGGAGCATACTCTTTATTCCATACACAGGGGACTGTCCCTTCACACTTAAGGGACCGGTTTATACCCCTTTGTCTCCTATTGTCCAGCTTCGCACTGTCATGGATGACCCCACCATCTCCACGGTCACCCTTCCAAAAGCCACCGAAGTATATCCTATTGCAATAGTTCTTCACAAACTGCTAAGGTACAACCTTCTCCCTCGTCTCGGTGGTGGAGTCGACTTCACTTACCAGGATTTGGTTTTGATAGCCTTGATAATGATAGGCAAACCATTCAATTTCTCTCTTATGATGCTCAAACACATGGTTAACTGTATCAAACATTCAAAAAAGTGTTTGCCTTACAGTTGCTTCCTCACTAAATTATTTACTCACTTTCAAATTCCACTCGATAATGAGGGCTCCATCCAACTAACTGATTCCATCGACTCTAATTATCTAAAAAATGCTCATATCACACTATTTAAAGGAAGGTTCATACGTGTCATACCCGAAATTCCCAATGCCCCAAACTCCACTCCTCATAATTCACTATCCCCTTCCCCTGAGATGATCACTCTTCTTCGTACCATTGCAAACAATCAAGCCACCATCACTGCTGATATCAAAGACATCCAACTTCGTCTGTCTATGCTCGAAAAAGGCAAACTCCCTATTCGGCAAAATGATCTTCAGTCTATGTTTTGCAATGTGGAAGATGAGTTTATTAACCTTCAAACTGGATTCGAGTTGCAAACTCGAGCTATGGTAAAATCCCTACAACGGAAGATGAACCGCAATGCCTGTCAATTGAGCACAAAACTCAAATTCATCAGCCATCAGATTGGGACTCTTGGACGCTTTACCGAGCGCTGCATGAATGACCTTAGTGAAGAGCTGTAAGCAGACCAAGTCCAAGCTCGCATACCTGAATGGCCACAATGCAACTGGCTGGCCGAATATCAAGGTGACTTTCTGGACTTGCCTTTACCACCTCCTACCTTCATCGCTCGGCCTCCCAGATTTTCCAACACCATGTCCCTGGAAGAGATTGCACACCGCAGGCTTCACCGGCCCTATTTCACTGCCCGCGCAGCCAACCACGTTCACTGTCCCTCTTTTTGATCGATGCCAAAGGAGGAGATGAATTATGATATTAGGCTTGCTCTTCAGACAATCTTTTTAATTTTTATTTTTCATGCATGATGACTGCTGATTCAAAGACTGTGGTTTAAATGGCTATTTTTTTTTTGCTTAAAATTTTCTAGATGTCTATTATATTCCTTTGCTAAACATGTTGTGGACTAACCAGAAACTGCAGGGTTACTCAAACACTGCATATGTGCAGTCAATAGTTAATGGGCATGCATAAATTAAGGGGGAGCTGTAACTCTCTTTAAGTGCATGGTTTTAGGGGGAGCCATAATTATTTTGTTGTCATCATCAAAAAGGGGGAGAATGTTGACTTATGTCACATTCCATGTTTTGATGATGACTTTATTATTCCTCTAATCATGTTATATTACATTTCAGGGAAAGACATGAAATTTCAGAAAAACGACAAGGAGGAAATTACAAAGCCAAGACATCCTTGAGGAAAGAAAAGCAAATTTGAGTCCTAGGAATATATGTAAGATCTTAGCATCTATTACTTTCCAAAATAAGGCTCTAGGACATGTGCATTGCATATACGCCCATATTCATATTTGTTGTCACATGTTAATTAACTAGCTCATAATATGCATGGTCAATATTGCTCAACATAAACTAAGGAATCAAATCTTGTACGGTAGAGCAAGAAGATTGATTGAATTAAATTACTATAATTTATGCATCAACCCAAGTTCACGGTTAAGGCAAATAGGAGGAGACATGCACCATTATATTGTCCCACGATTCAAGGAATCTAATTTGGTGTCACCACCGGTCCAATATATGGTAAGAATTGTGAACACCGGCTAGCAAACACTTTATAGTAAGCACAAAACATGACATCATAGATCATGCATTATAAATAATGTTTCGTGAATCAAGGAACTTAATTCTGAGAAATCAATTAAGGCAACCAGCTAATCTCGTGCGTAATGTAAAAGCTAAGATCAAGGAACATTTCTAGAATGTTAAAAGAAGTCTTCTTCATGATAATAATGGCCAAAAAGAAAGCTGTCATATGGCAAGATGGAAAATAATCAGAAGAGATAGACTAAATGTGATGGACTATCTATTAAGCAAGATTCCGTCATCCATTACTCTTATACGCCTATATTGTTCACTCAATCATGACACATATATATAGGATATCTTGATCATTGTCATGGTATCCGGATGACAGTCTATGTATTACATGATTTGTGTATGTTATCTCTATCGTTAATATCTCACATAGACAACAACGGTACTACATTGGAAAAAGCTTATAAATGAACTGATCTTGTAAAACGAAAAATACACGAAAAACATATACAGTATTCACAAAGCATACAAGTCAAAAAGTTGTTTTTCTCTTTGATCAATACTGATTGCATTAAGCAAAGAGCCTCCGTTAAGAAGATCATATAGAACATACTCTGGTAATATTCTTTTTGCATATCATTTTATATTAGAGCCTTAAGTTGGTAAGTGATATATTGCTTGATCATTAGACCTCTAATGTGTATCTTATATTTTCATATCTCAATCATGCTGTGCTTAATTCTGTTTGATTTGATAACTCGTTACAGTCAAGTTTGTGAAAAGCATAGGTGCTTAAGAGTGCATAGATGCACAAGGAATAAAGGTGTTCAATTTGCTAGAACTTGTATTATGATTGAAAGAGTTTAATAAAAGTGAGTCTCCAATACTAGTTGGTATTGGACGTGGAATAGGCTACTATTCTAGAGGGTAGTAGTTGAACCACATAAAAATTCTGGTGTTTGTGTGATTACATTCTGTACTTTATTATTCTGTTATCTATCCAGTAGCCTCCATTCTATATCCACTTATATCAGTTAATTGGTTCACTTAAATATTGTCCTGATTTCATAATCCAGCTTGCTATATTAAATATCCATAAGGAATTTTTATAAGAAATAAAAATTGGACATAGTTGGTGCCTACACTTATTCAACCCCCCTTCTAAGTGTACCTATTCAAATTTCACGAAGATATTGGAGGAGATGAAACACAAACCATACTTTGAACAGTGCCCAGTTGATATAGGAGAAATCATAATCGATATTGCAACTACCATTAGGTCGCTGGACACTCAACCGAGGATTGTTAGCATCTGAAGAATTTGATTAAAAAGAACGTTTAGAACGTGGAGTTAGTCCATTATATAGTTAGACGGGAAGGTTCAGAGAAGAAGCAGGAATTCCCAAATTGGGAACAGCCGAAGGATCAACAACCCTGATAAATAGGTTTTATACTTACGAATCAAGTATTAACTTATTAGAAATGTTGCTTATTCCCATGAGTTTAGTATTTCTTCATGCATTTTTGTGTCATTTTTGTAGGATCTATGCTTGGGAGCTGTGTGGCGACAATTGGTATGGAGTAACATGGAAAAGACCAGGAAAACTACAGATCAAGGGCAGTGCAGCCATGCCCAAAATGACTTAGGGTGCAGCGCGACCGCGATTGACTTTAGTCATCAAAAGATCCTTTCTGTCAGGGTCGCGCGGCCGTCCCCAAAGACAGTTCAAAAGCAGTATGGCCGCACCATTTCGGGAGTTGACCTAGTTTAACTTTTCATTTAAATAGAGCAATCGAGGTGTAACGCGAAAAGGATTCATAGTAGGACTAGGATTTTTTTCTGAGAGTATATATTCAGTTCTTGGGGGACTCCATTAGATTTTAGATATTCAATTAGGCTTAGGATTCAAAGCCCTAGTTTGAGATTTAGACTTGGAGACTTGAAGCAATTATGAAAGCATGAAGGATTCAAGTCAGGAGCTGAAGGAAAGACTTAAGGATTCCGTTCACAGATTCTATTATCTTTCTTATCTTTTACTTTGTATTTTGAATGATTTTTTATCAATTGTGGATTAGGGATTTTACTTCAATTATAAATTAATTTCTATTTAAGATTACAATGGATCTTATTGCATAATTTATTTTGATATGCTTCCTTATTAATTAATGTTATCTATTTTAGGATTGTCTATTATGATTTATGCTTAATTGCTTAATTGCCTGATCAACAATTACCGTGGTAATCTATATAAACTCGAGAGATGGATTATGGATTTAGACTTTATCATAATAACATATGATTGTGTTTTCTGCGTGGCGATGGAACTCATGATTTATGTCTAAGATAGAGATATACCTATACGCCGCATGTAAATCTGATAGAGAACACGTGCTTTAAATCATCTTTAATTGTAATTCATATAGAGATATAGTAGATTAGTTAATTAGGGTGTTCATCTTAATTCTATCATCTGTGGATTTAAGTTGATTTATTTATGGTGCATCGAGAGATGGTCATAGATATTGATGTATTATTGATTAACAATTTGGAGTAAGTAGCATAACTTAACAGAAAGTGTATTGATCTAAGTGAAGCAATAAGTGAAATTGTAATCTTAAGTCTTCATTAGCTGGTTGCAATCCAGTGATATTTAGTATTAGTTTTATTAAATATTTTACGTCACAATCTTAAATCATCTATTTAAATAAAATTAATTTGGTTAAGAGTTAGTACTTGGTAATTTTTATTATATAATTTTTCATGGAACGGTACTCTACTTACACTTTATTACTTGTTGATCGTGTGTACTTGCACGTATTCATTGATTACAAAATCTATCAACAAGCCCAAACAGAACCAGCCTCTTCGGAAGGTGGTAGAAGTCATCACAAGAGGATCGGTTGGGCGCGTAATAGGCAAGAAGCGATTAGGTCTTGTGGATGCATTATTGATAATGTCTGAACAACTTGCCAAGAGGGACCAGGCTTATCCTGACTGTCGACGCCGGGGAAAAAGGATTCCTTTCCTAATGTGTTGTTTCTACCCTTTTTTATCTCGCTAAGTTGATTTTAATGATTAAAGGGTGATATTTTAGGAAAAATACTAACATAATTGCCAACGGGGTTTTGAAAGATTGATTTTAATGATGGGCCAATTAGGTAGAGTAGCCAGTTGGTATAAGTTTAAATGGATGTACCAACTTATCCTAATTTTTGAAGATTTTCGTAATACGGCCCAATATGTGACTCCGTAAAATTGGTATGGAAACCGATATTCATAGAGTTCGGGAGCTTGCTTAAGCGAGGGGAAGGTATTAGCACACCCCTCGATTTTCGTAAAAACACGGTTATCGCATCTTGTTGTTTTTCTAAGTGTGAAGTATGAGATTTGAGAAATCTAAGATATTTAGTTTAGAATCGAAATTGTGTTTAAGTGCGTTATTTTTGAAAGTAGTGATGAACCTCTTTGAACCTATAAAAGAAGTATTTGATTTTAAAAAATGTTTATTTTTAGATTTGGTGTTGATAAAATTAACGTTTTGAAGGTTACGTTTTGAAAAACAAGGTTTTCAAACCCTTCATCAAATAGGAATCGAGGCTCTTTGTAACTTCCAATTTTTTAAAACTTAAATTTGTCTAACCCGAAGTGAATTGATTTTATAAAATCTTTACTATTTAGTTTGAAAATCGTTTTAGTGATAATATACGAAATAAAACATCAAAAAGGGTCAGGCCACCCCTGGGCATGAGTTCCATCTTGATAGGCCTGAGAAACTATAATTACAAATTTTCACTATCACGGGGCCTTAAATTTGGTCTCTCGAGGTGAAACTCTCGATATCATTTTAAGGCTCGAAGTTACATGTACAATGATTTGAACATCTATTATTATAATCAAAATTATGTCTATCATGGGAATCGAGTCAAGATTCGATTCGTGGATCTCTACTCCATGATTCCTAGGCTCACATTATAACATCCCAAACACAAGCAAAAAGGATCTAAAAGCAGGCTCCCGAACCCTAACTTTTAGATTACAACACCGAAGGTAACATTCTGAGGGACATGTGTATTGATGAGATCTATTAAAGGGGTTTAGAATCTTGGACACAAATCCATAGATCTAAGATACCCCGAGATCCGTACAATGACACAATCGAGATCTAAATATAAATAAATATAAAAATATATCTTAAACCCGCTATCAGGTGATTCATTTGTTAGAATCCTTAGCACGAGTAGTTAGGACCTCCTCCCCATTAGATATGGATCTAGTGTTTTGCGGAGCGTTCAAAATCAATTGAAAACATTAAAAATGACTAGATCTAACCTAGATCCGAGCCAATCTAGCAAAAGATTCGATATTTAACTATATACAAAAAAAATAAACGGTAAAATATATAGATCTATAGATAAACAACCAATATATGTATAAAGATTGCAACTTTAACTAGATCTAAGCATAATATTTAACAATGTCTAATAGATTTACAATGAATGTACAAAAAGATTCGGTTTTTCACCTTGGGAAATGAAGAAACGAGCTTATTTATTTTTAATCTATGTTATTACACTCAAATATATGAGAGAACTACCTAAAAATACTAGATTTGTATGAAATTTAGTGATTTTATGCTTATAAATATGAGCCTCTCTCTAGGATGCTCTCTCTCTCTAAAATCTAAACAAATGAGCTCACCCCCTTCAAAAATAAACTAATCTCATCCATTCAAAGGCCTTTTAGGGAAGCCTCTATTGCACTTGCGGTTGGTCGCTAATACATCTAGGTTGGCCAAAGTGGGGCCCACCTGCCTCGGCTTTCATGCCGCAGAGTCGACTTTTCGTCCTATTTGTTGGAAAGTCCATAATTTTCAATCCGGGAGGAGTTGAGAGATGTGTCATAACATTCTGAAAAGCTCTTTCTGAGAGATTTCCAATGATATAAGATTTGTCCAATTCCAAGTTCGGGAAAATAGAGAAAAAGGGGAAACCATCCCTTGGTAGATGTCAGCTAGTCATTCGCCTTGCTTTGCATAATCGGTTATTTGGAAGCCTTCGTGGGAGTTTTATATACTTGTTCTTAACTTCTACTATACAATGACATCAATTTTAATCGATTTAGGGTCCGGGAAGATAGAGCAAAAAAACAAAAAGTATCTTAATGAATACGCCAACTAGTCAACCTTCTTGCCTTGAATAGTCTGCTGCTTGGGAATTTCTGTGGTGGCTCTCATGAACTTGTCCTCAGCTCCTTAATTCTTGTGACGCCCCCAAAAAAGGTATACATTGTAAGACCCCAACTTTTATGAATAAAGAATAATTTTCTCGAAATATATTTTTGAATATTATGGTGTGGATTTGATATAATGTTATAGTTGTGGGTAATATTTACAAATTTTGCAAAAGTAAGCAAGTGGTTATATAATATTCGATTGGTGGGGAATATTCGTTTTAACGGGAATATTCGTACGACGACACAATCATTGGTGGACCCCACAACGGAAGTATTGTCGTAGTTAGAAAATGACATAATTATCTTTTTCAAAATAACGACGGAAGTTTTACTGTTAAACCGTTGAACTACCCTAGTAGTAAAAGTAATGCGATGTCTGCGTGATTGCATAGTAGCACACGGTATTGATTATTGATGCTTACGTGAGAAGTCACTCAATTATACTCAATTATTGCTACAGTAATTGCTGCATCATATCTCTCATATTATTGATTCGATTTTTGTCATAGTATCTGTGACACCCCCAAATTCGGTACTTCCATTTCCACAGGATTTGGTGTTCACTGTACAAATATCATCTATCTATCTACCCATAAATAAATGCAAACCATGCAATAGATAGAAATAATAAATAAACCTCCCCTTATGGGGTTACATCAACTACATAATAATAAAATCCCAAGTTGCACTAACCTTAAACATCTGTGCGGAATCATAAACAAATAATAAGTCTTTAAATAACATAAATCCTGAATATCATTACATAAACAAATAAATAACCAATCTTCATTACTTGTTAATCTTGCCCTTGCCTTTACTAGTGGAAGGCTCGTCTGATCTTTCGTTCTTAACTGCAATGTTATTATTATGCAAGAGTGAGCACGATTGACCACAAGTATAACAATATAACAAATGAATAATAACATGCGAATAAATCAAAGACTTCTGAAATAGGAAACTCAACTTTTGAATCAGGAATGAATAACAAGAAACAAAAGAACTTATGAGGGTCATAAGACCTTGAACTAAGTCCTAGGTTGTCAAGTGTTTATACTTGAAACCTTTAATAGTCATAAGACTATGGACTCTTCTTCTCGTACTTAGGGCTATCAGCCCTTAGTACCATCTTCATGCGCACAATATCTTAACGCTAACGATAAGTAATCCCTATCTGTGGTTGTTCATCTCAGTTTGATATTAGAGTTCGCACCAATGAAAGTTTGGTTTGGATAATTCATCAAGGGTTCTGAAATTTAGAACGCTCATCAACTATGGACTAGTCGAATCATGAAGGGTTCGCTAGTCTAACAAAGTTCAACAAAGATGTCGATAATTTAAAATTGAATAGCAATCTCAAAAGGTATACAATAGAATAATTATTGTATAACAGAATAATACTTTGAAAGATTAATACACTTTAATATAATAAAATGGACTTGATCAATAATAACGAGAATTTGCTCGAAGTAAAGAGACAACTTATAAACTCATTTTAAGATAACGAGTAAGGTTAGGAAACTTGCCTCGTGCGTAGATTACACGTTAATTATACTCGTTCCTTGATTTAAATCCTACATATCATTTACTTTCACAATACCAGTCAATTATAACGTACTAATCATCACAAGTTCATTCTCTTTGTCTAACTTTGATTATGACCATACTTAGTCAAATTACTACATTCATTAACACACAATTTACACTTTATGAACAATGAGCTAACTATGTGTTCAATAATTCAATTCACACATAAATGTGTTATTGACATGTTAAGAAATTATTTTAACAACTCATTCTATGTCTAACATGTTTTCATGTTCATTAGGTTAAGTTACTAACACATTGCTATACTTGAACATTTAAAAACTCATTTCTAGACCATTCTGCTAAGTGGTATTGCTATTTTAAGCTTTATTAAGCTTTATTCTTGGCGCTGCATTGCATACAGCATTCTAATTAGGACTTTTGGCGTTATGGCTCGAGTTTTAGGCACAGAGTTGGCGCCATGGCCCCGAAAATCCAGTTTTTGAATTTCCAGTTTGCAAAGAACACAGAATCAGGCGAATTTGTCATTTCATGGTCATTAAATTCATCAAATTAAACATACCCATAAACTAGAATTCTTACACAATCATTACCCAATCTTTATAGATAAATTTTAACCAATTAAAACACATAATCACCGAATTAAAACATGTAATTTTACTGTTCTTGATGTTCTTGAAGGTTTTAAACATAAAACATAAAATTTAACACTACGGATTCGTTATAACACCAAATCCATCCATTCAAGTTTTGTTTCCTTCGTTTTAACATGTGATAACATAATCTACCATTAAATTTGAAATAAAACAATAATTTGTAGCATACAAATTCCCATAAGGGCCATACATATGAAACTTATACTCAGTAACTTTATAAATCGATTTATAACATGTTTGAATGATATTAATGTTATGAAAACATACATATATGATAATGAAACATATTATGATTATATATATATATCATATATAAACACATAAGTCATTAATTTTTCAATTACAGAGACTTATAGTATATTTTCATAGAAAGTATAAACAACATAAATTTGAGTTTTAGGGAAAAAGAGATTACCCAAAGCGTAGATGAGTAGAATTGAAACCCTTTTCAAATTCTTCAATCACACAACTCACACTCTCCCTCAACAATTTCTCAATCTCTCTCTGTGATGCTTTGCCAGACTTAGAAAATAATAAAAACATAAGACGTATATAATAAGAGTGAACTGACGCGTTGTGGAGGTCAGTTACCCATCATGGGTAACTGCTAATAACTTCCACTAAGGCCATGTTTGGCAAGCCTTAAAAGGCTTAGACCCAATTAATTTAATTAAACTTTTATAATATAGTTTAATAATGTCACACCCTTTTATAAAATAAATCAAATATCTAATTTAATTTAATTCAAGTAACATATAATAATTTCTCCTTAATTCACATAGTCACATAATTCAATTTCTCATTTATTAACTATATGTCAAATTATTAAATCCCTAATTAATTATAAATTAATTAAAATAACATTAGGCTTATTAAATATTTCTTTTTAATTCAATAAGCTCACATAAATACATACTTCGAATAATAAAAATTCTCCACATTAATTTAATGAATATAACACATATAATTAAATTAATCTACCACAATTTCATCAATTAATTATTTAATCTAATAATTACTTCATCAAAAAATATTTATTCAATCTAATAAATATTAAAATTAAATTACAAAATCTCGGTTGTCACATCTTTCCCCCCTTAAAAGGATTCTATCCTCAGAATCACAACTTAACAATTCGTCCCGTTATATTCTCCCCCCTTACAAAGATTCTGTCCCCAGAATCGCTTAGTATAGTCTAAGTAAATAAATGAGGATAATTCTTCATCATATTCTCTTCGAGTTCCCACGTAGCTTTTTCAGTGTTGTGGTTCCTCTAAATTACCTTAACAGAAGGTATTACTTTATTCCTTAGAATTTGCTCTTTTCGATCAATAATTTGAACAGGAATTTCTTCGTAAGATAAGTCTTTGTCGAAATGTAGGGGTTCATTGTAAGACCCCGAATTTTTTTTAAATAAAAAGGAATTTCCTTTATTTATTATTTTGAAATAGTAAGGGTTGATTTGATTAATGTGGATAGTTAAGGGTTAAATACGCAAATATTTCAAAATAAGCAAGTGGTTATAAAATATTCATTATCGTCTTGGGGAATATTCGTTTGGTCGTGGAATATTCGTCATTGCTTCAGAATATTCGTACGACTACAAGAGCCACCATGTGAGCCCCTATAACTGAAAGCGATTGGATGAAGAAAACGACAAATATAAGTTGTTTTTAAATAACTTGGCGTAGTTGTTCTTGCTTATCATTGTTGGAATACCCGGTGGTTAAAACACACTAATACGCGTTGTTGAGCGGTTAGCTTACCAGTATTGCACCAATTATTGATTCTTACGTAAGAAGGCACTACTCAATAATGGTTACGATAATTACTTTGCTCATATTTTATTGAGTTAATAATTGTTTGCGTTGATATTTTATATTCTTTGTTGTTTGATAATTGTCATTACATACAAGTATTTTCATTATCGAAGCAATAATTCATATTATCTCGAATAATATTATTAGATAACATTATTGGCAATGTCTAGAAAGTTCTGTCTAAGGAGAGGTTTGGTCACCTAATTGCGCCATGATGAAGAAATTCTTATTGAAAGCCCCTCTTCTGAGAACCGCTCACGGTTGTCAATATTGTGATTCTGTAATATTATTTGTGAATAATTAATTATTGATTTATATGATGAGGAAAATATTGATTTTATGTGGATATAGATGGAGAAAATTTTTAAAATGACAATTGTTGAAAATTAATATTTTATCTTTTACGATAAAATAATTCATTTAAATATATTATTTTAATAATATATTAACGGTGATATTTTTACAACGAATGTGGGATATATGAGTATCTGAGGAGGAAGAGTATTTTGTTGTTGCAATAAATGTTTAAAACATGTTAAACATGTCGGTGGATCCCATTTATTGATGAAATTTGATTATAGCTTTAAAAAAATCGCCTGTTTGTGGATTTCGGTCAATTTCTATTTGGAATTTGGAAAAACTTTCTTCTGAAAAGTTGTAGAGAATTGAATTTCCTATAAAAACTCATGAGATTCGAATTTTCTGATGAAAGGGCTATTTATTATGAATTATTGAAGTTCAAGAAGCTCAAAATAATTGATTTTTGTAAGTTTTAATTATTTATTTTATGAAAAACGTTTTTATCATTTCTTTCTAGAAGGTTGGCATGTGGGAAATGTTGGGATCTGATTTCCAAAGAGGCATAGGAAATTTATTAATAATAATATATTTTATTAAATTTTCTACTTTTAGTGTTCTAAAGCATTTTCCTATAAATAGGGTGCTTAGGTTAGAATTGAAAATCACACCGTAAATCAAGTTTCTCTCTCTATATTATCGAGCGTATTCTTGTGAGTATTTTGAGTATACTTTGAGTATTGCTATACTGGGTGCAAGTCCAAGTCATAGCTTATATCCTGTGTTTCATCTAGAAATCTTGATCTTTCGAGGTAAGGATATTATTTTTTTTTTGTAATGATATTATTTCTTCAATATCATTATCTTTGAAATGTTGATCTGAAGTTTTATCAAATTTGGAACTTTTTCATGCTCGGGGTTACTATTCATGGGTTACTATTCATGAGTTACTATTCACGACGAGTTACTATTCATGAGTTCTTATTCACGAGTTACTATTCACGAGTACTATTCATGAAGCGTGAAGATGTTTTTGTGGAATTTCTATCTTTTGGTGTGAGAGTTACTATTCACGATATCGGCCTTATTCACGATATCTGCACTATTCACGTGTACGGTCTTTATTCACCAAAAAAATAAAATTTCTTCTTTTAAGTCAAAACATCTATTCGGATACTAACTTCGATTGTATCCATGTTTTGATCATTCTTAAATTTTACACCACTATGATTATTTTTGAGGTATTTTTGGGCGTGGATAAAACCAAGTACGAATCCTTAATCCTTAATCCTTGTCATTTTGTTTCAATTGGATTCGTTTCTTTAAAAAAAAAATATTTTTCATCATCCTCAGTCTTAAATGATGATATAATGGAATATCTTTGGCCTATAGTGCAAAGATGAATGATTTCTTAAGAATATCTTTGGCCTGTAGTGCAAAGATGAATGATTTCTGAAGAATATCTTTGGCCCGTAGTGCAAAGATGAACAGTGTTTAAATGAACATGACTAATCGATGAATATCTTTGGCACAGTAGTGCAAAGATGAATATTTGATTCCGGATGTATATTGATTGATGTTACGGGGATAAAAGATAGAGCGATGAACTTTTAAATTCATACATAGAAGATAGTAGTTTGCATTCTCTACTTAACTCTTCTAATGAATTATTATTTCATTGCGAATATTGATTTAAAATTTGTTGTCTATTGTATTCTATTATATTTTTCTCGTGAAGACTAACGATAATTTGTTGTATATTATCTTAGTCATAATATTCTTCTTGAGCTAGTTGAGCTCACCCTTTTCCTTTTGTTCCATTTTTCTCGGAGGCGAGAATATAGCGAGTACGAGTCTGGGGTATGGAATGAAGGTTTTAGAAAGGATTGTTTAGTAGTCCTCACCATTTTGTAAAATAATGTATCAATAAATGTGATGAGGATTTATTTGAGTATAGATATTGTCTAGAAGATAATATTTGTATTCAAACTCATAGTTTCTTGTTGTAATAATAAAGTTGTAGTTGTTTACATACATATATATTGACAACTCGGAATAGGTGATGTATACCTATTTTGGGGGCGTCACATTAGTATCGAGCTTAGGGATATGATCTCTGGCGGAGATCGGGGAATAGAACTAGGAGGGAGAGACGAGTAAATCCTTCGCTAGTGTGTCCTACCTAAGCTTATTTGTTAGTTGGTCAAGATATAGGGATATTATGTGATATATTGATTTCCTTAATTAACCCTTGTTTTATGGCGGTGTTTGAGAATGTCGAATGAGAATATTAACAATGGAAATGAGACCGTGGAGATGCTGTATTCACCAACGAGGAGAACGCGTGCAGTCGTGGCAATGTTCCTCCCGTGAACAACACCATTGAAAGCGGATGATGAACGAGGGATGTTTAGAAGTTTTTTGCGATTCATGCAAAATTGAGACGAGAGACTCGTGTTCAAAATACGGGAGAGGAAATGATAGCAATTCACGGGTTGTCACAAAGCAAGCGATTCAAAGAGTTGGGACCACGAAATTTAAGGGAAAGCCGGATCCGATCATGCCGCGAAACATGGGTCAAACAAATTACCAAGATATTCGATGTCTTGGGATGCACGGAGGAACGAAGGTTCCATTCACCACCTTTATGTTCCGTGGTGGCGGCGAGACTCTTGGTGGGAGTCTGCAGAAGCGTACCCATCCAAATTACGCTTTTCGGCATGTCTTGGGAGACGCGTTTGAAGCTATTTAATGACAAATACTTTCTTGAAAGTGTTCGTCGTATATGAAGGAAGTGGAGTTCATCAGATTGAACAAAACAACATGATTGTCTCGATGACGAGGCAAAGTTTGCGAGTTATCGAGTTTTGCACCTCATTTGGTGGAGAATGAGGAACGTATGGCGCGGATGTTTCTTAGAGGTTTGAAACCCGGCATACATCAAGATCTCATTTCTCATAAATTTTCTCTTTATTCGATGTTGTAAATGAGGCTCAATTATTAGAGCGAGATAACGAGTACGGTCAACCGAGGACCACAACCAGGATCGTGTCGTAGATAGCGATCAACGAATAATGATAACTCATGGAGAAAGAAACAGACGGACAGAAATGGTAACCACTCGGTGGTAATCATAGCCATGAAAATAGAAGAAGCGAGTCGGGAGGAGATTTTAAAAGAGGAGATTTAACAATGACCATGTGAAGACGCAGCGGTCTTACGTTTAAGAATGGTTCTAAGGGAGGAGAACGACCACCGTTATATATGCTACAAATGCGAAAAGAGGGACATATCGATCAAACCGCCCACAACAGCTTCAAGGTATGCTATAATTGTGGAAAGGAAGGACATATCGCTCGAGATTATGCGATGAATAAACCTAGTTTAAGCGGGGACGGTGACTCAAAAGATCGTCCCGAAAAAGTCAAAGTCAACGATTCCGGAAGAAGCGTTTGTTGTTGTGGTCGGTCAAAATGCGAGGAACCCAAACGAGGTGATCACGGGTAAGCTATTTATAAATTCTTGCGAAGTTTATACCTTACTTGATCTGGGGTGCTACCCATTCATTTATCTCTCCTGCATGTGTGCTCAACGTTTAAACTTGACTCGGGAGAAATTAGACTTTGACCTATCTGTGGAAACTCCGTTAGGAGAAACCTTCATCACATCCATTTTATAAATCTTGTTTGATTCAAGTTGGCACCATTACCTTACACATTGACCTTATCTCTTTAAAGATACTTGCTTTTGATGTGATTTTAGGGATTGATTGGTTAACTACTCATCGTGCCAAAATTGATTGTTTTCGTAAGGTTGTTAGTTTTCATATTCCTAACCAACTTTGTTGTATGAATTCAAGCAACTAAACCATTAAAATCGATCACTTGTCATATCTAATCATAAAGCTATTCGTTTATTAAAAAGCGGATGTCAAGCTTTCTTAGCCCATGTTATGGATTTGAATAAAGACACGTCAAATTTGAATAATATTCCTGTTGTTATTGACTTTCTGGACGTATTTCAAAGAACTTCCGGTCTACCCCGAACGTGAAGTTGAATTCTTTATTGATCTTGAACTCGCACAAAGCCCATTTCTAAAACCCCATATCGAATGGCTCCTATTGAACTTCAGGAGTTAAAGGTCCAACTACGAGAATTGTTGGACATCGGTTTCATTAAATCCCAGTACATCTCCTTGGGATGCTCTGTTTTATTTGTAAAGAAGAAAGACGGGAGTATGCGACTTTGTATTGACTATCGGAATTGAACCATGTCACCATCAAGAATAGGTATCCTCTACCTCGTATTGATGACTTGTTTGACCGATTCAAGGGGCACAATTCTTTTCAAAAATCGATCTTCGCTCGGATATCATCACCAAGATTAGAATCGAGGATATTCCAAATACGCCTTGAACTTCGGTATGGGCATTATGAATTCTTAGTCATGTCTTTCGGACTAACTAAATGCTCCTGCGGCTTTCATGGATATGATGAACCGAGTATTCAAGGAATATTTGGATCAATTCGTTGTTGTCTTTATTGATGACATCCTCATATATTCCAAAAGCCGTGAAGATCATGAGCACCATTTGAAGTCGGTACTCCAAAGGCTTCGTGAAAACCAACTATATGCCAAATTGAAGAAATGCGAGTTACGCTTGAGGAAGTAGCATTCCTTGGGCACTTGGTGTCGAAACATGGAGTATCTGTTGATCCGGCCAAGATTGAAGCAATATAAAGTTGGGAGCAACCAAGTCGGTGGTCAAGTACGTAGCTTTTGGGCTTAGTTGGTTATTATCGGAGATTCGTGGAAGGGTTTTCTCGAATCGCTACTCCATTAACTCAATTAACTTTCGGAAGGATACAAAATTCGTTTGGAGCGAAGAATGCGAGAAAAGTTTCCAAGAGCTTAAGAGGAGACTTATTTCGACACTGTTCTAACAATACCATCTGGTTGGATGGATTTGTTATCTACAATGATGCTTGAGCAAAAGGGTTAGGATGTGTTCTCATGCAACGTGGGAAAGTCATAGCCTTGCCTGCCTCGACAACTTAAAGAGTATGAGAGGAATTATCCTACTCATGATCTAGAGTTAGCGGCCCGATCGTTTGCGCTAAAGATATGGAGGCACTATCTATATGGGGAGAAAGTGGAGATATATTCACCATAAAAGCCTTAAATATTTCTTCACTCAAAAGAACTCAACATCGCGCGGCAAATGACGTTGGCTCGAGCTATTGAAAGACTACGACCACACTATTCAATACCATCCCGGTAAAGTTTAACGTGGTAGCTAACGCGTTGAGTAGAAGATCATATCTGAACGAAAAGGATGATGTCAAGTATACGACAGAGCCAACTTTAATAGAAAAGTTAAGGTTGCTTTCAAGCCACCGAATCTTGAAATGATGCGTATGAAGAAGAAAGTACAAGAAGGAGCTATTCCTAAGCGAGAATTGATAAAGAAGGAATACTTGAGTCCACTCTAGACTTTGTGTTCCTAACGACTACGATTTGAAGTACAAGATTATGATGGAGGCACACAATACACCATTTGCAATCCATCCTCGGAAGTACTAAAATGTATCGTGATCTTCGACATACATTTTGGTGGAACAATATGAAGAGAGAGATTGCAAAGTTTATCTCGATGTGTTTAACTTGCCAACGTGTAAAGGTGGAGCATCTTGTACCTAAGGGTCCGCTAGTTGCAACCACTTGAGATTTTGGAATGGAAGTGGGAACACATTACTATGGATTTCGTTCTGGGTCTTCCTACTACGGTTTCTCAAGGCATCAATGCTATTTGGGTTATTGTTGATAGATTAACCAAGTCTCGCTCATTTCTTGCCGATACGGAGACTTATTCCCTTGAATGTCTTGCTAGTATGTGCGTGTGAATGAGATTGTGAGGTTGCATGGCATGCTGTATCCATAGTTTCGGATCGTGACCCAAGATTCACTTCAAGATTTTGGGTTAGCTTGCAAAAAGCTATGGGCACGGATTTGCGATTTAGTTCGACATACCATCCCCAAAACCGGACGGACAATCGAGAGGACTATTCAAACTCTTGAAGATCTATTAAGACTCGTGTCCTGAACTTCAAGGGTAGTTGGGATAAGTATTTACCATTGGTGGAATTCTCCTACAACAATAGTTATCGTGCAAGTATAGGTGTGGCTCCATTCAAGCATTATATGGACGAAAATGTCGTTCTCCAATATGTTGGGATGAGGTGGGTGAAGCAACATTGTTGGGACCCGAGTTAGTACGATATGACTCACCACCGAAAGATCCAAATGATTCAACAACGATACAAAAGCGGCACAAGATCGACAAAAGAGTTATGCGGATCTTCATCGAAAGGACGTGGAATTTAGTGTGGGGGATCATGTATATTTGCGAGTTGCTCCATGGAAGGAGTTACAAGATTTGGGAAGAGAGAAAGCTCAATCCACGATTTATTGGTCCATTTCAAATTCTTGACCGAGTAGGAAATGTAGCCTATAGACTTGCGTTACCTCTCCGAGTATGTCTCGTGTTCATAATGTGTTTCACATATCTGTATTTCAGTAAATATGTAAAAGACCCAAACCATGTTATTGAGTTAGAACCCAGGACGAGATAGCCAAGACTTAACGTATGAGGAGGTACTGTCAAGATTTTGGATAGGAAGGAGCATGTCCTACGCCAAGAAAGGTCATACCACAAGTTAAAGTTTTGTGGAGGAATCATGCTTATAGAGGAAATGACACGGAATTAGAAACGGAAATGAAAGCGAGGTATCCTCACCTTTTGAAACACCAGTATCGTCGCCAATTTCGAGGACGAAATTTCATAAGGAGGGAGGTTGTAAGACCCCGAATTTTTTTAAATAAAAGGAATTTCCTTTATTTATTATTTTGAAATAGTAAGGGTTGATTTGATTAATGTGGATAGTTAAGGGTTAAATACGCAAATATTTCAAAATAAGTAAGTGGTTATAAAATATTCATTATCGCTTGGGAATATTCGTTTGGTCGTGGAATATTCAGATCGCTTGGGGAATATTCGTATGACGACAGGCGCGTGTGACCATGTGTGGGCCCCATAACTGAAAGCGATTGGATGAAGAAAACGACAAATATAAGTTGTTTTTAAATAACTTGGCGTAGTTGTTCTGCTATTATCTTTGTTGGAATACCCGCGGTTAAAACACACTAAATACGCGTTGTTGAAAGCAATTACTGCGGTATTGCACCAATTATTGATTCTTACGTGAAGAAGGCACTACTCAATAATGGTTACGATGAATTCTTTATTCAAATTTTTTATTGAGTTAATAATTGCTTTGCGTTGATATTTTATATTGTTGTTGTTTCAATAATTGTCATTACACAAGATTTTCATTATCGAAGCAATAATTCATATTATCTGAATAATATTATTAGATAACATTATTGGCAATGTCTAGAAAGTTCGCTCTAAGAGAGGTTTGGTCACCTAATTGCGCTACGAGAAAGAAGAAATTCTTATTGGAAAGCCCCCTTTCTGAAGCGCCTCGTTGTCAATATTGTGATTCGTAATATTATTTGTGAATAATTAATTATTGATTTATATGATGAGGAAAATATTGATTTTATGTGGATATAGATGGAGAAAATTTTAAAATGACAATTGTTGAAAATTAATATTTTATCTTTTTCTCGATAAAATAATTCATTTAAATATATTATTTTAATAATATATTAACGGTGATATTTTTACAACGAATGTGGGATATATGAGTATACGAGGAGGAAGAGTATTTTGTTGCAATAAATGTTTAAAACATGTTAAACATATGTCGGTGGGATCCCATTTATTGACTAAAATTTGATTATAACTTTTATAAAATCGCCCGTTTGTGGATTTCGGTCAATTTCTATTTGGAATTTGGAAAACTTTCTTCTAAAAGTTGTAGAGAATTGAATTTCCTATAAAAACTCGCGAGATTCGAATTTTCTGATGAAAGGGCTATTTATTATGAATTATTGAAGTTCTGATTTTTGTAAGTTTTAATTATTTATTTTATGAAAAACGTTTTTTATCATTTCTTTCTAGAAGGTTGGCATGTGGGAAATGTTGGGATCTGATTTCCAAAGAGGCATAGGAAATTTATTAATAATAATATATTTTATTAAATTTTCTGCTTTGGTGTTCTAAGCATTTTCCTATAAATAGGGTGCTTAGGTTAGAATTGAAAATCACACCAGAAACTGAAGTTTTCTCTCTCTATATTATCGAGCGTATTCTTGTGAGTATTTTGAGTATACTTTGAGTATTGCTATACTGGTGCAAGTCCAAGTCATAGCCTTTATATCCTTGTTTATCTAAAACTTGATCTTTCGAGGTAAGGGATATTATTTTTTTGTAATGATATTATTTCTTCAATATCATTATCTTTGAAATGTGATCTGAAGTTTTTATCAAATTTGGAACTTTTTCATGTCGGGTTACTTATTCATGGGTTACTATTCATGAGTTACTATTCACGAGTTACTATTCATGAGTTCTTATTCACGAGTTACTATTCACGAGTACTATTCATGAAGCGTGAAGATGTTTTTGTGGAATTTCTATCTTTTGGTGTCCGAGTTACTATTCACGTATACGGCACTATTCACGATATCTGACACTATTCACGTGATATCTGGTCTTATTCACAAAAAATAAAATTTCTTCTTTTAAATCCAAAACATCTATTCTGGATACTAACTCTGATTGTATCCATGTTTTGATCATTCTTAAATTTTACACCACTATGATTATTTTTGAGGTATTTTTGGACGTGGATAAAACCAAGTACGAATCCTTAATCCTTAATCCTTGTCATTTTGTTTCACTGGATTCGTTTCTTTAAAAAAAAAATATTTTTCATCATCCTCAGTCTTAAATGATGATATTATGGAATATCTTTGGCCTATAGTGCAAAGATGAATGATTTCTTAAGAATATCTTTGGCCTGTAGTGCAAAGATGAATGATTTCTGAAGAATATCTTTGGCCCGTAGTGCAAAGATGAACAGTGTTTAAATGAACATGACTTAATCGATAAATATCTTTGGCTCAGTAGTGCAAAGATGAATATTTGATTCGGTATGTATATTGATTGATGTTACAGGATAAAAGATAGAGCGATGAACTTTTAAATTCATACATAGAAGATAGTAGTTTGCATTCTCTACTTAACTCTTCTAATGAATTATTATTTCATTGCGAATATTGATTTAAAATTTGTTGTCTATTGTATTCTATTATATTTTTCCTGTTGAAGACTAACGATAATTTATTGTATATTATCTTAGTCATAATATTCTTCTTGAGCTAGTTGAGCTCACCCTTTTCCTTTTTGTTCCATTTTTCTCAGGAGGCGAGAATATAGCGAGTACGAGTCGGGGTATGGAATGAAGGTTTTAGAAAGGATTGTTTAGTCACCATTTTTGTAAAATAATGTATCAATAAATGTGATGAGGATTTATTTGAGTATAGATATTGTCTAGAAGATAATATTTGTATTCAAACTCATAGTTTTACTGTTGTAATAATAAAGTTGTAGTTGTTTCTGTACCATGTATTGACAACTCAGAATAGGTGATGTATACCTATTTTGGGGGCGTCACATTCATATTCAATCACGTGCTTGTAATCGGGTTTGTAGGGTCGTAGGACTGAAATATGGAAAACGTTGTGGACATTCTCTAGGGCCGGAGGTAAGGCTACCTCATAAGCAACTTCTCCGACCCTTCGCAGAACTTCAAAGGGTCCAATGAATCTTGGGCTGAATTTCCCTTTTTCAGAATTTGATCTTTCCCTTCTAGGGAGAGACCTTTAAGAACACATAACTACCCGATTCAAACTCAACATTTTTACGGTGTGGGTCGGCGTATTTCTTCTATCTATCTTGAGCTTCTATCAATCTTGTTCGGATTACATTGACTATTTCGGCTGTCTGCTGTACCAATTCCGGGCCTAGTAATTGTCTTTTGCCAACTTCATCCAAGTATAGCGGAGTTCTTCACTTTCTGCCGTATAACGCTTCATAAGGTGGCATGCCAATACTAGCGTGGTAACTGTTGTTGTAGAAATTGAACTCTGGCGCGTAGATGGTCATCCCAATTTCCTTTAAAGTCTATTATACAAGCTCTTAACATGTCTTCTAATGTCTGAATTGTTCTTTCACTCTCTCCATCTGTCTGTGGGTGATATGTCATGCTCATTCGCAACTGTGTACCCATGCATTCCTGTAGACATTTCCAGAAGTTTGACGTAAAGCGCGGATCTCTATCTGAGACAATTAACACCTGAACTTCGTGCCTTGAAACAATTTCTTTCACATATAACCTTGTCAACTAATCTAAGTTGAATCTGATTTTGATCGGAAGGAAGTGTGCGGATTTCGTTAATCGGTCAAAAATAACCCATACTACGTCGTAGCCTTTCTGAGTTGTTGGTAAGCCAACCACGAAATCCATCGTAATATGTTCCCATTTCCATTCTGGAATCTCTAAAGGTTGTAGTAACCCACTCGGCCTCTGATGTTCTGCTTTAACTTTTTGACATGTCAGGCACTTGGCAACACATTCTGCAACCTCTCGTTTCAAATTTGGCCACCAGAAATGTTGTCGAAGATCTTGGTACATCTTGGTACTACCCGGGTGAATCGAATATCGTGAGTTATGAGCCTCGCTCAAAATTTCTTCCTTAATCTCTAGTACTGGCGTTACCCAAATTCTACTCTCAAACCTCAGTATTCCTTCCTTATCTATCTTGAATCTTGATTCGGTTCCTTCGGATATCTTCTTTTTCACTGTTTTACATTCATCGTCCTGAAGTTGAGCCTCCTTAACCTTGTCTAGTAGAGTTGTACCAAATTGTATCTGAAATAGCTTCTCATCGATCTCCATAGGACACTTAACTTTCAATTCCAGCTTTTCCATTGTTGAAATTAACGCCTCCTGTTCATTCAACATCATCAGTTTCTCCCGACCATTTCTACTTAAGGCGTCGGTAACCACATTTACCTTACCCGGATGATAAAGAATCTCACAATCATAGTCCTTAAATAACTCTAGCCACCTTCTTTGGCGCATGTTCAAGTCTTTCTATGTAAAAATATATTTCAGACTCTTGTGGTCTGTATATATTTCACACTTCTCCCCATAGAGATAGTGCCTCTAGATTTTCAAAGCAAAAACCACAGCAGCTAACTCCAAGTCATGGGTCGGATACCCCTTCTCATAATCTTTTAGTTGTGATGACGCGTACACAATGACTCTGCCATTTTGCATAATCACACAGCCAAGTCCTTTGTGCGACGCATCACTATATACCACAAAATTTCCTGTATCATCTGGAAGAGATAACACAGGTGCTGTACTCAACCTCTTCTTTAATTCTTGAAAGCTTTCCTCACACTTCTTCGTCCAAACAAATTTCACCAGTTTTTTAGTCAAATTCGTCAACGGAGTTGCGATCTTGGAAAAATCCTGAATGAATCTTCTGTAATAACCTGCCAATCTGAGAAAACGTCTTACTTTCGATGGCGTCTTCGGCTGATACCAGTTAATCACAGCTTCGACTTTGGAGGGATCCACCGAAATTCCGTCCCTATCGATCACATGTCCTAGAAATTGTACTCTTTCAATCCAAAATTCACATTTCGAAAACTTGGCATACAACTTCTCCTTTCTCAATGTCTCTAGTGTCACCCTCAAATGCTCTTCATGTTCTTCCTTGGTTTTCGAATATACCAAAATGTCATCTATAAATACCACTACAAATTTGTCCAAAAACGGCTTGAACACTCCATTCATTAAGCCCATAAATGCTGCAGGAGCATTTGTTAGACCAAATAACATTACCAAAAATTGGTAGTGACCATATCGTGTTCTGAACGTTGTCTTCGGTACATCCTCTGATCTCACCTTCAGTTGATGATAACAACTCCTCAAGTCTATCTTTGAAAAGTATCTCGCTCCCTTTAACTGGTCGAACAGGTTGTCGATCCTCGGTAATGGATATCTATTCTTAATCGTGAACTTATTCAGTTCTCTATAGTCGATGCAGAGCCGCATTGTCCCATCCTTTTTCTTCACGAATAAAATCGGTGCCCCCCGGTGATACGCTTGGTTGGATATACTTCTTGTCCAGTAATTCTTGTAGTTGGACCATCAGTTCTTTCATCTCTACCGGTGCCATTTGGTACGGTGCCTTCGATATTAGAGCCGTTCCTGGAGCCAAATCGATCACGAATTTAACTGCTCTATCTGGAGGAAGTCCTGGCAAATCTTCCGAAAATACGTTTGCGAAATCTCTCACTACTAGTATCTCATCTATTTTTGGATTCTCTTTACGACTATCGACTATGTAAGCTAGATATCCTACACAGCCTTGCCTTAACAACCTCATGGCTTGCATCATCGTCAGACAACTCGCTTATCTAGGCAACTTGCTGCCATAAAACACAACCTTTGACGGAGTCATAAGGTTAATACGCTTCTTCTGGCAGTCAATTACCGCCCCATAATTGGATAACCAGTCCATACCCAAAATAACATCGAATTCTCCAAGTCGAATAAGGATAAGATCTACGTTCATGATATTACCCTTAATATCCACTCTACAGTTCTTATGCACGTACTTAACAGGGATTATTTCTCTATTCACAATTTCTATGTTCATGGGGTATTCTAACTCATCCTTAAACAATTCTAAGCTCTTAGCAAAGTCATTGGATATAAATGTATAAGTAGCACCCGAATCAAATAATACATAAGCATTAATTTTATTGATCGGAATGATACCTGACACCACATCGCGAGACTGCACTGCATCTTGTACTGTCATGTTGAATGTTCTGGCGGTCGGTCGGTTGGTTGCAGTTGGTCCTGCGATAGTCAAAGTGCTTCCACCGGTATTTCCTCTATTTCCTCCTGAACCCATCCCTCCAGATCCCTTCTTAGGACAATCCCTTGCAAGATGATCCTTTGAGCCACAAGTGAAGCAGGCACCTTTCTTTGGGTTAGGATAGTTAGGTGCTATGTGGCCTTCCTGACCACAATTGTAGCACACTCGTTTTCCCTTCATGCAAATTCCCAGATGAGTTTTTCCACAGGCTGGGCATGCTTCAATCTTCATCTTCTGCCCTCCTTGTTAACTTCTAGATGACGAGTTATCAGACCACTTCCTCTTCTGATTATGGCTACCCCCCGTGCTACTCCCACCAGATTTGTTATTTCCTTCATTCTCACTTTTCTTCTTCTTTTGATCCTAATTATACTTAGTTATCGCATCGCTTCCACCTTCAACGAGTATGGCTTTCTCTAACACTCCAGCAAAAATGTTTAATTAGAACATTGACACCTTGCTATACAACTAGGGCTTCAGTCCCTGCTCGAATCGTCTTGCCTTCCTCTCATCGATATGCACTTGGTATATGGCGAACCTAGCCAACTCGTTGAACCTTACCGTATAATCTGCTACCGACATACTCCCCTTTTTCAATTCCAAAAACTGAACTTCCATTTGATTTTGCGAACTGGTCAAAAAGTACATCTCGAAGAACATCTCTTTGAATCTCTCCCAGGTTATTACACCTTCACCTCCCCGTACTTTGTTTGCCTACTACCAATAACTGGCTTCGGACTTCAACATAAATGTTGCATACGTGGTTTTCTGGTCTTCCCTTACTCTAGCGACATCGAACACCTTCTCCATATCCATAACCCAGGTCTGAGCTTCGATTGGGTTTATGGAGCCCTTAAACTCTGGCGGTCCCACTACCTTGAAATCCTTTAACGAGGTTCTTGGTGGAGCTTGTAGTTGATTGTTAATTGCTCCGGCTAAAAGGTTCACCAATTGCTGAACAGGGTTATCATTGGCGTCGTTGTTATTCATTGGTTCTTCTTGAGCTTGTTGACGGTTTTGTCTTCTTCTAGCGGCGTATATTTCAAGCTAAGAACATACGCTTATTAGGTCTTTATCAATTCTTAAACATTTAAGGCTTAACTTAAACATTTTAATCATAATCACTTAACACGTTATATCAATAAACTTTGATATTTTATTCAATTCAAAAGTTTAAACATCATAAGATAGTATCCTTTGCTATTTACATCCACTATCCCGAGATAAAGAATCTACATGATTTAAAACATTAAAATATTCCTTTGTTTATAAACACATCGGAATTTACATCTTTAACTACCAGATAATTTTCACATAATTAAACTAATACTATCACTGCCTATTAAGGCGCTGAATAGCCTTGCCACGTTCTTCTTCCATAATGCGAGACATCGTCCTGCGATCTAGCATATATGATGGTAGACCTTCAAATTGGATTGGATACTTCATAACTCAATCATGGGCCGCATCCATTGCATTATGAAGTGTAGAGTCGCTCCCCAAGCTTAGCCTTCTTTGACGACAATCCTCTTCAATGCAAAGATCAAGACGACGTGACTCTCTTACCCAAATTCTCCTCTCGCTAATGCCGCCTTTTCGAGCTCTCTTTCGAGATCTTTCTTCAAATTCTCTATTTTTTCGGTTTTCTCCTCAGTTTGACCCTTCTCGTGAACCAAATCCCACTCCACGTTTCCTAAATATATGTGAAGAGTCACAATTTCCCCATCCTTCTGTTCAATGGTACTCTACTGCATAATAGTCCTCTCCCTCAGCTCCTGAACAGTGTCTTGCAACTCTATGTTACGATCATAAAGTGCATCATATATCTCAGCATCAATGGAGTTCGGTGGGAACTCCTCTTCCTCCTCTTCTTCATCAAAATCCTCCTCTGGATCGGTCTCAGGCTCACGCTCCCGACCAACAACAGTGATCAACGGAGATGGCTCTCTCTGTACCAACTGTTCCCTGACGACATGAATGTCTCGGGGCTCCTCCTCTGTAGGTACTTGGGGTTCCTCCTCCCCAGCTCGACTAGCTCCTCTAACATCCGACATCCTGACAACAAAATTTAAGTTTTAGTTACTAATCCGTGCTAGCGAACACATAGATTAACACATAAGCACATAAAGTCTTTTATTATCTTCAATGAATTTAGAAATTCATTTCTTATAACTCGATAAGAGTTTACCACTACTATGTTCTCAATCTCCTACAAAGCTACTACCTAAGGTTGTTTCCCCACCTAAGGTTCATAACCTACAGCTCTGATACCAACTTGTGACACCCCCAAATTCGGTACTTCCATTTCCACAAGATTTGGTGTTCAGTGTACAAATATCATCTATCTATCTACCCATAAATAAATGCAAACCATGCAATAGATAGAAATAATAAATAAACCTCCCCTTATGGGGTTACATCAACTACATAATAATAAAATCCCAGGTTGCTCTAACCTTAAACATCTGTGCGGAATCATAAATAAATAATAAGTCTTTAAATAACATAAATCCTGAATATCATTACATAAACACATAAATAACCAAGGTCTTCATTACTTGTTAATCTTGCCCTTGCCTTTTTAGTGGAAGGCTCGTCTCGATCTTTAGTTCTTAATCGCAATGTTATTATTACGCAAGAGTGAGCACGATTGCCCACAAGTATAACAATATAACAAATGAATAATAACATGCGAATAAATCAAAGACTTCAGAAATAGGAAACTCAACTTTTGAATCAGGAGTGAATAACAAGAAACAAAAGAACTTATGAGGGTCATAAGACCTTGAACTATGTCCTAGGTTGTCAAGTGTTTATACTTGAAACCTTTAACAGTCATAAGACTATGGACTCTTCTTCTCGTACTTAGGGGGATCAGCCCTTAGTACCATACTGTGCACAATATCTTAACGCTAACGCATAAGTAATCCCCTATACAGGGTTGTTCATCTCAGTTTGACATTAGAGTCCGCACCAAAGAAAGTTTGGTTTGGATAATTCATCAAGGGTTCTGAAATTTAGAATGTTCATCAACTATGGACTAGTCGAATCATGAAGGGTTCGCTAGTCTAACAAAGTTCAACAATATCTGATAATTTAATATTGAATAGCAATCTCAAAAGGTATACAATAGAATAATTATTGTATAACAGAATCATACTTTGAAAGATTAATACACTTTAATATAATAAAATGGACTTGATCAATAATAACGAGAATTTGCTCGAAGTAAAGAGACAACTTATAAACTCATTTTAAGATAACGAATAAGGTTAGGAAACTTGGCTCGTGCTTAGATTACACGTTAATTATACTCGTTCCTTGATTTAAATTTTACATATCATTTATGTTCACAATACCAGTCAATTATAACGTACTAATCATCACAAGTTCATTCTCTTTGTCTAACTTTGATTATGACCATACTTAGTCAAATTACTACATTCATTGACACACAATTTACACTTTATGAACAATGAGCTAACTATGTGTTCATTAATTCAATTCACACATAAATGTGTTATTGACATGTTAAGAAATTATTTTAACACCTCATTATATGTCTAACATGTTTTCATGTTCATTAGGTTAAGTTACTAACACATTGCTATACTTGAACATTTAAAAACTCATTTCTGGACCATTCTACTAAGTGGCATATTGCTTTCCACTGCTTAAGCTTATTCTTGGCTTTACATTGCGGCACAAGCGCTTCTATGGCATGAGACTTTAAGGCTATCATGGTGAGAGTTTTAGGCTTGGAGTTAGGCGTCATGCAAAACTCCGATTTTGAATTTCCATTCATGAAGAACACAAAATCGGTAATTTGTCATTTCATGGTCATTAAATTCATCAAATTAAACATACCCATAAACTAGAATTCGTACATAATCATTACCCAATCTTTATAGAGCAATTTTAACCAATTAAAACACATAATCACCGAATTAAAATATGTAATTTTACTATTCTTGATGTTCTTGAAGGTTTTGAACATAAAACATAAAATTTAACACTACGGATTCGTTATAACACCAAATCCATCCACTTAAGTTTTGTTTCCTTCGTTTTAACATGTGATAACATAATCTACCATTAAATTTGAAATTAAACAATAATTTGTAGCATACAAATTCCCATAAGGGCCATACATATGAAACTTATACTCAGTAACTTTATAAATCGATTTATATCATGTTTGAATGAAATTATTGTTATGAAAACATACATATATGATAATGAAACATATTATGATTATATATATATATATCATATATAAACACATAAGTCATTAATTTTTCAATTACAGAGACTTACAGTATATTTTCATAGAAAGTATAAACAATGCAAATTTGAGTTTTGGGGAAGAAGAGATTACCCAAAATGTAGATGAGTAGAATTGAAACCCTTTTCAAATTCTTCAATCACACAACTCACACTCTCCCTCAACAATTTCTCAATCTCTCTCTGTGATGCTTTGCCAGACTTAGAAAATAATAAAAACATAAGACGTATATAATAAGAGTGAATCGACGTTGTTGTGGAGGTCGGGTTACCCATCATGGGTAACTTCTAATAACTCTCCCACTAAGGCCATGTTTGGCTAGCCTTAAAAAAGCTTAGACCCAATTAATTTAATTAAACTTTTATAATATAGTTTAATAATGTCACACCCTTTTATAAAATAAATCAAATATCTAATTTAATTTAATTCAAGTAACATATAATAATTTCTCCTTAATTCACATAGTCACATAATTCAATTTCTCATTTATTAACTATATGTCAAATTATTAAATCCCTAATTAATTATAAATTAATTAAAATAACATTAGGCTTATTAAATATTTCTTTTAATTCAATAAGCTCACATAAATACATACTTCGAATAATAAAAATTCTCCACATTAATTTAATGAATATAACACATATAATTAAATTAATCTACCACAATTTCATCAATTAATTATTTAATCTAATAATTACTTCATCGAAAAATATTTATTCAATCCAATAAATATTAAAATTAAATTACAAAATCTCGGTTGTCACATCTTTCCCCCCTTAAAAGGATTCTGTCCTCAGAATCATAACTTAACAATTTGTCCCGTTACATTCTCCCCCCTTACAAAGATTCTGTCCCCAGAATCGCTTAGTATAGTCTAAGTAAATAAATGAGGATAATTCTTCATCATATTCTCTTCGAGTTCCCACGTAGCTTCTTCAGCGTTGTGGTTCCTCCAAATTATCTTAACAGAAGGTATTACTTTATTCCTTAGAACTTGCTCTTTTCGATCAACAATTTGAACAGGAATTTCTTCGTAAGATAAGTCTTTGTCGAAATGTAGGTGTTCATATTCAATCACGTGCTTGTAATCGGGTTTGTAGGGTCGTAGGACTGAAACATGGAAAACGTTGTGGACATTCTCTAGGGCTGGAGGTAAGGCTACCTCATAAGCAACTTCTCCGACCCTTCGCAGAACTTCAAAGGGTCCAATGAATCTTGGGCTTAATTTCCCTTTTTTCAGAATTTGATCTTTCCCTTCCAGGGAGAGACCTTTAAGAACATATAACTACCCGATTCAAACTCAACATTTTTACGGTGTGGGTCGGCGTATTTCTTCTATCTATCTTGAGCTGCTATCAATCTTGTTCGGATTACTTTGACTATTTCGGCTGTCTGTTGTACCAATTCCGGGCCTAGTAATTGTCTTTCGCCAACTTCATCCAAGTATAGCAAAGTTCTTCACTTTCTGCCGTATAACGCTTCATAAGGCGGCATGCCAATACTAGCGTGGTAACTGTTGTTGTAGCTGAACTCTACGAGCGGTAGATGGTCATCCCAATTTCCTTTAAAGTCCATTATACAAGCTCTTAACATGTCTTCTAATGTCTGAATTGTTCTTTCACTCTGTCCATTTATCTGTGGGTGATATGTCATGCTCATTCGTAACTGTGTACCCATGCATTCCTGTAGACGTTTCCAGAAGTTTGACGTAAAGCGCGGATCTCTATCTAAGATAATTAACACTGGAACTTCGTGCCTTGAAACAATTTCTTTCACATATAACCTTGTCAACTGATCTAAGTTGAATCTGATTTTGATCGGAAGGAAGTGTGCGGATTTCGTCAATCGGTCAACAATAACCCATACTGCGTCGTAGCCTTTCTGAGTTATTGGTAGGCCAACCACGAAATCCATCGTAATATGTTCCCATTTCCATTCTAGAATCTCTAAAGGTTGTAGTAACCCACTCGGCCTCTGATGTTCTGCTTTAACTTTTTGACATGTCAGGCACTTGGCAACACATTCTGCAACCTCTCGTTTCAAATTTGGCCACCAGAAATGTTGTCGAAGATCTTGGTACATCTTGGTACTACCCGGGTGAATCGAATATCGTGAGTTATGAGCCTCGCTCAAAATTTCTTCCTTAATCTCTAGTACTGGCGGTACCCAAATTCTACTCTCAAACCTCAGTATTCCTTCCTTATCCATCTTGAATCTTGATTCGGTTCCTTCGGATATCTTCTTTTTCACTGTTTTACATTCATCATCCTGAAGTTGAGCCTCCTTAACCTTGTCTAGTAGAGTTGTACCAGATTGTATCTGAAATAGCTTCTCATCGATCTCCATAGGACACTTAACTTCCAATTCCAGCTTTTCCATTGCTGAAATTAACGCCTCCTGTTCAGTCAACATCATCAGTTTCTCCCGACCCTTTCTACTTAATGCGTCGGCAACCACATTTACCTTACCCGGATGGTATAGAATCTCACAATCATAGTCCTTAAATAACTCTAGCCACCTTCTTTGGCGCATGTTCAAGTCTTTATGTGTAAAAATATATTTCAGACTCTTGTGGTCTGTATATATTTCACACTTCTCCCCATAGAGATAGTGCCTCTAGATTTTCAAAGCAAAAAACCACGCTAGACTAACTCCAAGTCATGGGTTGGATACCCCTTCTCATAATCTTTTAGTTGTGATGGCGTACACGAATGACTTCTGCCATTTTGCATAATCACACGTAACCAAGTCCTTTGTGCGACGCATCACTATATACCACAAAATTTCCTTGTATCATCTGGAAGAGATAACACAGTGCTGTACTCAACCTCTTCTTTAATTCTTGAAAGCTTTCCTCACACTTCTTCGTCGAAACAAATTTCACCGATTTTTAGTCAAATTAAATCAGCGAGTTGCGATCTTGGAAAAATCTCGAATGAATCTTCTGTAATAACTCGCCAATCCGAGAAAACGTCTTATTTCCAACGGCGTCTTCGGCTGATCCCAGTTAATCACAGCTTCGACTTTGGAGGGATCCACCGAAATTCCGTCCCTATCGATCACATGTCCTAGAAATTGTACTCTTTCAATCCAAAATTCACATTTCAAAAACTTGGCATACAACTTCTCCTTTCTCAATGTCTCTAGTGTCACCCTCAAATGCTCTTCATGTTCTTCCTTGGTTTTCGAATATACCAAAATGTCATCTATAAATACCACTACGAATTTGTCCAAAAACTGCTTGAACACTCCATTCATTAAGCCCATAAATGCTGCAGGAGCATTTGTTAGACCAAATAACATTACCAAAAATTGGTAGTGACCATATCATGTTCTGAACGCTGTCTTCGGTACATCCTCTGGTCTCACCTTCAGTTGATGATAACCACTCCTCAAGTCTATCTTTGAAAAGTATCTCGCTCCCTTTAACTGGTCGAATAGGTTGTCGATCCTCGATAATGGATATCTATTCTTAATCGTGACCTTATTCAGTTCTCTATAGACGATGCAGAGCCGCATTGTCCCATCCTTTTTCTTCACGGATAAAACCGGCGCCCCCCACGGTGATACGCTTGGTTAGATATACTTCTTGTCCAGTAATTCTTGTAGTTGGACCATCAATTCTTTCATCTCTACCGGTGCCATTTGGTACGGTGCCTTCGATATTAGAGTCATTCCTGGAGCCAAATCGATCACGAATTTAACTGCTCTATCTGGAGGAAGTCCTGGCAAATCATCCGAAAATACGTCTGCGAAATCTCTCACTACTAGTATCTCATCTATTTTTGGATTCTCTTTACGTCTATCGACTATGTAAGCTAGATATCCTACACAGCCTTGCCTTAACAACCTCATGGCTTGCATCATCGTCAGATAACTCGCTTGTCTAGGTGACTTGATGCAATAAAACACAACCTTTGACAGAATCATAAGGTTAATACGCTTCTTCTGGCAGTCAATTACCGCCCCATAATTGGATAACCAGTCCATGCCCAAAATAACATCGAATTCTCCAAGTCGAATAGGGATAAGATCTACGTTCATGATATTACCCTTAATATCCACTCTACAGTTCTTATACATGTACTTAACAAAGATTATTTCTCTATTCACAATTTCTATGTTCATGGGGTATTCTAACTCGTCATTACACAATTCTAAGTTCTTAGCAAAGTCATCGGATATAAATGAACAAGTAGCACCCGAATCAAATAATACATAAGCATTAATTTTATTGATCGGAATGATACCTGACACCACATCGCTGAGCAGACTGTGCATCTTGTCTTTATCATGTTGAATGTTCTGGCGGTCGGTCGGTTGGTTGCAGTTGGTCCTGCGATAGTCAGAGTGTTTCCACCGGTATTTCCTCTATTTCCTCCTGAACCAGTCCCTCTAGATCCCTTCTGAGGACAATCCCTTGCAAGATGATCCTTTGAGCCACAAGTGAAGCAGGCACCCTTCTTTGGGTTAGGACAGTTAGGTGCTATGTGGCCTTCCTGACCACAATTGTAGCACACTCGTTTTCCCTTCATGCAAACTCCCAGATGAGTTTTTCCGCAGGCTGGGCATGCTTCAATCTTCATCTTCTGCCCTCCTTATTGACTTCTAGCTAACGAGTTATCAGACCACTTCCTCTTCTGATTATGGCTACCCCCCGTGCTACTCCCACCAGATTTGTTATTTCCTTCATTCTCATTTTTCTTCTTCTTCTGATCCTAATTATACTTAGTTATCGCATCACTTCCACCTTCAAAGAGTATGGCTTTCTCTAACACTCCAGCAAAAATGTTCAATTGGAACATTAACACCTTGCTATACAACCAGGGCTTCAGTCCCTGCTCGAATCGTCTTGCCTTTCTCTCATCGATATGCACTTGGTATGTGGCGAACCTAGCCAACTCGTTGAACCTTACCGCATAATCTGCTATGCACATACTCCCCTGTTTCAATTACAAAAACTGAACTTCCATTTGATTTTGCGAACTGGTCGGAAAGTACATCTCAAAAACATCTCTTTGAATCTCTCCCAGGTTATTACACCTTCACCTCCCCGTACTTTGTTTGCCTACCACCAATAACTGGCTTCGGACTTCAGCATGAATGTTGCATACGCGGTTTTCTGGTCTTCCCTTACTCTAGCGACATCGAACACCTTCTCCATCTCTATAACCCAGGTCTGAGCTTCGATTGGGTTTATGGAGCCCTTAAACTCTGGCGGTCCCACTGCCTTGAAATCCTTGAACGAGGTGCTTGGTGGAGCTTGTGGTTGATTGTTAATTGCTCCGGCTAAAAGGTTCACCAATTGCTGAACAAGGTTAGCATTGGCGTCGTTGTTATTCATTGGTTCTTCTTGAGATTGTTGACGGTTTTGTCTTTTTCTAGGCGGCATATTTCTGTTAAGAACATATGCTTATTAGGTCTTTATTCAATCCCTTAAACATTTAAGGCTTAACTTAAACATTTAATCATAATCACTTAACACATTATATCAATAAACTTTGATATTTTATTCAATTCAAAAGTTTAAACATCATAAGATAGCATCACTGCTATTTACATCCACTATCCCGAGATAAAGAATCTACATGATTTAAAACATTAAAATATTCTTTTGTTTATAAACACATCGGAATTTACATCTTTAACTACCAGATAATTTTCACATAATTAAACTAATACTATCACTGCCTATTAAGGCGCTGAATAGCCTTGCCACGTTCTTCTTCCATAATGCGAGACATCGTCCTGCGATCTAGCATATATGATGGTAGACCTTCAAACTGGATTGGATACTTCATAACTCAATCATGGGCCGCATCCATTGCATTGTGAAGTGTAGAGTACGTCTCCCCAAGCTTAGCCTTCTTTGTACGACAATCCTCTTCAGCAAGATCAGCACGATGTGACTCTCTTACCCAACCCTCCTCTGCTAATGCCAGTCTTTCTGAGCTCTCTTTCAGATCTTTATTCAACTTCTCTATTTTTCGGTCTTCTCCTCAATTTGACCCTTCTCGTGAACCAAATCCCACTCCACGTTTCCTAAACGTGTGTGAAGAGTCACAATTTCCCCATCCTTCTGTTCAATGGTACTCTGCTGCATAATAGTCCTCTCCCTCAGCTCCTGAACAGTGTCTTGCAACTCTATGTTACGATCATAAAGTGCATCATACATCTCAGCATCATTGGAGTTCGGTGGGAACTCCTCTTCCTCCTCTTCTTCACAAATATCCTCCTCTGGATCGGTCTTAGGCTCATGCTCCCGACCAACAACAGTGATCAACAGAGATGGCTCTCTATGTACCAACTATTCCCAGACAAAATGAATGTCTCGGGGCTCCACCTCTGTAGGTACTCGGGGTTCCTCCTCCCCAGCTCGACTAGCTCCTCTAACATCCGACATCCTGACAACAAAATTTAAGTTTTAGTTACTAATCCGTGCTAGCGAAACACATAGATTAACACATAAGCACATAAAGTCTTTTATTATCTTCAATGAATTTAGAAATTCATTTCTTATAACTCGATAAGAGTTTACCACTACTATGTTCTCAATCTCCTACAAGGCTACTACCTAAGGTTGTTTCCCCACCTAAGGTTCATAACCTACAGCTCTGATACCAACTTGTGACACCCCCAAATCCAGTACTTCCATTTCCACAGGATTTGGTGTTCATTGTACAAATATCATCTATCTATCTACCCATAAATAAATGCAAACCATGCAATAGATAGAAATAATAAATAAACCTCCCCTAATGGGGTTACATCAACTACATAATAATAAACTCCCAGGTTGCTCTAACCTTAAACATCTGTGCGGAATCATAAAAAAATAATAAGTCTTTAAATAACATAAATCCTGAATATCATTACATAAACACATAAATAACCAGTCTTCATTACTTGCTAATCTTGCCCTTGCGTTTTTAGTGGAAGGCTCGTCGATCTTTAGTTTCTTAAGCTGCAATGTTATTATTACGCAAGAGTGAGCACGATTGCCCACAAGTATAACAATATAACAAATGAATAATAACTTGCGAATAAATCAAAGACTTATAAAATAGGAAACTCAACTTTTGAATCAAGAATGAATAACAAGAAACAAAAGAACTTATGAGGGTCATAAGACCTTGAACTATGTCCTATACTTGAAACCTTTAACAGTCATAAGACTATGGACTCTTCTTCTCGTACTTAGGGGGATCAGCCCTTAGTACCATACTGTGCACAATATCTTAACGCTAACGCATGAGTAATCCCCTATACAGGGTTGTTCATCTCAGTTTGACATTAGAGTCCGCACCAAAGAAAGTTTGCTTTGGATAATTCATCAAGGGTTCTGAAATTTAGAACGCTCATCAACTATGGACTAGTTGAATCATGAAGGGTTCGCTAGTCTAACAAAGTTCAACAGTATCTGATAATTTAAAATTAAATAGCAATCTCAAAAGGTATACAATAGAATAATTATTGTATAACAGAATCATAGTTTGAAAGATTAATACACTTTAATATAATAAAATGAACTTGATCAATAATAACGAGAATTTGCTCAAAGTAAAGAGACAACTTATAAACTCATTTTAAGATAACGAGTAAGGTTAGGAAACTTGCCTCGTGCGTAGATTACACGTTAATTATACTCGTTCCTTGATTTAAATCCTACATATTATTTACGTTCACAATATCAGTCAATTATAACGTACTAATCATCACAAATTCATTCTCTTTGTCTAACTTTGATTATGACCATACTTAGTCAAATTACTACATTCATTGACACACAATTTACACTTTATAAACAATGACCTGGTTCCATTCTTTTTTATTCTATTGGAATAACATGTCTGTGCGGTCTATCGCATGCATGGTGAATTCTTTGTTATTCCATTCTTTATTATTACATTGGAATATCACATGCATGCGGATTATGCATGACTGGTTCCATTCTTTATTATTACATTGGAATAACTTTTATCTGTATGCGGTATCGCATGCATGGTGAATGATCCTTTGTATTCATTCCTTATTAACTTATGGATATGATCTGTCTACGTGGATTACCGCATGGCGGGTAAAAATCCATTTGTAGTTTCATATATTCTATGATACTCATTTGGTTAAAGTTTTAGCTTCTATACTCCATGAAATTAGTAGAATATCCTAGATATTTGCTCTTCATCCGGTATCTTTTCATGGAAATATTCTTCTGAGCATTCTTAAATTTTACTCCACAAAGCAGTATCATGTTGACAATTTGGACGTAATTGATTTCAAGATAAATTAACTTATAAATCTTTAAAATTTATTCTTGAACTTGTTTTATTGAATTATTATGTCATTGTCATCATCCTCATGCTTATATTGTGATGAAAGTCATCTTTGGCTTACGTGCATAGATGGACTTGGTATGATTATGACCAAGGATTATTCGGTATAATCATGACCTGTAATGTTATAAATGATGTGGTAAAAGTCACCAGTATCTTGTAGTGCATTGATGGACAGTTTTTGGTATGATTATGACCAGGGATTATTCGGTATAGTCATGACCATTGATGATTTAATGAATATCCTTGGTCCGTAGTGTAGGGATGACTCGATGATGTGGTTTATTTATTAAGATGAGTCTCAGGGATAAAAATTGATTAAAACATTTTAAATCATAGAAGATAGTAGATATCATGCTCTACTTGACTCTTCTAATGGATTGCTTATTCCGTCCGCAGCTTAAACTTGATGTCTATTGTATTTTATCGGTTTAACATTGTTGAAGACTAATGATAATTTATTCTCGCATTATCTTAGTCATAATATTTCTTCTTGGGCTAGTTGAGCTCACCCTTTCTTTCACTTTTCTCTTCAGGAAATGAACGTAGCCGGGACTAGTCGGGGAACGGAGTGACGGTCCAGATGATAGCATTAGTAGTCCTCACTATTCTGTTAAATAGTGTGACAATAAATGTAATGAGGAGTCCATTGAGTGTGAATATTGTCTAGATGACAATATTCTTATTAAAACTCTTAGATTATGTTTTGTCGTATTTTACACGACTGTTGTATAATTAAGTTGTATTTGAATTTTGTACTATGTATTTGGCGACTCAAGATGGGTGATATATACCTATTTTGGGGGTGTCATAGTTGGTATCAAAGCTTAGGGATATGATCCCTGGCTGAGATGTGAGACAAGAACTAGAAGGGGAGAGACGGGGAATTCATTCGCTAGTATGACCTACCTAAGTTTATTTTGTATTTAATTGGTCGGTCAGAGTATAGGGATAATATGTGATATGTTAATTAACTCTTGTTTTGTGGTAGTATTTGAAAATGGCATCCGAAAATGTTGAGATAAACAATGAAGCACATGAGACCGTTGAGTCACCACAGATTAATGCCCAGGATAATGTGCAACAGGAAGACAATAATCCTCATGTAAACAATAACACTGATGAAATGGTGAACGATGGAATGCTCAGAGGCTTTATGCAATTCATGCAACATCGGGCGAAAGCGGCTCCTGTCCAAAATGCAGGTGGAAACACTGACAATTCTCGGACGGTCACCGCTAAGCAGTTCATGGAGCTGGGACCACCGGAGTTTTTTCGAGAGCCAAAACCACTTAAGGCGGAGATGTGGATAAAGCAGATCAACAAGATATTTGATGTCTTGGGATGCTCCGAGGAGCAAAAGGTTCCCTTTGCCACCTTCATGTTGCGAGCAAAGGCAAATTACTGGTGGGAATCTGTAAAGCGTACTCAACCTGCCGCTCTCAAAATGTCTTGGGAGAAGTTCCAAGAGTTGTTCAACGACAAGTAATTTCCTGAAAGTATTCGTCACATGAAGGAGGTAGAGTTCATCAAGCTTGAGCAAAACAATATGACAGTGGCGCAGTACGAAGCTAAGTTTGCCGAGTTGTCTCGGTTTGCATCCCACTTGGTTGATAATGAGGAGAGAATGACGTGGATGTTTCGAAGAGGTTTGAAACCCGAGATACGTCAATACCTTATCTCTCATAAACCGTGTTTGTATTCGAGATGTTGTGAATAGGGCTCGATTATTGGAGCGCGATAATGAGTCAACCCAACCAAAAGAGAGCAAAAAAGAAGTCAATAATACCCGATGGTAGCGATCATCAAGCGGTGACAACAAACGTGGAGGGAATCAACATGCCAGAAATGATAATCACTTCGGTGGTAATCATGGCCATGACAATAAGAGTGGACATTTTAAGAAGAGGAGATTCAACAAGGATGGAAAGACGTCAGCACCAGCACCTGTTGTTAAGGAAGGAGAATAACCACCGGTCGTATGTTAAAAATGTGGAGGGGAAGGACACATAAGTCCAAACTGCACGATGCAGTCCAAAGCGTGTTATAATTGTGGAAAAGAAGGTCACTTAGCCCAATTTTGTCGTGCACCTAAGTCAAGTCCAGCTGGGATGGAGGCATCAAAGGGTGTCCCAGACAAGACAAAATCGGTAGTTCAAGGGAGAGCGTTTGTCGTAACCTCCCAAAAAGTGAGGAATCCGAATGAGGTGACCACGGGTAAGCTAATCATAAACTCTAGCGAAAGTTTATACTTTATTTGATACCGGTTCTACCCATTCCTTTATTTCTCCTACTTGCACTCAACGTTTAAATTTGACTCCGGAGAAATTAGACTTTGACTTATCTGTTGAAACTTTATTGGGAGAAACCTTCATTACATCCACGGTTAATAAGTCTTGTTTGATTCAAATTGGTAACCGCACGTTACCTGTCGATCTTATTTCTTTGAAAATACTTGCATTTGATGTGATTTTAGGGGTTGATTGGTTAACTACTCATCATGCTAAAATCGATTATTTTCGTAAGGTTGTTAGCTTTCATATTCCTAACCAACCTATTATGCGAGTTCAAGAAACCAAACCACTAAAATCAGTCACTATCATATCAAGTCATAAAGCTATTCGTTTATTGAAAAATGGATGTCAAGCTTTCTTAGCCCATGTCACGGATTTAAATAAAGATATGTCAGATTTGAATGATATTTCTATTGTTAATAAATTCCCTGACATATTACATGAAGAACTTCCTGGCCTACCCCCAGAGCGTGAAATTGAATTTTATATCGACCTTGAATCCGGTACAAAACCCATTTCCAAAGCCCCATATCGAATGACTCCTATTGAACTTCAGGAGTTAAAAACCCAACTACGAGAAATTATTAGACATCGGTTTCATTAGGTCCCAAGACGTCTCCTTGGGGTGCTCTGTTTCTATTCGTAAAGAAGAAATATGGAAGTATGCGACTTTGTATTGATTATCGGGAGTTGAATCATGTCACCATCAAAATAGGTACCCGTTGCCTCGCATTGATGACCTGTTTGACCAGTTGCAAGGAGCCAAATTCTTTTCAAAGATTGAAACTGATGACATTCCAAAGACTGCTTTCAGAACTCGGTACGGGCATTATGAATTCTTAGTTATGTCTTTTGGATTGACTAATGCTCCTGCTGCCTTCATGGATATGATGAACCGAGTATTTAAGGAATATTTGGATCACTTTGTGGTCGTCTTTATTGATGAAATCCTCATATACTCCAAAACCCGCGAAGACCATGAGCAACACTTGAGGCTGATACTCTAAAAGCTTCGTGAAAACAACCTTTATGCTAAGTTGAAGAAATGCGAGTTCTGGCTTGAGGAAGTTGCATTCCTTGGGCACGTGATATCAAATCATAGAATATCTGTTGACCCGGCAAAGATTAAATCAACTCAAAGCTGGGAGCAACCTAAGTCGATGAAAGGCAGTACGTAGCTTTCGGCTTAGCTGGTTATTATCGGAGATTCGTAGAAGAGTTTTCTCGAATCGCTACTCCATTAACTCAGCTGACTCAAAAAGATACAAAATTCAGTTGGAGCGAGGAATGTGAAAAGAGTTTTCAAGAACTCAAGAGGAGACTCATTTCAGCACCTGTTCTGACTATACCATCTGGCTCGGAGGTATTTTTCATCTACAGTGATGCTTCAGGCAAAGGGTTAGGATGTGTTCTCATGCAACATGGGAAAGTTATAGCCTATGCCTCTCGAAAACTCAAAGAATATGAGAGGAATTATCCTACTCATGATCTAGAGTTGGCAGCAGTCATTTTTGCGCTTAAGATTTGGAGGTGTGACGCCCCCAAAATTACGTATACAACACCCATCTTGAGTCGCCAAATACATGGTACAAAATACAGATACAACTTAATTATACAACTGTCGTGTAACATACGGCAATACATAAACTGAGAGTTCTAATAGGAATATTGTTATCTAGACAATATCCATTCTCAAAGGTGTCCTCATTACATTTATTGTCACACTATTTAACAGAATAGTGAGGACTACTAATGTTATCTTCGGACCATCACTCCTTTCCCGACTCGTCCCCAATATTATATTCTCATTTCACGAAGAGAACGGTGAAAGAAAGGGTGAGCTCAACTAGCCTAGTAAGAAATATTATGACTAAGATAATTCAGAATAAATTATCAATAGTCTTCAACAATGTTAAACTGATAAAATACAATAGACATCAAGTTTAACTGCAGCGGAATAAGCAATCCATTAGAAGAGTCAAGTAGAGAATAAAACCTACTATCTTCTATGATTTAAAAAATGTTTTCATCAATGTTTATCGCTAAGACTCAGTTTAATAAATAACCCACATCATCTAATCATCACTGTACTACGAGCCAAGGATATTCATTAAATCATCAATGGTCATGACTATACCGAATAATCCCTGGTCATAATCATACCAAATACTGTTCATCAATGCATTACCAGCCACTGAGGACTTTTACCATATCACTTATAACATCACAGTTCATGATTATACCGAATGATCCCTGGTCATAATCATACTAAGTCCATCTATGCACGTAAGCCGAAGATGACTTCCAACATAACATAAATGTGAGGATGATGACAATGTTATTGGAATTCAATTAAACAAGTTCAAGAATTAATTTATCCAGAACTAATAATATCCAAATCGACATTATACTTCTTTGTAAAGTAAAAGTCAAGAATGCTCGGAAGAATATTTCCATGAAAGATCTTTGGATGAAGCGCAAAATATCAAGGATATTCCACTAATTTCATGGAGTATAGAAGTCAAACTTTAAACCAACCGAGTATAATAAAGAATATATGAAACTACAAATGGATTTTCACCCGCCATGTGGTAATCCACGATATCTGAATCATTTCCACAATTTAATAAGGAATGAATACAAAAAGGATCATTCACTTTGTGCATGTATGGCGAATCCACATGTATGGCAGTTATTCCAATGAATAATAAAGAATGGAATAACATAAGGATTCACCATGCATGCGATAGAAACCGCACAGATAGGTTATTCCCAATAGAATAATAAATGCAGAATAATAAATATGGAACCAAGTCAGGTGAAATTCACATAATCAGCGGATATTAAAACAGAATAATAAAGAACGGAATAATAAAAAAAATTTCACCAAGTATGCGATATTTCGCATAAACATGTTATTCCAACATAATAATAAAGAATGGAATAAAAGAAGAAGATCACCAAGTATTGGGTAAACCGCATATACAGGTCATTCCACCAAGTATAGGGTAAACCATGCATCTGAGTTTATTTCAACGTAATAATAAAGAATGGAATAACATAAGGATTTCTCCAAGTATAGGGTATCTGCCAGTGTCACAAAGTTATGTATAGGGTATGCCACTTTTTTACTGAGTTATTCCAACAAAATAATAAAGAATGGAATAACGAAGTTCTCTTCATGAATAAGAAAGAATAACACCTTCACTGTAAAAAGAAATCGGATATAGAAGTAGTGAAGTAGCGAGAATACTCTTCTTCTTTCCCTCTATAATTTTCTCTCTATAAACTTCTCTCTATAATTTCTCTCTCTGTAGAGTTTCAATGAATTAAGAAGAAATAATGAAGCAATGAGCTTCTATTTATAGAAAACCGAGAGTGGCTCTTGGTCTTAACGAAGGGTCAAAATGACTCTTGGTAATATTAAAGAAGCAACTACTATTTCATGAAGGGTAATTAACTCTTGGAACAATCAAGAGGCAAATAACTCTTGGAAAACCAAAAGACAAGTTACTATTAAAACTCGTGAATAGTAACTCATGAATAGTAACTGTAAGACCCCAACTTATTATTAATGAAATTTAATTTTCTCTATTTATTATTTTGAAATAGTAAGGTTTGATTTGATTAATGTGGATAGTTATGAGTAAAATACGCAATATTTCAAAATAAGCAAGTGGTTATAAAATATTCATTGTTGTTTGGGAATATTCGTTTGGTCGTGGAATATTCTTGTTGTCGGGGAATATTAAATGCGGCGACAGTAGTAGTCTTTTGTGGGCCCCAGAATGGAAAGCGATTGGATGAAGAAAACGACAAATATAAGTTGTTTAAAAATAACTTGTGTAGTTATTACTGCTAATCTCTTGTTAAAATACTCGGTGGTTAAAATACGGAAGACACTTGCGGTATTGCACCAATTATTGATTCTTACGTAAGAAGGCACTTACTCAATAATGGTTATAGTAATTCTTGCTTCGATATTTTATTGATTTAATAATTCTTTGCATTGATATTTTATATTCTTTGTTGTTTCAATAATTGTCATTACACAAAGATTTTTCATTATCGAAGCAATAATTCATATTATCTGAATAATATTATTAGATAACATTATTGGTAATGTCTAGAAAGTTCTGCTAAGGAGAGGTTTGGTCACCTAATTGCGGCGCCAAAGATGGAGAAATTCTTATTGAAAGCCCCTCTTTCTGAGGAACCGCACGGTTGTCAATCTTGTGATTACGTAATATTATTTGTGAATAATTAATTATTGATTCATATGATGAAGAAAATATTAATTTTATGTGGATATAAATGGAGAAAATTTTAATGTGACAATTGTTGAAAATTGAAATTTTATCTTTTCCTCGATAAAATACTTCGTTTAAATATATTATTATATTTTAATAATATAATAATGGTGATATTTTTACAACGAATGTGGGATATATGAGTATCTGAGGAGGAAGAGTATTTTTGTTGCAATAAATGTTTAAAACATGTTAAACATGTCGGTGGACCCCATTTATTGAATAGAAATTTGATTATAACACAGCGTAAAATCGTCTGTTTGTGGATTTGGGACAATTTACATTTGGAATTGGAAAAACTTTCTTCTCGCAAAGTTGTAGAGAATTGAATTTCCTATAAAAACTCACGAGATTTGAATTTTCTGGTAAAAGGGCTATTTATTATGAATTATTAAAGTTTGAAGTCAAAATAATTAATTTTTGGAAGTTTAAAATATTTAAAATAGGAAAAACGTTTTTTACACTTGTGGGCCTCATGAAACATGTGCAAAGTGCTGAAGCTAGAGGATTCAAAGTGGGCGTAAGAAAATTTATTTATATATTAATATTATATTAAATTTTCGCTTTTGGTGTTCTAAGCAATTTCCTATAAATAGGGTGCTTAGGTTAGAATTGAAAATCACACCGAAATCTGAAGTTTTCTCTCTATATTATCGAGCATATTCTTGTGAGTATTTTGAGTATACTTTGAGTATTGCTATACTGCAAGTTCAAGTCATAGCTTTATATCCTGGTTTTTATTTAAAGATCTTGATCTTTTCGAGGTAAGGGATGTTATTATTTTTCAGTAATGATATTATTTCTTCAATATCATTATCTTTGAAATATTGATCTGAAGTTTTATCAAATTTGGAACTTTTGGTGTCTGAGTTACTATTCACGTATCGACACTTATTCACGATATCTGATCTTATTCACGAATACTTTGGCACTATTCATCGAAAAATGAAAATTTTTCTTTTCGCCTAAAATATCTATTGTGGATACTAGCTTTGATTGTATCCATGTTTTGATCATTCTTGAATTTTACACCACTATGATTATTTTTGAGGTATTTTTGGACATGGATAAAACAAAGTACGAATCCTTAATCCTTAATCCTTGTCATTTTGTTTCACTGGATTCGTTTCTTTAAAAATATTTTCATCATCCTCAGTCTTAAATGATGATATTATTGAATATCTTTGGCTTTGTAGTAAAGATGAATGATTTCGATGAATATCTTTGGCCCAGAGTGCAAAGATGAACAGGTGTTTAGATGAACATGACCAACTGATGAATATCTTTGGCCTGTAGTGCAAAGATGAATATTTGATTCCAGATGTATATTGATTGATGTTACAGGGATAAAAGATAGACGATGAACTTTTAAATTCATACATAGAAGATAGTAGTTTGCATTCTCTACTTAACTCTTCTAATGAATTATTATTTCATTGCGAATATTGATTTAAAAACTTGTTGTCTATTGTATTCTATTAGATTTTTCCCTGTTGAAGACTAATGATAATTTGTTGTATATTATCTTAGTCATAATATTCTTTATTGGGCTAGTTGAGCTCACCCTTTTCCTTTTGTTCCATTTTTCTTCTCGTGGATGCGAGAATATAAGCGAGTACGAGTCGGGTATGGAATGAAGGTTCTAGAGAGAGTTGTTTAGTAGTCCTCACCATTTTTGTAAAATAATGTATCAATAAATGTGATGAGAATTTATTTGAGTATAGATATTGTCTAGAAGATAATATTTGTATTCAAACTCACAGTTTTACTGTTGTAATAATAAAGTTGTAGTTGTTTCTGTACCATGTATTGACAACTCAGAATGGGTGATGTATACCTATTTTGGGGGCGTCACAGTAACTCATGAATAGTAACTAGTGAATAGTAACTCATGAATAGTAACTCGTGAATAGTAACTCATGAATAGTAACTCGTGAATAGTAACTCATGAATAGTAACTCGTGAATAGTAACCCGACACGAAAAGTTCACCAAATACCCGATTGAACAATATAACCTCCAGACATCAATTATTATCGAAATAAATGTCAATTTTCACTAACATAAATAATTTCAACACAATGAAACCATCAAATTCATCTTTAATCAACACGAACTTATCCATCATTAATATCATAACTCACAATATTTAACAACCAGGTCGTTCCCAGGAAAGAGGGGGCTTTCCAATAAGGATTTCTCCCTATTGGGGCGTAATTAGATGACCAACCCTCTCCTTGACAGAACTTCTAGACATTGTAAATATTGCAATTTAATAATATGAATAACTTTGTCGTCTCATTTATTGATTTAATAAAATAACATATTATGCACATGATAATCGTGACAATAATTGAATCAATAATATGAGAGATATGATCTGACAATTATCATAGCAGTAATAATACAAAGATAACCGAGTGACTTCTTACGTAAGCATCAATAATCAATACCGTGTTACTACTATGCAACTACGCCAGACATCGCATTTTTTTACTACCGTAGTTCAACAAGATTAATAGTAAAACCTCCGCCTTTATTTCCATAAAATATTTTTGTCGCTTTCTAACTACTGACAAGATTTACATTGTGGGGTCCACCAATGATTGTGTCGTCGTACGGATATTCCCAACAAAAAGAATATTCCTCGACCAATCGAATATAATCTGACAGCTTGCATACTTTGCAAAATTTATAAATACTACCCACAACTATAACATTATATCAATTCTACACCATAATATTAAAAAAATATTTCAAAAAAATTAAATATTTATTCATAAAATCTGGGTTCTCACAATCTCCCCTCCTTATGAAATTTTGCCCTCGAAATTTACGTACGTACTTGGTATGACGAAGAGGTGAGGATACCTTTATCGTCGAAAACATTAAATTCATCTTTGCAATACGACCAAAGATATTCATTATCAATTCATCTTTGCACCACACGCCAACTCAGATAACTAATAATCAATAGCTTCATCTTTTGCACTACTGAGTGCAAAAGATATACAACTCAGAAAACCAATAATCTTTGAGACTCGACTTAATAATATCATGACCACGAATTATCCATGCACTACGGGCCAAGGATATTCGTGTTTTCAATTACGGTCATGATTATACTGAATAATCCATGGTCATAATCATACCAAGTCCATCTATGCACTACGGGCCAAAGATGACTTTTACCACATCATTTGTAACATTACGGTTATGATTATACCGAATAATCCCTGGTCATAATCATACCAAGTCCATCTATGCACGTAAGCCACAGATGACTTTCAACACAATATAAGCATGAGGATCAAGACAATGATATAAATAATCAATCAAATGAGATAAAGGATAAATATTAAACATAATATAATTTATCCAGGGTTCAAGAATATCCCAATGTTATCAATCACTTAATAATCTCATAATCTAATATCATTTAATATTATAACAATATTTTAATCACTTCTTAAACTTATAAACAATTTATTTCAATTGTTTACACTTTATCACATAATGCATTTAATCATTCAAAAATGCTATACTCATAAGATATCATCACCAATGATCAAATCACCCATCAAAAATATGCATATCCCCTATATAGGATTCTCTAGCCATAAAATCTTATTTTCTAATTTTGTTACTTCACATAACATATTTAACTCATTTACTCATAACTAGATTATTTTCATGAAAAATACCAAATCAGTTCCACAAATATTTCTTTTCTGGGATTTAGCATAATATAGTCCCATAATAAAAATATATTTTTCTTAGAATTTTTAAAATTTATTTACTATTTTTCAAAAATCAATTTCCAATTAATTCCTTAAGAAATTAGCTACCACAAGTTTAACTCCGAAAATTCCCAAATCTTGGAAGGATCTTACACATATTAATGTGAGCTTCCAGTTTAAATTTCATGGTCATTGGAGTTATAGAACTCTAGTTATAGCGTTTTTCGTCGGAAAAACCTAAATATTGAAATGGTCATAACTTGCTCATTTTAAGTCGGAATGAGCTCATTTTTTGGACAGGAGGTACTTTATACCATATACTTTCATGTCCCAAAAGGCCAGAATTTTTCTCACAAGTTAAGTGGCCGAAACAGCCCTTACAAAAACGTGGCAGCAACTTTTTCATAATTTTCAGTTTCCGCCTCCTTTGCTAAAATCAGTCCATACGAAAATCTACAACACCTTTTTCAATGATTCCACTTGGATTAGTTAGGTAAATCATAGATCTAACTCTAGGACTTGACCACACTCAAAAATTCAAAATACAATAGGAGATATGGTCAATTAAATTTCATGTTACGTTTTTCACCAAAATCTGATTTTCAACACCTTGTGATTTCTAAGAAACTTTCATGTTTTCACACACTAACCAACATAACTCATCATAACACTTACTAATACCACGTATACCCATGATTTTCATTAGTCCAATGCTTTTATTATGACTTTCATCATAATCCACGTAAACTGTTCATTTTAGTTTAAGAAATATTTGAGGGTTTAAGAAATGGGTTTTGTACTGGGGTCAATACAAAATTCGATTTCACGCTCTAGGGTAGGCCAAGAAGTCTTCAAGAATACGTCAGAAAATTTATTAACAATAGAAATATCATTCAAAACTGTGACTCTCATCCAAGACTTGGATAGCACATGTAATGAAGGTTTCTCCTAACGGAACTTCAACAGATAAGTCAAAGTCTAACTTCTCCGGAGTCAAATTTAAACGTTGAACGCAAGCAAGAGAGATAAAAGAATGGGTAGAACTGGTATCTAATAAGGTATAGACTTCGCAAGAATTTATAATTAACTAACCCGTGCTAACTTCGTTCGGGTTACCCACTTTTTGAGAAGTCACGAAAAACTCTCTTCCTGAAACCACCGACTTTGTTTTGTCCGTATCTGCCTTTGGTGCCACTATCCCAGCTGGACTTGACTTCACTATGCGACAAAATCGAGCTAAATGACCTTCTCTTCTTGAAATTTCCACTTCTATTATCTTGACCATGATTACCACCGAAGTGGTTACCATTCTTGGCATGGTAATTTCCCCCACGATGGTTATCATTGTTCCGATGGCCGTTGTCACCGGTATGATTATTATCGTGTTGTTGGTCGTTGCCTTTTGGTTATGCTGACTCATTATCGCGTTCTAATAACTGAGCCCTATTCACAACATCTGAATACAAACACTGTCACAAAACAAGGGTTAATTAACATATCATATATTATCCCTATACTCTGACCGACCAATTAAATACCAAATAAACTTAGGTGGGTCATACTAGCGAAGGAATTTCCGCTCTCCCTCCTAGTTCTTGTCTCACATCTCACCGGGATCATATCCCTAAGCTTTGATACCAACTGTGATGCCCCCAAAATTAGGTATACATCACCCATCTTGAGTCGCCAAATACATGGTACAAAATACAGATACAACTTAATTATACAACTGTCGTGTAACATACGGCAATACATAAAATGAGAGTTCTAATAGGAATATTGTTATCTAGACAATATCCATTCTCAAAGGTGTCCTCATAACATTTATTGTCACACTATTTAACAGAATAGTGAGGACTACTAATGCTATCTTCTGGACCATCACTCCTTTCCCCGACTCATCCCAGCTATATTCTCATTTCCTGAAGAGAACAGTGTAAGAAAGGGTGAGCTCAACTAGCCCAGTAAGAAATATTATGACTAAGATAATGAAGAATAAATTATCAATAGTCTTCAACAATGTTAAACTGATAAAATACAATAGACATCAAGTTTAACTGCAGCGGAATAAGCAATCCATTAGAAGAGTCAAGTAGAGAATAAAACCTACTATCTTCTATGATTTAAAAAATGTTTTCATCAATGTTTATCGCTGAGACTCAGTTTAATAAATAACCCACATCTTCTAATCATCCTTGTACTACGAGCCAAGGATATTCATTAAATCATCAATGGTCATGACTATACCGAATAATCCCTGATCATAATCATACCAAATACTGTTCATCAATGCATTACAGTCCACTGAGGACTTTTACCATATCACTTATAACATCACAGTTCATGATTATACCGAATGATCCCTGGTCATAATCATACTAAGTCCATTTATGCACGTAAGCCAAAGATGACTTCCAACATAACATAAACGTGAGGATGATGACAATGTTATTGGAATTCAATTAAACAAGTTCAAGAATTAATTTATCCAGGAACTAATAATATCCAAACTGTCAACATGATACTTCTTTGTAAAGTAAAAGTCAAGAATGCTCAGAAGAATATTTCCATGAAAAGATACTGGATGAAGCGCAAATATCAAGGATATTCCACTAATTTCATGGAGTATAGAAGTCAAAACTTTAACCAACTGAGTATAATAAAGAATATATGAAACTACAAATGGATTTTCACCCGTCATGTTAATCCACGTATACAGATCATTTCCACAATTTAATAAGGAATGAATACAAAGGATCATTCACTATGCATGTGGCAATCCACATCGACAAGTTATTCCAACAGAATAATAAAGAATAGAATAACAAAAGGATTCACCATGCACGCGATAGAGACCGCACAGATAGGTTATTCCCAACAGAATAATAAATGCAGAATAATAAATATGGAACCAAGTCAGGTGAAATTCACACCGACAGGATATTCCGACAGAATAATAAAGAACAGAATAATAAATATGGAACCAGGTCAGGTGAAATTCACATCGACGGGATATTCCGACAGAATAATAAAGAACGGAATAATAAAAGAATTTCACCAAGTATGTGGTACTTCGCATAAACAGGTTATTCCAACATAATAATAAAGAATGGAATAACAGAAGAAGATCACCAAGTATTGGGTAAACCGCATATACAAAAGTCATTCCACCAAGTATAGGGTAAATCACAGCATCTGAGTTATTCCAATGAATAATAAAGAATGGAATAACATAAGATTTCACCAAGTATAGGGTATGCCACACATATATCTGAGTTATGTATAGGGTATGCCACTTTTACAGGTTATTCTAACAGAATAATAAAGAATGGAATAACAAAAGTTCTCTTCATGAATAAGAAAGAATAACAACCCTTACCATAAAAGAAACTGGATATAGAAGTAGTGAAGTAGCAGAATACTCTTCTTCTTTCTCTCTATAATTTTCTCTCTATAGCTTCTCTCTATAATTTCTCTCTCTAGAGTTTCAATGAATTCGTAAGAAATAATGAAAGAATGAGCTTCTATTTATAGAAAACTGAGAGTGGCTCTTGGTCTTAACGAAGGGTCAAAATGACTCTTGGTAATACTGAAGAGGCGACTACTATTTGCGAAGGGGTAATTAACTATTGGAACACCGAAGAGGCAAATAACTCTTGGAAAACCGAAAGGACAAGTTACTATTAAAACTCGTGAATAGTAACTCGTGAATAGTAACTCATGAATAGTAACTCATGAATAGTAACTCGTGAATAGTAACTAGTGAATAGTAACTCATAAATAGTAACTCGTGAATAGTAACCCGACACGAAAAGTTCCCCAAATACCCGATTGAACAATATAACCTCCAGACATCAATTATTATCGAAATAAATGTCAATTTTCACTAACATAAATAATTTTAACACAATAAAACTATCAAATTCATCTTTAATCAACGCGAACTTATCCATCATTAATATCATAACTCACAATATTTAACAACCAGGTCGTTCCCAGGAAAGAGGGAGATTCCAATAAGGATTTCTCCCTATTGGCGCGCAATTAGGTGACCAAAACTCTCCTTGACAGAACTTCTAGATATTATAAATATTGCAATTTAATAATATGAATAACTTTATCGTCTCAATTATTGATTTAATAAAATAACATATTATGCACATGATACTGTGACAATAATTGAATCAATAATATGAGAGATATGATGCGGCAATTCTTCAGAGTAATAATGCAATATAACCGAGTGACTTCTTACGTAAGCATCAATAATCAATACCGTGTACTATGCAACCACACGTATTCTTGTTTTGACTACTGGGATAGTTCAACAAGATTAATGGTAAAACTTCACCGTTATTTCCATAAAATATTTTTTGTCGTTTTTAACTACGACGATTACTTACATTATGGGATCCACCGTTGATTGTCTTGCGTAAATGCGGATATTCCCACAAAAAAAGAATATTCCCCACCAATTGAATATAATATGACAACTTGCATACTTTGCAAAATTTATAAATACTACCCACAACTATAACATTATATCAATTCTACACCATAATATTAAAAAAATATTTCGAGAAAATTAAATATTTATTCATAAAATCTGGGTTCTCACAGGAGGCATTACCTGTATGGAGATAAGGTTGTGAGACCCCGAATTTTATGAAATAAAAGTATTCAATTTTTTCTATTTTGGTGAATAGTTAAATTGATAAAAGTTTAAAGTTAAGGGTGACATTTGAAAATTTTTCAAAGTAAGTGATGATGAAGTTTTGTTTTATTAGTATTATTAATGTAATAAAATGAAAAGTTTTTTATAAAAAATGAATACTTTTATAAAGTTATTCGTTTTGTTAGGCTAATAGTAAAATATTTTTATATAAAAGCGAATACTTTTATAAAGTTATACATTTTTATTAGACAATAATTAGAATATATTATATTTTATTATGCATAGTGTTTGCATAATGCCTGCGTAGTGTTTGCATAGTAAAATCTTTTTATATAAAATAGAATACTTTTATAAAGTTATTCATTTTATTAGATTATAAATAGAATATATTATATTTTATTGTAAACCAATACTGACCGTCCGCTTTAAAAGTAAATTAATCTGGACCGCTCATGGATTGGTTCTTATTCATCCATTCTCCTATAAATAGAAGCTCATTCCTTCATTATTTACGACAAATTCACCGAAACTCTAGAGAAAAACCGTAGAGAGAATTCTTCTTCTATAATCTTGGCGTATTTCTTTAGCGTTTAAGAAAGCTTTGAGCGTAGTGCAAGTTTCTTCAAGTATATCCCCGCCCTACCGTCGGAGTACTCTTCTTTATAAGGTAAGGGGTATTATTTCTTTTGTATTCATGAAGACAACTTTTGTTGTTCCATTTTTTATTAATCTGTTGGAATAACCTGTATATGCAGACTACCTTATACTTTGTAAAATTCTTCTATTATTTCATTCTTTACTATTCTGTTGGAATATCATGTCTGTGCGTTTTACGCCGGACACAGTTCCATTATTTATTATTACTGCATTTATTATTCTCGGCCGGAATATCACATCTCGTGTGTTTTTACTGGACTGATTCCATTATTTATTATTTCGCATTTATTATTACGTTTAATATCACGTACATCGCGTTCTGTGGGACTGTTCCATTATTTATTATTACGTTGGGAATAATGCATATGTGGTCTCTATCGCATGCATGGTGAATCCTTCTGTTATTCCATTCTTTATTATTCTGTTGGAATAACTTGTCTATGTGAATTACCACATGCATGGTGAATGATCCTTTATATTCATTCCTTATTAAATTGTAGAAATGATCTGGTTACGTTGATTATGATGAGAGTCATAATAAAAGAATTGGACTGATGAAAATCATGGGTATATGAAGTATTAGTAAGTGTTATGATGAGTTATGTTGGTTATTATGTGAAAACATGAAAGTTTCTTAGAAATCACAAAGGGTTGAAAATCAGATTTTGGTAAAAATGGAACATGAAATTCAATTGACCATATCTCCTATTATGTTTTGAATTTTTGAGTATGGTCAAGTTCTAGAGTTAGATCTATGAGTTTTGTAGCAACTCCAAGTGGAATCACTGGAAAAGGTGTTGTAGATTTTCGTGTGGACTGATTTTAGCAAAGGAGTCAAAAGTTGGAAATTACCAAAATGCTACTATCCAGATTTTAAGAAGGGATGTTTTGGCCACTTAATTTGTGAGAAAAATTCCGGCCTTTTGGGACATGAAAGTATATAGTATAAGGTACCTCCTGTCCAAAAATGATCTCATTCCGACTTAAAATGAGCAAGTTATGACCATTTCAATATTTAGGTTTTTCCAACAAAAAATGCTATAATCAGAGTTCAATAACTCCGATAACCATAAAATTTAAACTGGAAGCTCACGTTAACATGCGTAAGATCCTACCAAGATTTGGGAATTTCTGGAGTTAACCTTGAGGTAGCTAATTTCTTAAGGAATTAATTAGAAATTTATTTTTGAAAAATAGTAAATGAATTTTAAAAATTCCGAGAAAAATATATGTTCAATATGGGACTATATTCATAAATCCCGAGAAAAGAATAATTTTAGGACCCGATTTGATATTTTCATGAAAATAGTTTAGTTACTGAACATATAAATTAAATATGTTATGTGAAGTTGAAAAATTAGTAAATAAATTTTATGGCTTGAAAATCCTATATAAGGTATATGCAAATTTTTGATGAGTGATTTGATCATTGGTGATGAAATCTTATGAGTAGAGCTTTTTTGAATGATTAAATGTATTATTTGGTAAAGTGTAATCAATTAAATTAAATTATTTATAAGTTTAAGAAGTGATTAAAATATTGTTATAATATTAACAATAATATATTATGATTTTATTAAGTGATTGATAATATTTGGATAAATTTAAAGTCTTTAATGTTTATCCTTGATTTCGTTTGAGTAATGCTTATAATATTGTCATCATCCTCATGCTTATATTATGTTGAAAGTCATCTATGGCCTGTAGTGCATAGATGGACTTGGTATGATTATGACCAGGGATTATTCGGTATAATCATAACTGTAATGTTATAAATGATGTGGAAAAAGTCCTCATTGGCCCGTAGTGCATTGATGGACAGTTTTTGGTATGATCATGGCTATGGATTCTCTTCGTCCAAGGGTGCAAAGATGAATTATTATTGACGAAAGCTATTGATAATTTAATTATCTTTAGTTATGATATTCTTTACTGGGCTAGTTGTGCTCACCCTTTTGCTTCACAATTCCTTTCAGGTAATAAGAGTGTACCATTTGGGTTGAAAGGGGATAACGAGGGAATAGAAACGTTGAATTACTATAGTCATTGAGGTTCTCCTAAATAGTATGGAAATAATTTTATTGAGAACTTTAGATAAGTGTGTCGTATTGTATACGTCATTTGATATTTAATTTTGGTGAACCAAATAGGGTGAGGCGAACCCAACTTTGGAAGGATGTTTTGTCACTATCATACAAGATGTCTAATGACATACAACCTCGTGTTATCATAAGACAGGGTTATGCACATCCACTTGCTGATTATATCTACAAGCACTACCTATATGATCTTGGAGTTTATTTGAAATATAATTTTCACTTGGAGACAGTGGAGATAGTTATATGTCAAGAGAAGACTCACCATTGGAAGGAACATGATAGTAATCTTCTCATTTTTCTTTGGGGTCTATTGGGTCAACTAAAGATAATTCTCTGTACATATGATATCTATCATAACTTAGATTCATGGCCTCCTATGTACGAAGGTTTCCTTGAGCACTTCCCAAAGATTTTAATTTCTAAAACAGTTTTTGACTGTACTTTTATATAACGTACCATTGTAAGGTTGTGGTCGAGGCACCATAAGAGTTACATAGATTTGTATTAAAACTCACAGTACTATACTTGTCGTCATATTTTGCACGACAGTTGTATAAATGAAGTTGTCAGTAGTGTATTTTCTGGCGACCAAAGATGCGTGATGTATACCTATTTTGGGGGCGTTACAAAGGTGGTGATCTATACGGATCATAAAAGCCTCAAATATTTCTTCACTCAAAAGAAACTCAACATGCCGCAACGACGATGGCTTGAGTTGTTGAAAGATTATGATCATACCATCCAATACCATCTTGGAAAACCGAACGTAGTAATGGTAGGCGTATCGTTGAGTAGAAGATCATATGCGGGTACGAGTGCAATATTGTCAACGCAAAGACCCATTTTGTATGACTTGGAAAGGATGGAAATAGAGTTAAAGACTCCAGGGACCTATGTGATGATGGAAAATATACAAGTGGAACCGACTTTAATCGATAAAGTTAAAGCTGCTCAAACTACAGACCTGGAGCTGATGTGTATGAAGAAGAAAGTGCAAGAAGGTGCTATTCCGGAAGCAAGAATCGATGAAGAAGGAATACTTGAGTCAACTCCGGACTTTGTGTTCTAACGATTACGACTTGAAGTATAAAATCATGATGGAGGCGCACAACACACCGTTTGCAATCCATCTTGGGAGTACCAAAATGTATCGTGATCTTCGACATACATTTTGGTGGAGCAATATGAAGAGAGAGATAGCGGGGTTTATCTCAAGGTGTCTAAATTGTCAACGAGTCAAGGCGGAGCATCAAGTGCCAAAAGGTCCATTGCAACCACTTGAAATTCCATAATAGAAGTGGGAGCACATTACCATGGATTTCATTACTGGTCTTCCCAAGGTTTCTCAAGGCATAGATGCGATTTGGGTCATTGTTGATAGATTGACCAAATCTGCTCATTTCTTTCTTCAAATCTGAGAAACTTTTACACTTGAACGTCTTGCTAGTATGTACATAAACGAGATCGTAAAATTGCATGGTATGCCAGTATCCATAGTTTCTGATCGAGACCCAAGATTCACTTCAAGATTTTGGGTTAGTTTGCAAAAATCTATGGGCACGGATGTACGATTTAGTTCGGCATATCATCCTCAAACAGATGGACAGTCGAAAAAGACTATTCAAACTCTTGAAGATTTATTAAGACTCTATGTCCTTGACTTCAAGGGAAGATGGGACAAGTTCTTACCATTGGTGGAGTTTTCCTACAACAATAGTTATCAAGCAAGTATTGGCATGGCTCCATTTGAGGCATTGTATGGAAGAAAGTGTCGTTCTCCAGTATACTGGGATGAGGTGGGTGAAGCAACGTTGTTGGGACCGAATTTGGTACGTATGACTACGGAAAAAATTCAAACGATCCGACAACGTATAAAAACCTCACAAGATTGACAAAAGAGTTATGTTGATCTTCATCGAAAGGACGTGGAATTCAATATTAGAGATCATGTGTTGTTACGTGTTGCTCCATGAAAAGGAGTTATAAGATTTGGAAAGAGAAGAAAGCTCAATCCTCGATTCATTGGCCCATTTTTAATCCTCGATCGAGTAGGAACTGTGGCCTATAGACTCGCCTTACTGCCAAGTATGTCTCGTGTTCATAACATTTTTCACATATCTATGTTACGTAAATATGTGAAAGTCCCGAACCATATTATTGAATTAGAACCAGACGAGATAGAGGAAGATTTAACGTATGAAGAGTTACCTGTTAAAATCTTGGATAAGAAGGATCATATTCTACACTCTAAAGTTATACCTCAAGTCAAAGTTTTGTGGAGAAACCACGATGTGGAGGAAATGACCTAGGAGTTAGAATCTGAGATGAAATCAAGGTATCCTTACCTCTTCGACATACCAGGTACGCACCCTAATTTCGAGGACGAAATTTCATAAGAAGGGGAGGTTGTAAGACCCCAACTTTTATGAATAAAGAATAATTTTCTCGAAATATATTTTTACATATTATGGTGTGGATTTAATATAATGTAATAGTTGTGGGTAATATTTACAAATTTTGCAAAGTAAGCAAGTGGTTATATAATATTCGATTGGTCGAGGAATATTCATTTTAACAGGGGAATATTAAATGCGGCAGACAATCATTAATGGACTCCTGGCGGAAAGTATTGTCGTAGTTAGAAAATGACATAATTATCTTTTTAAAAATAACGGCGGAAGTTTTACGATTAAACCTGTTGAACTACCCAATAGTAAAAAATCAAGATGTCTGGCGTGGTTGCATAGTAGCACACGGTATTGATTATTGATGCTTATGTGAGATGTCACTTAGTTATACTCAATTATTGCTACAGTAATTGTTGCATCATATCTCTCATATTATTGATTCGATTATTGTCATAGTATCATCTGCATAATATGATATATTATTAAATCAATAATTGAGACGACAAAGTTATTCATATTATTAAATTGCAATATTTACAATGTCTAGAAGTTCTGTCAAGGAGAGGTTTGGTCATCTAATTGCACGCCAATAAGGAGATATCCTTATCGAAAAGCCCCCTCTTTCTTGGGAACGACCTGTTTGTTAAATATTGTGAGTTATAATATTAATGATGAATAAGTTCATGTTGATTAAAGATGAAATTGATAGTTCCATTGTGTTGGAATTATTAGTGTTAGTGGAAATCTACATTTATTTAGATATTAATTGATGTTTGGAAGTTTTACTAACCAGTCGGGTAATTAATCAGATAAATGAGCAATTAATTGCTATTAATTCACATGATTATAACTATTTATTCACATGTGTGTACTATTGATTCACATTCTTGTACTATTAGGGGAGTTGGTGCAAGATTGATAATACTTACATGACTAAGTTAAAAATGGAGGTATAGATGGAGATCTTATACTTATAATTAAGTATTTTCACATGATTATAACTATTGATTCACATTATTTACTATTAGGGGAGGTGGTGCAAGTTTGATAATACTTGCAGGACTAAATTAAAAATGAAAGAAAAGTTGAAGGTATTGTACTGTAATTTTTTGAGCCCCAAAACGTGAAATTATCGAAACTATATTTTCCTATAAATAGAAGCTCATTCTTCCTTCATTTTTCACCAATTCACTAAAGCTTTAGAGCAATTATTATAGAGAGAAATTATAGAGAGAAAGAAGAAGAGAAGTCTGCTACCTCTCTACTCTAATATCCAGTTTCTTTCTAAGGGAAGGGGTATTATTTCTTTTGTATTCATGAAGAGAGCTTTTGTTATTCCATTCTTTATTATTATGTTGGATTAACCTATCTATGCAAAGTACCTCATACATGGTGAAATTCTTCTGTTATTCCATTCTTTATTATTCTGTTGGAATATCCTGTCAGTGCGAATTATGCTAGACCTGGTTCCATTCTTTATTATTCTGTTGGAATAACCTGTCTATACAACGTACCGCATACATGGTGAATTCTTTATTATTCCATTCTTTATTATTCTGTTGGAATATCTTGTCTGTGCGGTCTATCGCATGCATGGTGAATTCTTCTGTTATTCCATTCTTTATTATTCTGTTGGAATATCACATGCATGCGGATTCTGCATGACACAGTTCCATTCTTTATTATTTTGTTGGAATAACTTTATACATGTGGATTATCACATGCATGGTGAATGATCCTTCATATTCATTCCTTATTAAATTGTGGAAATGATCCATCTCACGTGGATTCTGCATGGCGAGTGAAAATCCATTTGCGCTTTCATATATTCTATGATACTCATTTGGTTAAAGTTTTGGCTTCCATACTCCATGAAATTAGTAGAATATCTTGGATATTTAAGCTTCATCCCAGATATCTTTTCGTGGAAATATTCTTCGAGCATTCTTGAATTTTACTCCACAAAGCGATGTCATGTTGACAATTTGGGCGTAATTGATTTCAAGATAAATTAACTTATAAATCTTTAAAATTTATTCTTGAACTTGTTTTATTGAATTATTATGTCATTATCATCATCCTCATGCTTATATTGTGATGAAAGTCATCTTTGGCTTACGTGCATAGATGTACTTGGTATAATTATGACCAAGGATTATTCGGTATAATCATGACATGTAATGTTATAAATGTTGTCGTAAAAGTCCTCAGTAGCTTGTAGTGCATTGATGGACAGTTTTTGGTATGATTATGACCAGGGATTATTCGGTATACTCATGACCATTGATGATTTAATGAATATCCTTGGCCCGTAGTGCAGGGATGACTCGATGATGTGGTTTATTTATTAAGCTAAGTCTCAACGATAAAAATTGATGAAAACATTTTAAATCATAGAAGATAGTAGATATCATGCTCTACTTGACTCTTCTAATGGATTGCTTATTCATTGCCAGTTAAACTTGATGTCTATTGTATTTTATCGGTTTAACATTGTTGAAGACTAATGATAATTTATTACGTATTATCTTAGTCATAATATTTCTTCTTGGGCTAGTTGAGCTCAACCTTTCTTTCATTTGTTCTCTTGAGGAAATGAGAGCGTGGCAAGGACTAGTCGGAAGCAGTGGCGGTCCGGATGATAGCATTAGTAGTCCTCACTATTACATTAAATAGTGTGACAATAAATGTAATGAGGAGTCCATTGAGTGTGAATATTGTTTAGATGACAATATTCTTATTAAAACTCTTAGATTATGTTTTATCGTATTTTACACGACTGTTGTATAATTAAGTTATATTTAAATTTTGTACCATGTATTTGGCGACTCAAGATGGGTGATGTATACCTATTTTGGGGGCGTCACATACATCACCCATCTTGGGTCGCCAAAAACATGGTACTGAATACAAATACAAACTTAATTATACAATTATCGTGCAAAATATGACAAAACATAGCTGAGAGTTTAAACACGAATATTGCCTTCTAGACAATATCCACACTCAATGGAGTCCTCATTACAATTATTATCACACTATTTCACAGAATAGTGAGGACTACTATAGCCACCTATCTCCCCAGACCGCACCCGCTCCCACCGACCGGTCCCAAATATATTCTCATTTCCTGAAGAGAATAGTGAAAGAAAAGGGTGAGCTCAACTAGCCCAGTAAGAAATATTATGACTAAGATAATGCAGAATAAATTATCCTTAGCCTTCAACAGTATAACAACTGATAGAATACAATAGACAACAAGTTTTAAATCAACAACTGCAGCGGAATAAGAAATCCATTAGAAGAGTCAAGTAGAACATAATTTCTACTATCTTCTATGATTAAAAAGTTTATCATCAATTTTATCGCTGTAATACCCATCAACAGTTCTTTATTATACCCAAGACAAGGAGAACTTTCATCACCTGTCTTCACCTGAACCACCAAAGATTTTAGTTAAATTCACAATTCATGTTTATAATAATGTGAATCAGCAGTTCCTCCTTGCCACAAAGGCTTAATAGAAAATTTACTCAATATACTTACCCCAAAGGCTAAAGATATTCAAATGTAATAACAATGATCATACCAATCAGTTGTCTATCTTTGCACTACGTGCCAAAGATATTCAACTATAAAACCAATGGTCATGATCATACCAATCAATTGCATGTCAGTGCACTACGACCAAAGACATTCAACTGTTAACTAATGGTCATGATCCTGCCAATCACATCATCGAATTATCCCTGCAATACGACCAAGGATATTCATTAGTATCACTAGTGGTCATGATCTTGTCATATACCTGTCCATCTTTGCACTACGGGCCAAAGCTATCAATTAACAGTTCATCTTTGCACTACGACCAAAGATATCAATCAACAGTTCATCTTAGCACGTAAGCCAAAGATATACTACTGTAAAACCAATAATCAATAGTCCATCTTTGCATGTAATCCAAAGATATACAACTGTAAAACCAATAATCAACAGTCCATCTTTGCACGTAAGCCAAAGATATACAACTATAAAACCAATAATCAACAATTCGTCTTTGCACGTAAGCCAAAGATATACAACTGTAAAACCAATAATCAACAGTCCATCTATGCACGTAAGCCAAAGATGACTTTCATCACAATATAAGCATGAGGATGATGACAATGATATAAGAATTAATCAAACGAAATCAAGGATAAATATTAAAGACTTTAAATTTATCCAAAGTTTAAAAATATCCAAATTGTCAACATGATACTACTTTGTGGAGTAAAATTCAAGAATAATATTCATGTACCAAAAATAATTTGGATGAGGAAAAGAAATATATTTTTCGGAGTAAAATAGTACCCGTGAATAGTAACTCGTGAATAATAACTCATGAATAGTAACTCATGAATAGTAACTCAAATAAATAATACTCCGATTATTATACATAATCATCGTATACATAAATAATATCATATCATAAATAGTCCCATATATATGAATAGTGTAGATATCGTGAATAGTAACCCCGGCACAAAAAGATAAAGTTTCACAATAAAATTCATATCAATATTTATAACACCTTAATCCAAATGTTATAAATCACTTAATAATCTCATAATCTAATATTATTAATATTACCACAATATTTTAATCATTTCTTAAACTTATAAACAATTTATTTTAATTATTTCCATTTTACTAATTAATGCATTTAATCATCCTAAAATGTCAAACTCATAAGATTTCATCACCAATAACCAAAACTCTCATCAAAATCAGATATACCTTATATAGGATTCTCAAGTCATAAAATCCTATTTTTCAATTTTCTTACTTCACATAACATATTTAATTCATTTACTCATAACTAGTCCATTTTCATGAAAAATACCAAATCAAGACAAATAAATTTTTTTACGAATTTAGCGAGAATATAGTCCCATATTGAACATATATTTTTCTCAAAATTTTAAAATTCATTTACTATTTTTCATATACTAAAAAGCTAGAATATTTAGACATTTATCAAAATTGTACTTTTGTCCAAAATTCCGAAATTTACAGGTAAACTGTTGTTATATAGATGTACTTCCAATAAAAATTTCACCAATTTTGGAGTTAACCACAAGGAGTTATAAAAGTTTACTTTTAAAATAGTTTTTTCCATAAAATTCATAACTCCTAATCTATACATCCAAAAATTGCCATTTTTGAACACAATCTAGAAAACTCATCAAATCATCATTTCAATTTTTTCCAGAATTTTTGAGGGTCGGAAAAATTATAAAAGCGCCTAGCGAAAAACCCCCTTACTTACAATTCGGTTGAGCGAAAAGTAATATTCCTTACGAATATTGAGCGAAAATAATATTTCTTACTGATATAATGAATATTGAATCGATAATAATATTCATACGAATCTGAAAAATAATATCTCTTCGAATATAAAATAATAACCCTTACCTCGGAAGAAGATTTGGATATCTTTGGAGTAGTGAAGTAGCAGACATACTCTTCTTTTCTCTCTATAACTTCTCTCTATAGCTTCTATCTCTATAATTGCTCTTCTGAGACTTAGTGAATTGGTGAGAAATGAAGGAAGAATGAACTTCTATTTATAGGAAAATAAAGTTTCAATAATTGCACATTTTGGGGCTCAAAATATTACAGTATAATACCTTCCTCTTTTTCTTCATTTTTAATTTAGTCCTGCAAGTATTATCAAACTTGCACCACCTCCCCTAATAGTAAATCATGTGAATCAATAGTAAATCATGTGACTCGATAGTTCTAAACATGTGAAAAAATTAATTACAGTATAGTACCTTCAACTATACCTCCATCATTAATTTAGTCATACAAGTATTATCAATCTTGCACCAACTCCCCTAATAGTAAATCATGTGAATCAATAGTACACACATGTAAACACATAGTTATAAGCATGTGAATTAATAGCAATTAATTGGTCATTTATCCGATTAATTACCCGATTAGTCAATATAACTTCCAGACATTAATTATCATCGAAATAAATGTCGATTTCCACTAACACTAATAATTCCCACACAATGGAATTATCAATTTCATCTTTAATCAACACAAACTTATTCATCATTAATATTATAACTCACAATATTTAACAACCAGGTCATTCCCAGGAAAGAGGGGGCTTTCCGATAAGGATTTCTCCCTATTGGCAGCCTTGATTAGATTATCTAACCTCTCCTTATGTAACTTCTAGACATTGTCGATATTGCGAAATAATAAAATCAATAACTTTGTCATCTCAATTATTGATTTAATAATATAACATATTATGCAGATGATACTGTGACAATAATTGAATCAATAATATGAGAGATATGATGCAGCAATTATTGTAGTAATAATTGAGTATAACTGAGTGACTTCTCACATAAGCATCAATAATCAATATTGTGTGCTACTATGCAACCACGCGTATTACTATACTTTTATCACCGATTATTTTATGACAACTTGTTTACTTTGAAAAAATTTCACATATCACCCTTAACTTTAACCTTTTATCAATTTAACCATTTACTAAATAGAATAATTATAAGAAAATTTAATACTTTCATTTCATAAAATTCGGGGTCTCACAATTCTTACTTGGATATGTTATCATTGTGATGAAATTATGTTTTTACCCTCCCGTAGGGTTGTCATCGGGGTGAAATATATTACCTTTTAGCCCTCCTACAAGGTTAGTAAAATAAAAGCAAAATTTTGGGTGTCTACACTAACACGTATTTTACTGCCCAGGTCGGCCTAGTGGATGTGATTAGGGTGATAATCGATAATGGATCTTTGGTGGATATCTTATATAGTCATGTTTACCACAGGTTGGATCTGGAAGGCATGAAGATGGTAGTGGGGCAAGAGGCTCCTTTGTATGGGTTCGACAACGACCAGGTACATGTGGCGAGGACCATCAAATTGTCAGTTATCTTCGGTATGACTCCACAGCAGGTTAAGGTGAATGTTAAATTTTTTGTGGTGCAAGTGGATCCAGCCTAAAACGCTATCTTGGGATGGCCAATGTTGGTTGCTTTACAGGCGGTGACTTTTTTACCCCACTTCAAACTTAAATTTCCTACACCGAAGGGATTTGGAGAGGTTTAGGGGGATATGGATATGGCTTGAAGGTGGGTCAACAAGTAGAGGCAAACAATGATAATCGAGGTGGGATCATTCACAGAAGGAAGTACAAAACCCCTTGTTTGGCCAATAGAATGGATCGAGGATATAAAAATGATCTCGAGAAATAAGGAAAAAATATCTTTGGGTGAGATATAAGGTTGTTATCTGTTTGGCGCTATGTTAGGTTTGAGCTTCATTTCTTATTCGGGATGAATTGACTGGGGAAGGATATATAAGCAAATTTTGGATCATAATAGCTCGCTTAGGACTATAACACTTTGGCCAGATCAAGCTTTAGTAGTTTGGCTTATGATTGAAATTGTGATTTTACCAAAATGCACAAGGGACATCTTAGGGGAAAGCAAAATTAAAGCAAAAGCTTATTTCTGTGGTGATAAGGTTGATTATCTAGTGGAGATAAGGTCGGTTATCTATCGTCGACTGAGATAAGGTCGGTTATCAATCTGTGGCGATATAAAGTTGGATGGTTCTCTAGAACCTTTATTTTAAAGCCCCCTAGGGGATCGGGAGCAATGTTATGGCGATATAAGGTCAAATGGTTCTCCGGAACCTCTATTTAAAGCCTCCCTAGGGGATCGATGGCAATATTACAGAGATATAAGGTCGAACAATTCTTCAGAACTTGGATCTATTAGATGAGGTTCGGGAGTGCACCAGCGGAGGATAGCTCGACACTATAACCAAATGGTCATACTGAGAAGGTTTGAAGTTGAAGATTTGGTGTTTTGGGAAGCTGAGGTTTCTACCCCCAAAACACGGGCAAACTAATGCCTAACTGGGAGGGTTATGAAGTTATTGAAGTGCCGAAGCTAGGAACTTACCAACTTTGGGCAATGGATGGGCAAGACATAAGTAATATTTGGCATGCTAGGAGGCTTAGGAAGTACTATCAATAAGTTATATTGTTCCATCTCTACAATATTGTAATCTCTTCAATATTAAAATCTCTTCAATAATTTGTGTTTGTAAAAGTCAGATCCATTCAATTTAATTACAATTACCAAGGGATTTCAATACATGAAAAGCAAAAACAAATATACAAGTAGTTTTCGGTTAGTTAGGGGGTATTCTTTGGTTTTGGACTATTCGTTTGAAGAATCAGGATAGAAGGGTCGAGGTCGGCTACAAGCATTTTGGCCTTATCTTTTTCCCGAGCACTCAAGAAGCCATCGTTATACTGCTGCACAACTTCCTCAGTTATCTCATCGATGAGGAGCTTTTGCTTGGCAACTTTGGTCATTGGAGGACCTTGTGTTTTGAGTTCATTGTAATCCTTTTCCAATAACTTGTTGATCCTCAATAATTCCATCATTTGTGAATGCATGGCCCCATTCCATTTTTTGAGGCCAACTATCTCCTTCTTTGTTCGGCATTATCCACTAGGAGTTTCTTCTTGTATCGGCTTTCTCGGAGGACTGCCATTTGACTTTTTTTTAGTTCGGTCATCAGCTCCTCCCAGTTGAAATTTGTGTTCGTATGCAAGCTTCGTTCTTTTTCAAGGCCGAACTTCATAGCATCAATTCTTATTTGTAGATGGGCAACTTGGGTTTCCAAGTCCTTTTCTTTGGCCTTTATTTTGGTAAGGTGGCACAGGGTTTAGGAAAGAATAGTGTTGGACTACAATTTGAAGTAATTAGTTCAAATTCAAGGAAAAACGAATATATTTGTAACAAGTGTTGGGAAAGAGAGTACTTACCCGACCATGATGAATTACGTTGGCATAGATCAGGTCTTCGGTGTTGATGTCTTCGAATCTATCCTCATCTTTGGGGAGGATGAATTTTTCAAGAGCTCGTGTAGGAAGTCTTTGGGGTTCTCCGGCCATAGCGTCATCGAGGCATGAGCCTCTCGTACTTCGGTAGAGAAAGAAGGTGATCCAATTGATGGAGATATTGTTTGTTGAGGTTGGGGAGGTGCTTCGGTATAAGGTCATTTAGGGGGTGGTTTGGAGGTTGATTCTTCGTGTTCTTTCCTTTTTTGTTGGGTGGGTTTGGTTTCGATGGTTTGAACGAGGTCGGTAGGTTGGAGAGGTTCAATTCTGGGGTTTTGACTAGGTTCAGTTTTAATAATTTGGTTGGGTTCGGAGGCGGGAGTCTGTGTTTATTCGATAGGAGGTTTAGTAAAAAACGTGGCAGGTTATATATTTTAAATATAAAGTAGGGTTTTTAGCTTACATTTATGATTATACAACAAGGATTGGTTGCTCATAATATCCATGCTCAATTCTTCTTCGGGCATCTTTGCGATGAGGGATTTTAGTTCTTCGATCCGACTTTGGGAGAATTTGTCAAATAAGAAATAACCCTCGAGGCTTCGGCCTAATTTGAAAGTTGATGGGTGTCGGGTACTCGGATGTAAAACCAGTAGGAGTGTCATCCCTTGTTGCTTGAGGGGGTATTCATCAATGATCTTTTTTGGGCTTGTTTATTCGGTTGTTTGTTTACTTGGCTGAACCTTGGTTCTTTGGATCGACCCAGGGTAAATAAAGTGAAAAAGAAATCGATGGTGGGTGGGACACCACATTCGTGATAGAAGGCTATGAAAAAATAAGGTGGATGTACGAGTTTGACTCCAATTGTGCGAACCTAATCCCCACGAAGCCCAGGAAGGTAGTGATGAATTCATGAATGGAGAATCGAACTTCGTACCTCAGTGCATAGAGGGGGATAATAGTGTAGCCATCGAGACTACAATACATCCTCTCGTTGGGGTTTGGTGCACGGAGTTCGTATGTGGGAGGAATACGATATTATTGACGTATGTTTATGAGGGCTTGTTTGCCAATAGAGGATTTGGTGTTGATATTGGTGTATGCTTTTTTGAATGACTATTCTTATTGCATTTTTTAATATGGTAATTTTAGCCTCAGTTCGGATCGATGATGGGGTGGAAAAAGAGGAAGTGGTTTGGGGATCGATGGCCATGGTAATGGCGGTGGAGGGGGCGCTTTTTAGTTGGGGTTTGATTTTGGGGTTGGGTAGCAGAGGAGTTAGGATCGTGTGGGATTAACGATGGAGGAAGGAGCTTGGTTGGTGGAGTCTGCCATTGGATCGTTGGAGATCGTAAAAAGAGTGATGGGGTTGGCCAGAAAAAGTACTTGTAGGAATGTAAGCCGGAGGAAGTAGTTGCAGGGAGAATGAAGGGAAAGGGGAAAGTATTTTTGACAAAAGTGGCGGTTCGTTTTGAGGGGAATGAATTTTTGATATGACTCTCTAGTTCACATGTTTCCCGAGTTACGGCTGCTGATGATAGTGGTGGGGTCCAATGTTAGCGTGTATAACAAGAAAGGATAGTTTAGCTTCAAGGCTGATGGTCTGGGACTTATTAATTTTTGTGTACTCTCTTACTATAAGTCAATTATAGCAAGAGAGTGGGGGACAATGTTGGGGCATGTTTCGTTGGGCCCTGTGGCATAATTTGTTGGGCACAGACAGTTCGGTGGGCTTAATCCCACATGAAGGAATCTTACCCACGTGGAGGTATAATTCTGATTGAGAGACGTGATAGTTAAGGAATCAATAGTCCAAACTGTATGTAACTTCTAATTCCTAAGGAAAGAGTTAGAATTATATTCGACTTCATTTCTTTATGGAGATTGACTTATTTCTTATTATGGTAATTAACATGATAAGGAGTCCTACTATAATTCGGGGATAGAGCGATAAAGGAGGTGTGATCAACTATAAATACAAGGTATACCCTAATTCACAGGTAATATCACTTTGAGCAATTAAACATTAAGCCTCCATTGTTAACCTTGCATTCATCATGTACTTATTCTCACACCGGCTATACCCCGACAGCTTTAGCCGTCAGCTCTCCGAGTGTGGTTTTGTTTTTATGCAGGATTCAACGCGTAGATTTGGTGATTGGGTGCGCAGACGAATCTTGACGTTAACACTACCTTTAAAAAATTGACAATACTTCTTAGATTGTTGCTGCAAACACAGCAACAAGTGTACCAGACTACTAGCTGCCTTTGGTTCATAATGAGCATTTAAACTTAAATTGACAACTCGAGCCTGTTCTGCAAATGATATATATATATATATATATATTGATGTTTATGGTGAGTTCCATCAAGGCATACCAAGTAGAACTAACCATGTGGCTCATCAACTAGAATACGTCAAGGCCTCATTGGCCAAATGAGACCACATCATTCAATATGAGCTCATTTAAATTGGAAGAATCTTAATCGTTGTTGTGCTTTCCCAAATTAAAGATTCAAAATGGGTTGTGTTTTATTATATAGATATTCTAAGTAGAATTCTTTATCTGATGTGTAAATTCCAATTTATCTAGGAAGGATGAGCTTTGACCATGTTCTCTTCCAGATATTATTGCAATTGTTGGTGATCAATACCAGCAAAGAGCAAAAAATGTGTTATCTAAAAAGAAGGATTCTGGTGACAAGGAAGATCCTGAGGCAACGTTCAACGTATTGGATGTCATACTCAAGAGTAGTTTAGAGCATCTAAAAGCAATAAGGTCAGCTTTTAATTTATTGATGAGTGAATTTTACATGAAATTTGCTTGATTGCTTCAAAATCAATTGAAAGAAACTTTGGACTTTTGTTGTTAACTTGAGAGTTTGAAAGCATTTCATAGTTTGCTCATTTTAAATATTTGTTATAGAGTTGATCCTAATCATAGTCCCTGATAAGGCATGTAATAGTTACCTGATTTGTAAAGTATCTTTGAGATTTACTCTTTTTTTTGGGTTGGTTATAATGATGAAATGGGAGTTGAAGAAATTGAGGTGAGATACTTGGGTTTAAACTGGGTTTTTAAATTTATGGGTGAAATTTATATTATTTATTTGTTTGATTTTGGGGATTATAAATGTTTTAGGTGTTATTACATGTATTGGTATTGGGTAGTAATTAGCTTCGTTTGACCTATTTTTATTAGCAAATGGAAGAAAGTAAATTTTGATACTTGAGTTTAATTTGTTTTGTACAACACTGTTTTTGGACATTTGGACTTATTAACGGTGTAGTAAATTAATGATTTTATTTTTTATTTTTATATTAAGTTTGATGTAAGACCCCAACTTTTATGAATAAAGATTTATTTTTCTCTGAATATTATTTTGAGTAATAAGGTGTGGATTTGATATAATATTATAGTTGTGGGTAATATTTATAAATTTTTCAAAGTAAGCAAGTTGTCATAAAATATTCGTTTAATTTGGTCAGGGAATATTCGTTTTATCATGGATATTCATATGACGGCACAATCATTGGTGGACCCCATAATGGAATTACTGTCAGAGTTACAAAATGACATAAATAACTTTTTATAAAAATAACGGTAAAAGTTTTACCGTTAACTGTTGAAATACTCGATGATAAAGTACAATCGATGTCTGCGCGTGGTTGCACGATAGCACACCAGTATTGTATGAAAGATCTTTGATTATTGATGCTTATGTGAGAAGTCACTCAGGTTTATTCTATTATTACAACAGTAGTTGATGCATAGTATCTCATATTATTGATTCAATTATTGTCACAGTATTATCTGCACAATATTTTATATTATTAAATCAATAATTGAGACGACACCGTTATTCATATTATTATTTGCATTATTGACAATGTCTAGAAAGTTCTGTCGAGGAAAGGGGTTTGGTCACCTAATTACGCGCCAATAAGGAGAAGTCCTTATCGGAAAGCCCCCTCTTTCCTGGGAATGATCTGACTGTTAATATTGTGAGTTATAATATTAATGATGAATAAAGATCATGTTAATTAAATATAAGAATAATAATTGATGAGTGGAAGATGTTTATTCAATTACTTTTGGTTCAAATTAGGTATCTATTTTTATTTGGAAGACATTAACCTTATTGGCCAAATTTTCTAATGATGCATATTGTTCACTGACTTATGAATGAGGGTGCTCCCTCATTGGTCCATAGCTCCCAAATTCAAGTTACCCTCACAGGAGGGTACTCTTGTATTGATGGTCTCAAATATATGCTGATAAATTGTGCCCGTGAATTCTTTTTCCTGTACAGTCCGTGATTTTTCCTAAATAGTATCCTTCCATTCTCCTATAAATAGGATGCTTAGTTTAGAAATGAAAATCACACTAGAATCAGAGAATTCTTCTTCTATAATATTGAGCGGATTTCTTTTGAGTTTAAGGAAGCTTTGAGTGTAGAAAATAATATAAGTTTTCTTCAAGAATATCCCCGCTATATCATTCAGAAGTACTCTCCTTTTAAGGTAAGGGATATTATTTTTGTTCAATATTCGTAAGAAAAAATATTTTCTTCCATACTCTGTAATATGTAAGTAATATTATTTCGTTTCATATTCCTAATTCTACACTTATGTTGATAAGTATTGCTTCTATAATCCTTGAAATTAGTAGAATATCCTTGAAATTTGCGTTTCATCTAGTATCGTTTCACAAGAATATTTTTCTGAACATTCTTGTTAAATTTTAATCTTTTCATGTTGGGGCACTATTCATGGGGTACTATTTATGAAGTACTATTCACTCAAGTACTATTCACCCGGGGTACTATTCACGATAAAAATTGATTTCTTTTCTGTCCAAATTATTTTTGATACATGAATATTATTCTTGAATTTTACTCCACAAAGCAGTTATCATGTTGACAATTTGGACATTTTTAAACTCTAGATAAATTAAAAATCTTTAATATTTATCCTTGATTTCGTTTAATTGATGCTTATATCATTGTCATCATCCTCGTGTTTATATTGTTATGGAAGTCATCTTTGGCCCGTAGTGCATAGATGGACTGTTGATTGGTATGATTATGACCGGGAATTATGTATCGGTATAATCATAACCTGTAATATTACAAATGATATGGTAAAAGTCTTCATTGGCCCGTAGTGCATTGTTGGACAATTGTTGGCATGATCGTGACCACTGGTGATACTAATGAATATCCTTGGCTCGTATTGCATGGATAATTCATGGATGTGATAATAATGAATATCATTGGTCCGTAGTGCATAGATAATTCATGGATGTGATACTAACGAATATACTTGGCCCGTAGTGCGTGGATAATTCGGTGATGTGGATTATTTATTGAGATCTGTTACAGAGATTAAAAAATTGATGATGAACTTTTAAATCATAGAAGATAGTAGACATCATGCTCTACTTGACTCTTATAATGGATTGCTTGTTCTGCTGCAGTTAAACTTATTATCTATTATATTCTATCAGTTTTAAACTGTTAAAGGCTAACGATAATTTATTCTGCATTATCTTAGTCATAATATTCTTTACTAGGCTAGTTGAGCTCGCCCTTTGCTTTCATTGTTCTCTTCAGAAAATGAGAACATAGTTGTGACTAGTCGGGGAATGGAGTGACGGTCCAAGATGGTGGCTATAGTAGTCCTCACTATTTTATAAAATAGTGTGATAATAATTGTAATAAGGACTTCATTTGAGTTTGGATATTGTCTACGAGACAATATTCGTGTTAAAACTCTCAGCTTATGTTTTGTCGTATTTTACACGACGGTTGTTTAATTAAGTTTGTATTTAAATTTTGTACCATGTATTTGGCGACTCAGAATGGGTCGTGTATACCTATTTTGGGGGCGTCACAGTTGGTCTTTCGTGTTATTAGTGGTATGGGTTTTATGACATTTAGTTATTTTTATTATTATGATTTTTGGGTTGTTGTTAGTAGCTTTACATACGAAAGTCGAGTTGTATTAGGTCGTTATATATTCTGGATTGTTTATTTTATGGTTTAAATATAATTTCTGGGTTGTTGTTAGTATCAAATTGATTTTTCGTCCAAACTTGAGGGGGGGGGCAGTTTTGAATCCAACACTCCACTAGACAGATTTTAAACATGTTGGTTGTTTGGTGGTTTAGATATGTATTGATGATTGTAAGTTTTGTAGACAGGTTTAGATTTTTCTAGATATCTATTTTTAAAGGAAACTCTGTCAAAATTTCTTGAAATTAGTAGCGACTAGCTTGATGTTTTAGTGGTTGGATATGTGTTGATGATTGAGTATGTATTATTATTGTGATTGTAAGTTATTTTAGATTGCAAAGCGTCTTTAAGTAATGTAGTATTTTTTGAATTTTTATCTAATTTTTCGTTACGCCGTGTGTGACGCCCCCAAAATAGGTCCACACGACCCATTCTGAGTCGCCAGATATTATATTATAAAAATCAAATACAAATTTCATTTATACAACTGTTGAACTGTCGTGCAAAATACGACCACAGTTAAACTGTGAGTTTTAATACAAATATATGTACTCTCATGGTGCCTCAACCACAACCTTACAATGATACTTTACATAAAAGTACAGTCAATAACTGTTTTAGAAAGTAAAATTTTTGGAAAATACTCAAGGAAACCTTCGTACATGGGAGGCCGTGCGTCTAGGTTATGATAGATATCATATGTCCACAAAATTATCCTTGGTTGACCCAATAGTCCCCAAAGAAAAACAAGAAGATTGCTATCATCTTCTTTCCAATGGTGAGTCTTCTCTTGACATATAATTATCTCCATTGTCTCCAAGTGAGAATTATATTTCAAATAAACTCCAAGATCATATAGGTAGTGCTCGTAGATATACTCAGCAAGTGGATGTACACAACCCTGTCTTATGATAACACAAGGTTGTATGTCATTAGACATCTTGTATGATAGTGGCAAAACACCCTTCCAAAGTTGGGCTCACCTCACCCTATTCGGTTCACCAAAATTAAATATCAAATGACGTATACAATATGACACACTTATCTAAAGTCCTCAATAAAATTATTTCCATACTATTTAGGGAGAACCTCAACAGCTATAGACCACCGTTCTATTCTCCTGTTACCCCCGCTCGACCCCGCTACACTCTTATTACCTGAAAGGAATTGTAAAGCAAAAAGGGTGAGCACAACTAGCCCAGTAAAGAATATCATGACTAAAGATAATTTACATCATTAATAGCCTTTATCAGTAATAAATCAGAGATTTAGAACATATGGTAGATGATAAAACTTTTCAACCATAGTTGCAGTGGAACGAGCAATCCATTAGAAGAGTCAAATAGACCATCAGGTCTATTATCTTCTCCATGTTAAAAGTCCACCAATAATGTTTTATCCTCGTAACATCAATCAACAATTCCTCATCACAATCATATGAATAACTCATAATCATAATTGTGATCCTAAATTCCTCTTCGCACCCAGGACGAAGATAATTTTCATCACCTATCTTCACCTGAAACATCAAAAATCATGGTTATACCAAATCACAATTCCTGCTCATAATCATACTAATAAATTCATCTTTGCACTACGACCAAAGATATTCATTAACAATTCATCTTTGCACTACAGGCCAAAGACATACAACTGTATTTTAGAAGAGTCAAGTAGAGCATGATATCTACTATCTTTTATGAATTAAAAGTGTATAATCAATATTTTATCGCTGAGACTCAGCTTAATAAATAATCCACATCATCGAATCATCCCTGCACTACGGCCAAGGATATTCATGTAATCATCAATGGTCATGATTATACCGAATAATCCCTGGTTATAATCATACCAATAACTGTCCATCAATGCACTACGGGCCAATGAGGACTTTTACCATATCATCTATAACATTATGGGTCATGACTATACCGAATGATCCCTGGTCATAATCATACCAATAAACAGTTCATCTACGCACATAAGCCAAAGATACTCATCAATCAATAGTTCATCTTTGCACGTAAGCCAAAGATATACAACTGTAAAACTAATAATCAACCGTCCATCTTTGCACGTAAGCTAAAGATGACTTTCATCATAATATAAACATGAAGATGATGACAATGATATAAGTATTAATCAAACGAAATCAAAGATAAATATTAAAGACTTTAAATTTATCCAAATATTATCAATCACTTAATAAACTCATAATCTAAGATTATTAATATTATAACAATATTTTAATCACTTCTTAAACTTATAAACAATTTATTTTAATTGTTTACACTTTACCATATAATGCATTTAATCATTTAAAAATGTCATACTCATAAGATTTCATCACCAATGATCAAATCCCTCCTCAAAAATATGCATATACCCTATATAGGATTCCCAAGCCATAAAATTCTATTTTCCAATTTTGTTACTTCACATAACATATTTAATTCATTTACTCATAACTAGTTCATTTTCATGAAAAATACCAAATCAGTCCCAAAAATATTTCTTTTCTGGAATTTAGCAGAATATAGTCCTATATTGAACATATATTTTTCTCGGAATTTTTAAAATTCATTTACTATTTTTCATATGGCCAAAACTGCCGAATATTTAGACATTTATCATAAATTATACTTTTGTCAAAAAATTCCAAAATTTACAGGATATATTGATATTATATAAATGTACTCCCAATAACAATTTCATAAATTTTGGAGTTAACCACAAGGAGTTATAAGGGTTTACTTTTAAAATAGTTTTTTCCCATAAAATTCATAGCTCTTAATCTATACATCCAAAAATCGCCATCTTTGGACACAATATAGAAAACTTATCAAATTATCATTTCAAATTTTTCCAGAATTTTTGAGGGTCAGAAAAATTACGAAAATCAAAAATGATTTTCACCGCCATGCGGTAAATCCACGTAGATGCATCATTTCCACAATTTAATATGGAATGAATACGAAGGATCATTCACCATGCATGCGGTAATCCACATAGACAGGTTATTCCAATAGAATAATAAAGAATGGAATAACAGAAGAATTCACCATGCATGCGGTAGTCCGCGTAGACAAATTATTCCAATGTAATAATAAATAATGGAACCAGTCATTCGTAATCGCATGCATGTGATATTCCAATGTAATAATAAAGAATGGAACCAGTCATGCGTAATCCAAGCATGCATGGATATTCCAAATGTAATAATAAAGAATGAAATAATAACAGAATTCACCAAGCATGCGATAGACCGCATGCATGTGTTATTCCAATGTAATAATAAAGAATGGAACTGTGTCATGCGTAAATCGCATGCATGTGATATTCAAAATGTAATAATAAAGAATGGAATAACAGAAGAATTTCACCATGTATGCGGCACTTCGCATAGACAGGTTATTCCAACATTATTAAGGAATAGAATAATAATAGCTCTCTTCATGAATACAAAAGAAATAATACCCCTTACCTTAAGAAATCTGGATACGTGAATAAAGGAGGTAGCAGAGTATTTCTCTCTTCTTTCTCTCTATAATTTCTCTTTATAATAAGTGCTCTATAGCTTTAGTGAATTGGTGAAAAATAATAAAGGAATGAGCTTCTATTTAAAGGAAAATATAGTTTTCATAATTGCACATTTTGGGGCTCAAAATATTATAGTATAATACATTTTCATCTTTTCCTTCATTTTTAATTTAGTCCTGCAAGTATTATCAAACTTGCACCACCTCCCCTAATAGTAAATAATGTGAATCAATAGTTCAATCATGTGAATTAATAGTTATAATCATGTGAAAATACGAATTATAGTATAGTACCTTCATCTATACCTCCATTTTTAACTTAGTCATGCAAGTATTATCAATCTTGCACCACCTCCCCTAATAGTACATGAATGTGAATCAATAGTACACACATGTGAACAAATAGTTATAATCATGTGAATTAATAGCAATTAATTGCTCATTTATTCGATTAATTACCCGATTGGTCAATATAACCTCCAGACATCAATTATTATCGAAATAAATGTCGATTTCCACTAACACTAACAATCCCAACACAATGGAAATATTTTTTTCAAAAATTTCATTTTTGAAATTTCAAAATTTAACTTTTTCCAAAAAAGTCAACTATTGACTTTTTTGACCAAAAAGTCAACCCCAGCAAATTTTGTGTTTATAGTCTATTTCTACTAATTTCATCATTCCGGACTCAAATATCACGTCCGCGTCTCCAAATTCAACTCCGAACTTAAATTTGATTTTTAATAACATTCATCATTAATATTATAACCAGCAATATTTAACAACCAGGTCATTCCCAAGAAAGGGGGGGCTTTCCGATAAGGATTTCTCCTTATTGGCGCGCAATTAGGTGACCAAACCTCTCCTTGACGGAACTTCTAGACATTGTCAATATTGCAAATAATAACTTTGTCATCTCAATTATTGATTTAATAATATATAAAATATTATGCAGATGATACTGTGACAATAATTGAATCAATAATATGAGAGATATGATGCATCAATTATTGTAGCAATAATTGAGTATAACTGAGTGACTTCTCACATAAGCATCAATAATCAATACCGTGTGTTACTATGCAACCACGCGTATTACTATACTTTTATCAATTTAACCATTTACTAAATAGAATAATAATTATAAAAATTGAATACTTTCATTTCGTAAAATTTGGGGTCTTACACCGTGCCTTCAGGCACGAGCAATTACTAGTAGTTATATAAATACATAAGAAAGAGACAGATACAATAAATTCACATGTTTGACTGTATATAAGTTGGAAACTGATACCTTCTACCAATTAAATCTGAGGTATATTTTTCACAGAAAGAGTTTAAAAAAATGTGAGCAATGTTTTCTTTTATGGTGTCTAGGATTTGGATGCTGCTATTGAAGAAACGAATGAGTATATGGGATTCTTCCGTTGCAATTAAGACCTGAAAAGGGAGATACTTTAATTAGCTGACCGAGACAACAAGACAGCAGATTGTCCCAAATAACCAGCCCACCCCAGCCTTGAATAGTAGACCACATGGCCGACCTTCTCCGACAAACTTTCGGTCAAACCAGCAGCCAGGCATCCTAACAGAGGAGAACGGTACAACCATCAAACAAATCTGATTATAAACCAGCAAATTAAGATTCATGCCAAATTCCAGAAAGAACAACCACCCAGAAAATGGTAAACCACAATCTAATCTAAATCAAGGAAATAACAATAAACATAGATTAGATTAAATTACAGATAAACGAAAACTCACGAAATTAACTTCCCCAACCATCCAACCTGAATAATAAACTCCTTTTACCGTCACTTGTGAGCTCTTTAGATCTGAATCCACACTCTTAACCCCTAAATTGTCAGATAAATAAAAAATAATTACAAAGCAATTAAATGTTGATTATATAATTTGACATTAATTTGACTTCAAGTTGAAAAAATAATAATTATTGTACAATGGGATCTACAGATTGGGAATATGGAATCATAACACTCTTAGAAATATTTTAGGTTCAAAAAAGATAAAAGGCAAATACAGCTGCTAAAAAGCAAAAAAATTAAATGAACAACCTTATGAATTGTTCATAAAAAAAAAAAAGAGGAGGATATTATTAATTACCTTTTAGGGTCCTCGGCCAGTGGCTCTTCCTCATATTGGAGTGAGAAGTTCGACCTTACGGTGGCTCTTCCTCTGTACCCTCTCGTGAACTTTGAACGGATCTGCCTTTTCATCCTTCACCACAACCTTATGACTTGCAATCCATCTGAACATCTTCAACTCCTGCCAAATTACCCAAATCAAATTAAATGAACAACATAATTGTGCAGAAATGAAGTATAGTGAACGAAAAGAAATAAATCCAAGAGCTATCAAGAAATCAATGAAAAAGTAAAATCCCAAATCAAAATAGCCCTAATTTCTGTTTTGGATCTATAAATGAGCAATCGTACCTCATTTACATATGTACCAGTATATACATCTAGATATAGAGAGAGAAAGAGAGAGAAGATATACTTACAGAGAGTAAAAACGTCGTTTTGAAAAATGCAAAAGTGAGGTATTGCGGATGAAGATGAATAAGAGTAGGAGGAGAGTGAGAGGGAGAGGGAGAGACAGAGAGGAGGAAGCAAGGAAAATATGGGCGGGAGATTTTTGACTGGGCGAGAATTTTATTTGTGTGAGATAAAATGTGATCTATTAGATTAAAATTGAAAGAATCTTACACTCTGTTTCTGAGTTTTGAACAGAAAAGAAAAGAATAGAAAACTTAAATTAGAACAGAAAAAAAAATTAGAAAACTTGAAGTTTTCCTTTGTGTTGTTTCTGAGTTTTTAATAGAAAAGAATAGAAAATTTAAAATTGAGGATACGAAAGAATTTAAAATTTATTATATTAAAAGTTGAGGATAATATGGGAATTATAAAAATATTACTTATTCTAATTTCTTTTCCGTTCAAATCAGTCAATCTTGACTGGAAAACTTTAAGGTGAAAAATGGCCAAGTTTTCTATCTATTTTTTTTCTTTTTTGTTTATTAAAAAACTCAGAAACAGAAGAATTGGAAAGAAAACTTAAATTTTCTGTCTATTTCTTTTTTTTCTGTCCATTTTAAAACTCAGAAACAGAGCGTTAATCGTTGTTGTGCTTTCTTAAATTAAAGATTCAAAATGCTTGTTGTGCTTTCTTAAATTAAAGATTCAAAATGCATTGTGTTTTATTATATGATTTTTTTTTTTGTACTATTAGTGAACCAACATTAAATATTGAACAGGGCAAACCGTAATATGCGAGCCGGGAGCGAGTTTACAACTCTAATCAAAGCTTCGCAGATCAGAGATCCTACGTCCATATTTTGGAAAGAATATGACCGTTAGGCGTTAAAAGGCATGTGTGTGTTATATACAATCTCTCAATTCTCTGCCATTTGAATTTCACCTGAGAGGGTAAAATATTTGAATTTCAATTCTCTCTGGCTGAAGGCTGAAGAATTCTCTCAATTCTTACAATTTGAATTTCAATTGAGAGAAAATAGAGACCAATCGTTCAACAAATCAGAGGTTGGATTTTAATTTCAATTTGAATTTCATAGCAGCGGCTACTTACTGAGACTGAAGAACGAAGGAGCTTCGATGTGTTCTGTAATTGATTCGAGACCAATAGTTCAACAAATCAGAGGTTCGGTTTTAATTGCGTGATCTTTGATTTCTTTTTATTATTCTACCCTTACATCTCCTCCATTCATATTGTGATGGACTCCACTAAGACGCCATGCGTGGTGAGTCATCGCTACGATCATTTCTAAGACAATTGTTGGGTGAATTCTTTGCAACACCTTAACCCCCTCGCCTATACGTAGATTTGTAAATCTTTGAGACAATTCTCATCGCTTCTAATTTCAAGTTGAATGGACACCAACGACACTTCAACCCTCGCTTATATCAAAGCGAAGAATCACTGGACAATCGATTTCGATTGATCGCAGAGAAGACGCCACACACAACTATATAATTGTTGTATGATAAGTCAAATCAATCTCAAAGAAATAACTAAAAGAAAATACTTAGAATTTTTCAAAGAACCAAAAGTAGAGAATAACCTCACAAATATATTGAATAATGAATAATGTTAATGTGTTTGATTACATTAACTTAAACCTCTATTTATACTACTCAAAACAATCCAAATCCTAATAACAATAGAACAAATTATTCTAATCCTAATAGGAATTACAAACCATAACCCTAATTTCTAAGTAGAAATCAATTTGGAAAAGAAATTCTATTTCTATAAAACAATAGAAACCTTATTTAGAATGTAAATCTAAACCTGAAAGAAATCCTAATTATAATAGAATTTGATAAGTATTTGGAAAATAAATCCCTAAAAATTAGGCTAATAGAATATGCCTAATATTTTAGGAAACAAAATCTTTTTCCTAAAATCCCAAAATCCTTGCCACGTTAGGATCTTTTGCGCATGAAACTTCGCTTTTTTCCTTTGCGTATGTAATCTGATTATGTAAAGTTATAAAGACCCACATAATACTAGCTACATGTGAATAACTTCATCGATCGAGATTGTATCATTCAATGATAGACTCCACTAAGACGCCACGTGAGGTGGTCGCCGTTCGATCGCTTTCTAAGACAATTGTTGGGTGAATTGCTTGCAACATCTTAACCCCTCGCCTATATGTAGACGGTAATCTTTAGACAATTGCTCGCTTCGAATTTCAAGCGCTGAATGGACACCAACGACACTTTGACCCCTCGCTTATATCAAGCGGTAATCTCGATGCACAATCGACGATCGATGCGGTAAAAGACGCCACACACAACTATGAATTGTTGTATGATAAGTCAAATCAATCTCAAAGAAATAACTAAGAAAAATACTTAGAATTCTTCAAAGAACCAAAAGTAGAGAATAACCTCACAAATATATTGAATAATGAATAATGTTAATGTGTTTGATTACATTAACTTAGACCTCTATTTATACTACTCAAAACAATCCAAATCCTAATAACAATAGAACAAATTATTCTAATCCTAATAGAAATTACAAACCATAACCCTAATTTCTAAGTAGAAATCAATTTGGAAAAGAAATTCCTATTTCTATAAAACAATAAAACCTTATTTAGAATGTAAATCTAAACCGGAAAGAAATCCTAATTATAATAGAATTTGATAAGTATCTGAAAATAAATCCCTAAAAATTAGGCTAATAGAATATGCCTAATATTTTAGGAAACAAAATCTTTTTCCTAAAATCCCAAAATCCTTGCCACGTTAGGATCTTTTGCCGCGTGAAACTTGCTTCTTTCCTTTGCATATAATCTGATTATGTAAAGTTATAAAGACCCACATAATACTAGCTACATGTGAATAACTTCACGATCGATTGTATCATTCCCTCCTCTTCAAAAGGATTTGTCCTCAAATCGCCCATCGCCTTCTCAAAAAATGATTCAACCACAAAATTGTTCCTACATAAAAACAAACTAAGTTAGTAGCATCAAACCAATCATAATGCCAAAACTCAACTCATGAATGACATATATAAGCAACAAAAACTCCAACTCCCGCTAAGAACATAACAACGCCTCGACTTCTCTCCCGAATTGACAATTTGTAGACCGCTTAATCCCGAAACACTAATTATATATATAAACTAATCTACTATCTATTAAAATAATCATGAATGCAAAGTAAGAAAGAATATGAAAAGTCTTATATCCTCCTCGGATCAAAAATCGCCACGCAAAACTCTTCATGTGGTAGATTCTCCCGAGACGAATTCACGGATCAAAATTCAATATAATGATCTCAATCCTTCGCAGAAACACATTCATCAATGCACTGGATCAAATATCAATACTTGAAATTTGTCATATTTCACGCAAACTCTCTTTAATTCTGGATTAAACACAAAATGTAACAAATCAATAAGTTCCTTTTGCCTAATCACAAAGAAATTAAATAAACCAAAATCATATGCATAGTCTACTAAAACAATATTCAAAACACTTCCTGTAGATGTCTTATGCATTGAGCAGGATGAACTAACAGGATCCATGCTTCCCTCGATGAATATGATCCTATCACGAATCAAGCAAAACACAACCAACCTCCCTCATTCCATCGACATTAATACAATAAAGAACAAATAATGTTATCAATGGAGTAAAAAGGTCACAATCATAAGTTGAAAATTCAATAAGATATCGACGATGATCACAAACAAACTCTACACATGCTAAAGAATTTCCCAAAATGTTGACAAAAATCTAATATCATCAAAAGAGAGATTAACAAATTTTCCCATGAAAAAATGCAAAATATAATTCAACAATTCCATGGAAGTATGCAATGCCTTAGCTAATCCAAGTGAACTAACTACACATGCAAATAACTCATCTCTCAAACCATCTTGATGATAAACATTTCTTGAATCGAACCATATGATAACAAATCATGCAATGAAGATTGCTCCAACAAAACAACATGATTACTACCATTGTTAACTAACGACAATTCATGTAAAGATCGACTAGCATGAAACCCTAAGTCAATATCTGGATAACAAAACCTAGAATTAATTTCATGCAAGTAAACACATCGAGAACGAGAATATATATCATGATCATAAACTAACTCAACAAATATCAAGTATCCACCATAATTTATGATATAGATGATTCTACCCACAAAATAGCTAACAACAAATCCAATGGAAGCATGCAAAACATGTTTTAAATAACTCATGAAAACACTAGATGCATTAGCTAATCTAACAGAAATAACTAACCACCAATATAACTCACATGCTAAAACAATTTTCCATTTATCACAATCTCTCGTGCTAAATTGATTAGGCATCAGATCATTATCACATGTAGATAAAAAACATAAGTACTATGCAATTTATCAAGCATATTATCCAAACAAGAAAAAGAATAATGATACTTGTTTACCAATTCAAAATCGACGAACAAACTTGTTGTCCCATCCTCCTTAGATACTATGATCTCATAATCAACACATGAACTCATGTCTTCTCTCACGATACCCACTTTCACCAACTCTCCAACCGCGCTTGTAACTTCGTCAGTCTCCTCGGGAATACTATCACCGATCGATGCATGAATGATAGTACGGGGTATTTCATCAACAACTTTGCGCACAAGAGACAAAAACAAAACTAGACAAAGAAGAATCATTAGTGTTAGTATTCAAAAGCGCCGCCTTATGCGAATGTACGATCATTGGCTTTTCAAAATATAACTCACTTTTCAACTCACTATCTTTTCATAGTCACATATTTCTTCTCTCTCTCTTTTATGCTCACCCTCTCGCTTTGTTTTTCTCTCGCTTATCAAGGTCACTCTTTTCATTCTCTTTTTCTCAATCTCTTTTCTTTTCATTCTCACTCTTTTTAAATTTTTTCTTTTACATTATCAATCTTTTGAACAATTTTTTTTTTCGATCTTTTCCACATGTATTTCCTTTTACAAACTCATCTTCTTGATTACTTTCTTTCGGATGTTCACCATCTTGCTTTAGATCATGGATTTCATCTTGAACACTCGAACCCAATAACTCTCCTCGACCGCATATTCTATAATTTCTTCCACCTCCCCCGTTGATCTTGTTTTTCTTTTCGCCTTAGAAGTATATTATAAATCGCATCCAATAATCTTCCTTGTTTACTTGTGGTGCGAACCCTCCTATTATTGTTCATCAGAATCGCCTTGAAGGTTGCTTCTAATTATCTTTGAGATGTATACTCCTCCTCCCGCATACGTCAGACTTTGTGCAAACCGCTTTCAGATCATTGCTTTTTAATTTTGCCCATGTCTCGAATCGGATGCTCCCCATGTTTTTGTTTGCTAAGTCGCCACCATATAATTGTATGATCGGAGAACTCTTGAATCGCCTGTCGACCTTCCTCCTCTCTCGGAGTAATCATGATAGTCAAATTCTCGCTCCATTTTTCTCTCCCATCTCGATATGCCTCAGATCAATATTGCCTTGGAAAGTATTCCTTCGAGACCCATAAGAACTTTCATAATTGTAGCTATACATGTTTGTTGTGTAAAACAAAGGTTAGTAGATAAAAATTTTCCTTACACTCCCTTACGTGTTTCGCTTTCAAATAATGATGAATCACTCGTATCGCTTCAATTTGGCTTTTACCCTCTAATAATCTTACACTCTTGCCTTTTACCTCTAATATTCTCTCTAATAGGTTCTTCTTGAATTCCCCTAGCAAAATTCTTGGTTTTAATAATCAATTCAAAAAGTACTTATCACGAAACAAAAATATAGATGGTGTAACTATTAGAATACCACAAAATCACCGATCGATTGCCTTGTACTCCTCTTATACGCTTCGGACTTGTAAATTGTAGCTCTGCTTTGTAATTGATGATGATGGAACCAGTATGAACTCTTAGTTGGAATTTGATGATTTGATGGTGTGCTACAAATTGGGTTAAGACAATAGAATATGAATTTTTTTATTTTATTTTTTTTTTTTTTTTTTTTTTTTTTTTTTTTTTTTTTTTTTTTTTTTGCAATATATATTTCGACAAAAAAAAATTAAAGATAAGTAACTTGCTAGAAAGGCTTAGCTCGATACCAAATGATAGACTCCACTAAGACGCTTGCGTGAGGTGGTCGTCACCGATCGCTTCTAAGACAATTGTTGGGTGAATTACTTGCAACACCTTAACCCCTCGCCTATATGTGAGATCAGTAATCTTGGTACAATTGCTCGCGTTCGAATTCTGCGTTGAATGGACACCAACGACACTTTGACCCCTCGCTTATATTGAAGCTTTAATCACTAGACAATCGATTTATTGATGCGGTAGAAGACGCCACACACTGACTATGAATTGTTGTATGATAAGTCAAATTGAATCTCAAAGAAATAACTAAGAAAAATACTTAGAAATTCTTCAAAGAACCAAAAGTAGAGAATAACCTCACAAATATATTGAATAATGAATAATGTTAATGTGTTTGATTACATTAACTTAGACCTCTCTATTTATACTACTCAAAACAATCCAAATCCTAATAACAATAGAACAAATTATTCTAATCCTAATAGGAATTACAAACCATAACCCTAATTTCTAAGTAGAAATCAATTTGGAAAAGAAATTCCTATTTCTATAAAACAATAGAAACCTTATTTAGAATGTAAATCTAAACCGGAAAGAAATCCTAATTATAATAGAATTTGATAAGTATCTCGAAAATAAATCCTAAAAAATTAGGCTAATAGAATATGCCTAATATTTTAGGAAACAAAATCTTTTCCTAAAATCCCAAAATCCTTGCCACGTTAGGATCTTTTCATTGCGTGAAACTTGCTTCTTTCCTTTGCATGTAATCTGATTATGTAAAGTTATAAAGACTCACATAATACTAGCTACATGTGAATAACTTGCTGATCAGGATTGTATCATATTGTGTTCTGTAATTGGTGTATATTGATTCTTAATTTTGATTTCAAGTGAAAGTAATTCATTTGAATATTTTTTTCTATGTGGAGTTTGTTCGATTTCTCTTGCATTCTAGGGTTCTTCAAATTCAATTACATGTTTTCTTGTATTGGATCTTGGATCTGTTTTGATTATAAAACAATTACATCTTCTCCATTTGTGCTCTGTAATCCCTAGTTTTTGGTGTTTATTGATTCTTAATTTTGATTTCAAGAGAAGTAATTCATTTGAATATTCGTTCGGTTTCTCTTGCGTGCTAGGGTTCTTTAAATTCTTTTACCTCTATTTTATTTATTGTTTATAGTGATTATTATGTCTTTTATTCCTTTTGATTATTCTATACTTATATCTTTTTTATCCATGTGTGTTCTGCGAACCTTATTTTTTGGTGTATATTGATGCTTAAATTTTGATATCAAGAGACTGTAATTCAATTCAATGTTTTCTTCCATGTGGAGTTAGTTTTATTATTATCTGGTTGTATATTCTTTTACATATTTTTTATTTAATTTTTGTAATGATGTCATATTGGGTCTTTGATTTCTTTTAATTATTCTACAATTACATTTTTTGTGTCCATTTAGTGTTCTGTAAACCCTTGTTTTTGGTGTATGCTGATGCTTAAAATTTTGATATCAAGAGAAAGTAATCCTCTTGAATATTTTCTTCTTTGTGGAGTTTGTTTTTTGAATATCTGGTTGTATCTTGGTCTAGATTTACTGGTTTGTTACACCCTTATTTTATTCAATCCAGGTTGTGTTCTTTGGGTTTTTCCTTTTGCGTGGAGTCTGCTTTGATACTTATATACTGAAAATTTTCATATCTCGGTTTTTATTTGTGGTTCCTTCTTTGGGTTGTTTCTATTCTATCTATAAATGGTGTGTTACTTAAATTCTTGTTTTGCTGAATTGAAAGCTTTTGATATCCAAAATAAAGCAAGTTATTTGAAATTTTTTCCTTATCACAAGGTTTATTCTCTCTGTCTATATATACACTCCATATATACGTTTTTGTGTCTCTGTCTGTATGTTTGATTTTTTTCCCCTGCTTAATAGGAAAAAAATGATTCCTGTAGTCAATTTCTTAATTGATGTGGTGTAATGGTGATGGAATGTTCATTTTTATTCCTGGTTATGATGGCATCTCTGAATCAGGACACATCAGGTGGTTCTAACTAAAAAGTTGCCTTATTGTGATAAAGTCTAAAGAGCGGGTTCGTTATAAGGGATATTTTATTCAATCCATGTTGTGTTCTTTGAGTTTTTCCTTTTTTGTGGAGCTTGTTTTAAGTTTTAATACTTGTCTACCGTAAATTTTCATATCTTGGTTTTAATTTGTGGGTTCCTTGTATGGGTTGTTTCTATTCTTTACTTGAGGTGTTCTTTAAATTCTTGGTTTTGTTGTATTCATACTTAATTTTTGATATCCAAAATAAAGTGAGTTATTTGAATTTTTTTTTCCGATCACAAGGTTGATTCTCTGTGTGTCTGTGTGTGTTTCTGAAGTAAAATATTGAATTCCTGTGATTAATTTTCTCTAGTGATGGAATGTTCATTTTTATTCCTGTTTACATTGGCATATTTGAAGCATGATATATCAGGTGGTTTAAATCTAACTAGTACGTAAGCTTATATCATTACTATAACAAAAACAAAGAAAACCAAAGTTGAAGTCACTACGTTGAGTCGTTATGGAATTGTTTGTCTTGAATAAAGGTATTAAAGTTTGCTAGTTGCAACTCTCTCAACCATGGCCAGTAAAAAGGCTGCACAAGCCTTCTTTGTTTATGTCATGAAGTTGTTTTTTTTTTTCACCTTATTGTGATCATGTAGAAAGAGAGGGCATTAAAAACTATATATTTTCTTTCCTTGGCCCAATTGGATTTTTAACAAAGCAAAATTGCATAACATTAATATATTTTCACACCATTTTTTTTCAGGGTGTGCATATTGAAGATGCGGGATGTATATTGATTTTAGCAAGAAATTACAGAACTACAAACTTGTTGAGATCAAGAAAATTTATTCCAGGTGATTTATTAGGCGCTTCTCTCTGCTTTCTCCTTCCCTTTTGTACTTTTCAACAGTTATTTAACATTTGTGAAAAATAGTTCAATGCACTCTAAGTTGACAAGCTTTTGCAAATTCTATAACTATTATCTTTCGGTACATATATGTGATAATAATAATTTCCTGTGAAACAACTAATGGTTCAACTCGTAATTACCCTCGGTACATACTTAGGCAATCAAAGGTTTAGCATAGTATGAAGTTGCGTGTCCGAACTCCTAATACTAGAGCTTATATGTGAGGTCTTAATATTGATTATTGAATATAATAATTCTCTTCTTTTATTGACTTTTTAATATTATTTCATGCATTTTGATGGATCACTATTTCTCTAGTAGATCTTGAAGACTACAAGTTTACAATTTGATATTAAAAAGTTGATAGACAAGTATTGTTTTTAACTGCTCGATGCAGACGACAGTATTGTACTATTTGGAGAAAAACTAAAATGAATGTGAACTAGTATGCTGATCAATGATAAGATTGTGGGTTGCTGAACTTAATATGTTGTTCAAGTGTTCGATATTTCTCTGCTTGATTTGTTGATTGATATAGATTTCATATACCCTATGTGTGACCCATTGCCGTCTGACTTACCATCTCTCTCCCTTTGCCTCCACAATGCATGTGTCTGTGTGCACGCACATGTTTTTATTTATCAATTATGTGTGTTTCAAATGATATTCAGTATTGTTCGGGAGTTTTGGCAAATATCCGTCCCTTGGTACCAAGTTCTTGAAGCCAAATAATCATTTCGTGATCATTGATTTTGTGTGGAGTTGATGAATAAACCATTCGTTTCTCTATAATGCTTTGGTGCCGCAATATTGGATATAAAATGATGTGTATGATGGTAATTGATTATAACCATGGGACCTAATTATAATTAGACACATCATTTTTGTATCCAATTTTTTGTAGCTATCTTTTGTCATCACCATAGAACTAGAAACAACTAGCAGCTAGGATGTAGAAGTAACATGTGTATATCATCTTCATAGATTATGCAGAAATAGCTCTCTGAGTATATAGTATAAACATGTTTACTATTTATTTTGTATAGTAAGCCATTTCATTTTGTGAGTTAATTGACTTGTCAGCGCGTGTATGGCCTTTAAGAGGAGTTTTATTTAAGCTTATGCTTTGAATTTATTAATTCATTTTATCATAATTGGCAAACAGATATTTGGTTGGAAATTTGAAAGTTTGGAGGTTAATTTGACGAATTAAGCAAATTAACTGTCTCCCTCTCTCTGTGACTCTCTCTCTCTCCCCTCCCTTTTTTTTCTCACACAAAGAGACACGTTGTATGACTTTTAGTCAATCCATCGACAAACTTTATTAACTTTGTTCGTCGCTCATAAACTTTATATGTATTCTTTAAAAAGGTTGTCAGTTTAGTAGTATGGTATAAAAGAATGAAATTGAAATAATCAACTTTTTTTGTGAGATAAAAAGAATCAAGGGTAAATTTCACATGACCACCTAAGGTTCACCATTTTCTCACATGACCAACTGTAGTCTAGAAAGCTACACTTACACTTGAGGTTTTGAGATGAAGTTAAAAAGTGCTTTCTGTGTTAACTTCGTGATGTTAAATGGCTAAAGACAGATTTGTCCTTCGTATATAAAGTATAGAATTCAGGCTTTGAGGCTAATTTTTGTCGTTTGAGCTTAGGGTTTGCAGAGAGCGAAATAGAGCGAGAAATATGTAGTGATTTAGGGTTTTTCTTGAAATCTTCTTCGATTTTGAGTGGAATGGATGGCGATTTAAGGGGCTTTTATAGTTATTGACTCGATTAATTGTGATTTGGTGCTAAAAATTGGTTCTTGGAGCTGAGGAGTCATTCATAGTAGGAGGTTTAAGCAGCTGCAGATTGAGGTAATCTTTTGTCTAGTTGTTAGCCACTTTTTGTTGTTTTTTTCTTTACTTTATGTACTATAATATGATGATATGATTGTGATTGGAGTTTTGGTGGAGTTTATTTATGCATGCAGTGTTTTGAACCACTTTTTGTAGTAGAATATTTACTTTATTTTTGGTATTTGTGTATCATAGCTTTATTATATGCTATAACATGGTTCTGTTTGGATTTTTGTAAAGTGTCTATATGTATGTAGTGTTTTTTCCCCACTTTTGTAGTAGTATAATTGTCTAATTTATTTGGGGATTTTGTAATATGATGGCTTTATTATGTACTATAATATGGTGGTTGTGTTTGGTCCCTACAAGTTATAAGAGTAATTTAATGTCCCATTTCTTTAAGCATCTGTCCCCACTTGTTTGGTCTACTCTGTAATAATATATGTTCTTTTGGCATGGTCAATTTTTTATGTACCACTTGTTTCGGCATATGCCCCCACATGCATAATATGTTGTTACTATATCAATGTGTCGCTGTCCCCCACTTGTTTTGGTCCCCTATAGTTTGATTTTGTTTATCAAGAAATATGTCTTATTCAAACCTTTCTCCCTCATCTTTTTAATGCAAAATGTTTGTGAGAATAATATTTAATTATGGTGGGACTTTTGTTCAAGAACCAGTAATTGAATATGTAGGGTGTAGTGTTGAAGAGCAAACCAGTTTCAAAGAAGTTAGCATCCAAGGGCAGATTGGTTTCACCAAAGAAGGCAGGGAGGGGAGGGGGGGGGGGGTGTAAGGCTTTGACTTTGCCTTGGGTTATTTCAGTTTATGTTTTTTGATACTTTGGTATTATTTAGATGTTCACTAGTGCTTGTCTACTTTTGGCACAGTTTCTTGTTTTTGGTATAGTTGGTATGTTTGGCCAGTTTAGTATTTTGGTACAGTTTGATATGGCCAAACATTTGATATATTCAGTCTTGGGATTATTATTGGTACAGTTTGGTATAGTTGGTATTGTTGGCAGTTGGTGTATTTTTTGGCCAGTTGTTAAATTTGGTTAATTGAATGAAGTCTTTGTTACGTAGAAGTCTTGGCCAGTTGGTATTTTTGGTGAAGTTTTTGGCCAAACATTTGATATGTAAATTCTTGGTTTAATTGAATGAAGTTAATGAATGAATTGATGTTGTTCATTTGAGATGCCAGTTAATGGTATCTTCTTTTGTCTCTCTAATTGGATGTTATTTATTTGCCTTAGTCAATTCTTTTTCATTTTCAGTTGTGCAAAAGTTGAAACTTGAAGACTATATAATATAACATTAGGATTCCATTTAATTGAATTGAGAACATTACAGATTCCATTACACATTACAAACTTTCATTTCTTACTACTAAAAAACATCTTGAATGACATGAGATATAACACAAGTCCAACAATCATTATTATCTTCACATAGCTTTCAACAATCATCATCCTAGCAGGTAGATTATTATGCTCAGGACACTTGCATATTGTTCCCCTCACCACTGTCCCCATTCCCTCAATGCGTTCATTAATGCCAGTCATTGTCCCACTTGAGGTTGTTGTAAAAGGCAAGCACCATGTCCAAAAGTCACAGTCATCACATATAAAATACAACTTTGCCCTACGATGGTTTGTTCGAGTCGACAATTCTTATCAGATGCCTTCTTTTCACATCTACATACCCTAGGTATGTAGCGAAAGACATGACTCCTAATTCACATAAACAAGAGAAAGAAGGGATGAGGCATTTTAGCAAACACCTTGAGGGCAACTTTTAAATTGAATAACAACAATACATTTATGAAAATAAAGTAAAGCTTTAGAAGAAATTAGTTGATCTTCATACCTTACTTGTGAATATGATGAATTAACATCCTTGATCAAAGCTAGAGAGAAGTTACAAATGTTCTAAATGGTAGAAAAGAGCTCCCAAGGGTGAACAAATGTAAGGAAGTGGGACTTTTATAGCCAATGTATATGATGAGGGCATATTGGACAATTTCTCACCTCATTTGACTGTTAGAACTATGCATCACACTCTTTAGGCGAGTTACCAGCACGCACAGTTAGTTTAGAAGAAAAATATAACTTTTTCACTTCACCTCAAAATCTCAGATGCCTTCTTTTCACATCTACATACCCTAGGTATGTAGCGAAAGACATGACTCCTAATTCACATAAACAAGAGAAAGAAGGGATGAAGCATTTTAGCAAACACCTTGTGGGCAACTTTTAAATTGAATAACAACAATAAGTTTATGAAAATAAAGTAAAGCTAGAGAAGAAATTAGTTGATCTTCATACCTTGTGAATATGATGAATTAACATCCTTGATCAAAGCTAGAGAGAAGTTACAAATGTTCTAAATGGTAGAAAAGAGCTCCCAAGGGTGAACAAATATAAGGAAGTTAGACTTTTATAGCCAATGTATATGATGGGGGCATATTGGACAATTTCTCACCTCATTTGACTGTTAGAACTATGCATCACACTCTTTAAACGAGTTACCAGCACACACAATTAGTTTAGCAGGAAAATGTTACTTTTTCACTTCACCTCAAAATCTAAGGTGTTTAAGTGTAGCTTTCTGGACTATAGGTGGTCATGTGGAAAATTGGTGAAACCTCAGGTGGTCACGTGAAATTTACCCAAGAATTAACACTTAAACTCTTTTTTTTTTTGGTACAAAAGGAGTAATATAATTGGTTATATGTCCACAGCTTCTCCTATTTTGGTTGATGGTGTTATTGGCGGCTCCACTAGTGGGAATTGGCCAGAAAGCAATACTCCCACCCAATTTTACATATACACATACACATAGTACATGAATAGATGTTTCAAAATTGCAAAAGTTGTATACTTTTGCCAGTTATTATTCACTTGGTGAGTGAATTCAAGTGAAAAGTTTATTACAGGAAGCCAAACATCCTATTTTTAAGTATACTTTTAATTTTAATTCCTCTTCTTTTATTTTTGTCTTTTCCTTTATTTTTTGCAACTTTCTCTAGTAAGTAAAGTATCTATTATGTCGTTTCAGCTTTTACTTTTCATATTTAAGCATCATTTTGTTTAAAAATAAAAATTATTATTATCGAATATTCTATTTTTCCGGTTAGTGCCATTATCTATCAAGTTTCAAATTTCCTAGAAACTATTAGTTCATTAAACTAGTGATCAGCGTACTTGATCCCAATTGTTGAATTAGTTACTGAGGCTTTGATAAGTTGAAATGTTTATAAAATTAGTGTTAGTTACATTCCAGATCATTAGTCTTGTAGTCATATTACCTTGTTATAACATTGCATCCTTTTGGTTTTCCACAGTTTCACTTGCATTAATTTTTCCTTATAGGTAGACTCAATGCTGTCCCATGTCATTATTCTGTTAGTTTTCACAGACCCAGGTCTATACATTTTCACAGAAAATCTGTTGTAATACCTTTGTTTATGTCACGAGTTGTTTCAGACATTGGCACTGGAAAGTTCTACTTTCTAGTTCTAGTCCTGTTTACCTCTAATTTGAAGAATGTAGATATTTTCTGGATTTCAAACTTCATATAAGTAGTTTTGAACTTGTGATTTTTTGATGCATTTGGATCCCTTGAGGATATCATGAAAGTGGAAGCAACTTTGAAAGAGGGTGGGGGGCATAGTGCTGAAATGTACTGAAATTTTTAATCCAATTCTGATCCTAGTAGTCTTACTTCTGCATGGTACGTGTTATATGGGTAGCCATTGTTTCTTTGTCTTAAAGTTGCAATCTTTATTTTTTCCTCGTAGATACTACATTGACCTAATCTACTGGTAGATATGTAAGCTTCGTTCTACACATTAGATATAAATTTCAGCATTAAACTTTTTTGATAAGTAATAAATTTCATCATTATTTTCATCATCATCATCTTTCGTTGTTCTTTGAGCTTTTATTATGAACACTTAATATAAATTTCATGATTAATTTTTTTTGCTAAGTTATAAATTTCATCATTATTATCATTGTCCCTATCATCATCTTTGTTTCTTCTTGTTGTGCTTTTTTCCCCTTGCAAATTTTAGTCCATGGATTTGAACCGTTGGCACTGGAAAGTTCTACTTTCTATTCCTGTTTGAGGGCTAGTTTGAAGAATATCTAGATTTTGCTTTATTAATATCTGGTTGTATCTTGGTTTTCATTTGCTGGTTTGTTATAAGGGTTATTTTATTCAATGTGTTGTGTTCTTTATGTTTTTCCTTTTCTGTGTAGTCTGTTTTTAATACTTATCTACAGAATTTTCATATCTTGGTTTTATGTGTGGTTCCTTGTATGGGTTGTTTCTATTTATATACATGATGTGTTCTTTAAAATCTTGTTTTTGCTGTATTGACACTTATTTTCTGATATCCAAATAGCTTAGGTTATTTGAATTTTTTTCGTTACCTGTGTATTTATTTTTCCAAAATATAATATTGATTTCCTGTAGTTAATTTTCTAATTGGTCGGTAATTTAATATTTGTTTTTGTTCCTATTTATGTTAACATTTTTTGAAGCAGGGCATAACAGTGGTTTAGACAACTTAAAAGTTCAAATAAATTAATTGAAGTCAATTTGTATTATTACTATCAGAACAACAAAAAAATTAAAAGTTGAAGGCACTATGTTGAGTGGGAGTCTAGGGAACTTTAGAAAGTAGAATTGTTTGTTTCAGTGATGCTAATATTAAAGTTTGGCCAGTAAAAAGATAGCACTGACGGGGGCTTTCTCCTTCGTTTATGTCATGAATATGTCTTTTTTCCCCTTGTTATGGCAATGTAGAAAGAGAGGGTATTAAAAAGTATATATTTGCTTTCTTTGGCCCAATTTATTGGAATTCCAAGAAAGCAGAACTGCAGAACACTAAGATATTTTGATGCACCATTTTTTTTAGTCATTCAACAATCTCTACTCATTTAGGGGTGTGCATATTGAAGAGGTTATATATTGATTTTAGCAACAACAAACTTGTTGAGGCCAATTTTTTTTATTACATGTGAGTTCTTATGCACCTTATAGACTAAAGTCTACTTGTAAAAAGTCGATCAAAAAGCTATGTTACACGGACTTGGATGGAGTGTTCGGTTGGATACAATATTTTTTGAGAATTCGACATTGGTATTCCTCATTTTTTATAACTTTTAACACTAAAATATAAAGTGTCCAGTACCCATATATCCTTGTCCGTGTGTCGAATATTGGGCACGGGTACTTTAGGGCAATATTTTAGGGCAAAGTAGAGACTCCATGTAACATAGTCGAAAAGTATTGTCTTGTCTAGAAGTATTGCCTTTACTGTCCTATGCAAACCATAGTAGTATTTGGAGAAATATTAAAAATGGATGTGAGCAATATATGATGATCAATGATGAGATTTTTTAGGTTATTGAAGTTACTATGATTTTTAAATATTCAATATTTCTTTGTAGATGCTTTATTTGTTAGATTGCAACTCTCTAACCATGGCCAGTAAAAAGATTGCACTGCTTTCTCCTTCGTTTATGTCATGAATATTTTTATTATATGGTAATGTAGAAAGAGGGAGTATTAAAAATATATCCCTTCTTTCCTCGACCCAATTTATTGGAATTCTAAAAAAGTAGAACTGCAGAACACTAAGATATTTTGATGCACCGTTTTTTTCAGTCATTCAAACAATCTCTGCTCATTTAGGGTGTGCACATTTAAGATGCTATATTTTGATTTTAGCAAGAAATATCAAAACAACAAACTTGTTAAGGCCAAGAAAATTTATTACAAATGAGTTCTTATGCGCTTCTTTCTGCTCTGTCTTCTTTCACCAACAGTTGCTTAACATTTTTAAAACAATATCAGTGTACTCTTAGTTGAGAATCTTTTACAAATTCTACAACTATTTGCTTTTTGTACACTATGTAACATAACTATAATTTCTTGTGAAATATTAGCTTTTTCTACATATGTGAGATAATTATAATTTTATGTGAAACAAATAATGGTTCAATTCTTAATTTTTCTTGGTGCATACTTAAGCATTCTAAGATTCTAGCCTAGAATGAGCTTGCATGAACCAGGTCCTAGTATATGTGAGGTCTTAGTGTTAAACATAATAGTTTTGGCCTTTTATAGATTTTTTAATATTCTTTATGCATAGTATACACTTTTAATTTTGTTGAATTATTATTTTTCCTAGTAGACCTTATAGACTAAAGTTTATTAGTAAAAAGTTGATCGAAAAACTATGTTACACGTACTTGGATGGAGTGTATGGTCAACACGAGTACTTCTCCATTTTCCTAACTTTTAGCACTAAAATGAAGTGTCCAGTACCCATACTCTTGTCTGTGTGTCGAGTGTCGGACATGTGTATTTTAGGGTAATACTTTAGGGCAAAGTAGAGAGTCTATGTAACAAAGTCGAAAGTATTGTCTTGTCGAAAATTATTGTCTTTATTGTCCTATGCAAACCAAAGTAGTATTTGGAGAAATATTAAAAATGAATGTGACCAATATATGATGATCAATGATGAAATTTTGTAGGTTCTTGAAGTTTCTATGATTTCAGATATTCGATATTTCTCTGTAGCTACTTTATTTGTTGATTGATATAGATTTCATATAATTCGTATATATCCAATTTGTGATACTGCCTTTTGACTTTCCATCTATCTCCCTCTGCCTTCCACAATGCACGTGTGTGTGCAAGCACATGTTTGTATATATCAATTATGTATATTTTAAAAGAAATATCCGTCCTTTATCACCTAGTTCTTGAAGCTGAACAATCATTTAGTGGTGATTGATTTTGTAGAGTTGATGTGTAAACAATTTTTGTGTAAACTATGCTTTGTCTTTTCGTATTTAAACATTATGTTGTTTAAAACAAAAAATTATTATTATCTACTTTTCCAGCTTGTGCCATCAACTTTCAAGTTTAAAATTTCCTAGAATGCATAATGGTAGAGACTAGTGTTCAACGTTCTTGATCCCAATTGTTGGGTTAGTGAGGCTCTGATAAGTTGAAAAAAAAAATTCATTGGATTAATGTTAGTTACGTTATGAAGCAATAGGTTTGTAGTCCTATTACCTTGTTATAACATTGCATCCTTTTGGTTCTTTATGGTTTCACCTGCATTAATTTTTTCATTATAGGTTGGCTCAATGCCTGCCCGTGTCATTTTTCTCTTAGTTTTCACAGGCCTAGGTCTATATATTTTCACAGAATATATGTTTTGTGTCATTGGCACCGGAAAGTTCTACTTTCTAGTTCTACTCTTGTCTTACCGCCAATTTAAAGAATGTGGATATTTTTCGGATTTCAAACCTCATATTTTTTGGAAACTTTTAATGTGTTGTGTAATGGCATTGAGAGGTTTGGATTCTCTTGCATTCTAGGGTTCTTTAAATTCAATTACATGTTTTTATTTATCTTTTATAATGCTTTTCATTTTGGGTTTTCGATGTCTTTTGATTATCTACAATTACATCTTTCTATATCCATGTGTTCTATAAATTTTAGTTTTTGGTGTATATTGATGCTTAAATTTTGATATTAAGAGAAAGTAATCCATTTGATATTTTCTTCTTTGTGGAGTTGGTTTTATTAATATTTGGTCATACCTTGGTTTTGATTTGCGAGTTCGTTATAAGGGCTATTTTATGTGGAGTCTTTTTTAATACTTTTATCTACCGAAAATTTTCATATCTTGATTTTTATTTGTGGGTTCTTAGTATGGGTTGTTTCTATTCTATACATGATGTGTTCTTCAAATTCTTGTTTTGCTATATTAATACTTAATTTTTGATATCCAAAAGTAAAATAAGTTATTTGAATTTTTTTCCGGATAATAAGGTTGACTCTCTCTCTCTCTCTCACACACAATATATGTGTCTGTCTGTGTTTCTGAGTTTGTTTCTTTTCCCTTTTTTTTATCATCGGAAAATATTGATTTCCTATAGTTAATTTCTTAATTGGTGTGGTGTAACGATGATGGAATGTTCATTTATATTCTATGTTGGCATAAGCAAAATATTAAGTGGTTTAGATTTAACTAAAAAGTTCAAGTAAATAAATTGAAGTCATTTTATATAATTACTGTGAGAAAAACAAAGAAAATAAAATTTAAGTCAATATGTTGAGTGGGAGTCTAGATAACTTAGGAAAGTAGAATTGTTTGTTTCAGTGATGCTTGAATAAAAGTATTAAAGCTTGCTAGATTGTAACTCTCTCACCATGGCCCAGTAAAAAGGTTGCATTGACAAGCTTTTTCCTTAGAAACATATCATGAATATTTTCTGACTTTTTTTTCTCTTTATTCTGATGATTTAGAAAGAGAGGGTTCATTATAAGGGTTATTTTATTCAATCTATGTAGTGTTTTTGAGTTTTTCCCTTTTTGTGGAGTCTATTTTAATACTTATCTACTGCAAAATTTTGGTATCTTGGTTATTGTTTGTTGGTTCCTTGTTTGGTTGTTTATATTCTATACATTATGTGTTCTTTAAATCCTTGTTTTTGCTGTATTGATACTTACTTTTTGATATCCAAAATTAAGCAAGTTATTTTATTTTTTGTGTTTCCGAAATAAAATATTGATTTCCTATAGTTAATTTTCTAATTGGTGTGTCGTCATGGTTATTTAATATTCAATTTTATTCCCGTTTTATTTTAGTGTTTTTGAAGTAGGAAATATTAGGTGGTTTAGAGAACTAAAAACTTTACGTAAATTAATTGAAGTCAATTTATATCATAACTATCAGAAAAATAAAAAACATAAAAGTTGAAGTCACTATAGGTTGAGTTGGTGTCTAGGGAACTTTGGAAAGTAGAATTGTTTGTTCCAGTGATGCTTAAGTATTAAAATTTGCAAGATTGCAACTCTCTAACCATAACCATGGTTAGTTAAAAGGTTGCAGTGGTAGGCTTTCTCATTCGTTTATGTCATGAATATGTATTTTTTTTCTTCTTATTATGGAAATATAGAAAGAGGTTAGGGTATTAAAAACTATATATTTACTTCCCTGCCCAATTCATTAGATTTCTGACAAAGTTGAACTGCAAAATATTAATATATTGTTAGAGTATATAATATTATGTCCCACATTGAATATCTTGAGACAATATGTCTAGTATATAATGATTTGGGCCAACTCTTCTCATTGTCACTTTATATACTAGACTTTGGATCCATTTAATAAATCTAACATGATATCAGAGCGGGCTATTCATGGGCCTAATTGAACACTCTTCTTAGCCTTCATTCTTACCCACTTGCAACCCATTTCTTAAGGATCAAAGTTACCAATTTCTTAACTAGTACCACTTATCAATTGGGCCAATAGTTGCATGTGGTTTACTATATTTCTTCTGGTCTTGTCTTGTGACTAGCTTCTTCTGGACTTACTTATCTTGTGTGGGTCTTCATATTCATCAGGTCCACGTGCAACGCTCAATATATCGGGTTACACGTGAGGGGGAGTGTTAGAGTATATAATATCTTGTCCCACATAGAATATCTTGAGAAAATATGTCTAGTATATAATGACTTGGGCCAACTTTTCTCATTGTCAATTGGTTTTTATTTAGAATGTTTGATGTCTTTATATACTAGACTTTGGGACCATTTATAAATCTAACATATATTTTCACGTACCATTTTTTTCAGTCATTCAACAATCTTTGCTCATGTAGGGGTGTGCACATTGAAGAGGCTGAAACTAATTGATTTTAGCAAGAAATTGCAGAACATCAAACTTGTTGAGGCCTAGAAAATAATTACAGGTGATTTTTTACGCGCTTCTTTCTGCTCTGTTTTCTTTCGATTTATACTTAGAGAGTTATCATTTTTAAAACATTGTTTAGTGTACTCTAAGTTGAGAAACTTTGCAAATTCTACAACTATTGGCTTTCTGTACATATGTGAGATAATTATAATTTCCTGTGTAATATTAACTTTCTGTACATATGTGTGATACTTAAAATTTTATACGAAACAAATAATAGTTCGATTTTTAGTATTATTTTATTTACACATCAATTTTGATGAATTATTATTTTGTTGATGAATTATTATTTTTTCTAGTAGACCTTATAGACTAAAGTTTGATATTAAAAAATTGATCATGATTTCAAATGTTCGATATTTCTCTGTAGCTGTTTTATTTGTTGATTAATATAGTTCATATATCCAATGTGTGACACGTTGCGTTTTGACTTTCCATCTCTCTCCCTCTGCCTCCCACAATGCGCGTGTGTGCAAGCACATGTTTGTATATATCAATTTGTTAGATTTATAAAATGGGCCCAAAGTTTAGTATATAAAGATATCAAGCTCTCTAACTTAAAACCAATTGGCTCTGAGAAGAGTTGGCCCAAGTTATTATATACTAGACATATTTTCTCTAGGTATTCAATGTGGGACAAAATATATACTCTTAACACTCCCTCACGTGTAATCGGTGTATTGAGAGTTGCATGTGGACCTAATGAATATGAAGACCCATATAAAATAAGCAAGCCCAGAAGAAGCTAGTAAACCATACGCAATTGTAATTGGGCTATTGATAAGTGGTACTAGTTAAGAAATGGTTAACTTTGACCTTTAAGAAATGGACTGCAAATGAGTAAGAATTAAGGCTGAGAAAAGTGTTTAATTAGGCCTAAAGATATCCTGCTCTGATACCATGTTACATTTATAAAATGGGCCCAAAGTCTAGTTTATAAAGATATCAATCTCTCTAACTCAAAACCAATTGGCTCTGAGAAGAGTTGGCCCAAGTATTTATATACTAGACATATTTTCTCAAGGTATTTAATATGGGACAAGATATATACTCTTAACATAATTATGTGTATTTTAAATAAGTTGATATGTAAACCATTTTTTTGTGTCCTTTTTGTTTTTTTAACTGCAGCTATTTTTAGTAAGTAAACTATCTGTACGTCCTTTTAGCTTTTTGCCCTTTTGTAATTAAACATTATGTTGTTTAAAATTAAAAATTATTGTTGCCTAATTTTCCAGCTAGTGCCATAAGGCCCATAACTATCAAGTTTCAAATTTCCTAGAATGCACAATGGTTGAGACTAGTGTTCAGCGTACTTGATCCTAATTGGTGGGTTAGTGAGGCTCTGATAAGTTGAAAAGTTCATTGGATTAGTGTTAGTTATGTTCTGGATCAGTAGGCTTGTGCCCTATCTTGTTCTAACATTGCATCCTTATGGTTCTTTACAGTTCCACATGCATTAATGATTTCCTTATAGGTTGGCTCAATACTGTCCCGAGTCATTTTTCTATTAGTTTTACAGGCCTAGGTGTATATATTTTTACAGAATATATGCTGTAATACCTTTGTTTATGTCACGAGGTTTTGGAGTCATCGTATTTTTCACTTGTGATTTTTTTATGTACATTTGGATCCTTTGAGGAAATCACGAAAGTAGAAGGTAACTTTGAAGGGAGGGGGAGGGGGGAGGGGGGGGGGGGGGGGGTGTTATAATGTTGAAATGTTATGAAATTTCTAATCTAGCTTTGATCCCAGTAGTGTCTAACTTCTGTGTGATGGTATATGTTATATGGGTAGCCGTTGTTTCCTTGTCTTGAAATTGCAATCTTAACTTTTTTCTTGTAGATACTATAGTCCTGCACATTTGATATGTAATACATTAGTTTTTTTGATAAGTAATACATTAGTTTTTTTGATAAGTAATAAATTTCATCAGTGTTATCACATGGTCTTTATCATCATCTTTCGTTGTTCTTTGAGATTTTGTTTTGCACATTTAATATAAATTTCATGATTAATTTTTTTGTGCTAACTAGTAAGTCTCTATCATCATCATGTTTCTTTCTTTCTTCTTCTCGTGCTTTTCCCCCCTGCTACTTTTAGTCCAATGGATTTGAACTTCTAGTTTGAAAATGCAGTTACAAATTTCTTGATTAGATTTTTTCCTAAAAGTAATAAATTTCACTGTTATTATCATCATCGTTTTTTCTTCTTTTTGTTGTGCCTTTTTCCTTGCTAATTTTAGTCCAATGGATTTGAACCATTGGCAGAACTTTCCAGTTTCAGGCTCTGTTTGACTGCTGGTTTGTGAAGAATGCAATCATTATCTGGATTTCAAACTTAATATACTTTGTTTTGGACTCATGATTTGAGTGATTTATTTTTGGTTCAAAGACAATAATGTCATGCATTTGAATCTGTGCATGGTATGTTGTGTGTGAGGATGTATATATAGGCAGAGATACAGGGGAAGAGAGACCTAAACAGAAGTACATACACCAGACTTTTGCTTTGTGGCTATATCAGCTCAAGTCAGATATTTTCCATATGTTCATTTTCTTTTTTGATCTAACATTTTGGAAACTTTTTTACCAACTTCTTTAATTAAGTGTATGTAATTTCAGTTTATAAGGTGTAGTTTGTAAGTCGGTATAAATCTCTATTGTTGCATATATGCCATTTATGTATATTAAATTGATGAAGCTTTTGTCTTTTCAGGAGCTTTTGTACACAACTAGCTTACAGGGGTAAAGAAAATACAAAGGTATGTAACAGAATTTGTTTAAATGATTATTTCATATAAGAAAGCATATGCATTCATATCAAGACATTTGTTTATCTGGTGCGTCTAATGTTTGCCTGTATGCTGCAGCAGGTTTGACGTGAATTCTTTTTGGACCTGAACACGGAAGCACTACTACACTTGTCTGCTACTCTAAGGTAATAATATCTTATCATTCTATAATAGTTTAACTATAATCTTTGCTGAACCACAGCAGTACACTAGTTACTATGGAATAACCTAAAGCAACAACATGGAGAAACAGGTGATGTAGCACATAAGCTTGCCACTAGAACAAATGAGGCAACAACATAAAGCAACATGCTCAATAACCCAAACTCCAGTCGATGGCATTCCCACACTACTACCAAACAACTAGCCATTTAAGTACCAAATTCTATTTATGTATCGGAAACAACATTAAGCAACATACGAGCTGCTATTTCTACTTATGGATTGGTTCTCTAATAGAACGAAAAATCAACAGCATTAAGCAGCAGGTGACCGGTACAATAGCACAAAAATGCAGCAATTTCTATTTATAGATTGATTTATGGGCTGACAAAACACATGAGAAGTGTGTAATTCTGCACACTATTTTGAAATATAATAATCCTTTTACTTGGTTTTGCTTGAATCACAGTGGTGGTTATTGATTACCATTACTTTATTTGCTATTATATTGTAAAGGGATTCTGGATGAGTATTTTCATGTATCAGTATTTGTAATACTGTATTTAATGATATAGTTTATTTTATACTTTAAGGAGGAGTTCTCTGTTTATCTCTATATCTCTGTATGGTTGTACTAAAGGAAAAATTTGTAATGTGAAATTACTGTTAATGTAAGGTAAAGATTGTTCCTAGGAGAGAGGTTCAGTGGAATTTTTGTAATGTAGAATTCACTGTTAATGTAAGTTAAAGATTCTTTGTGTAAGAAGGAGATTCAATTGGTTGGAATTGATTCAATGTTGATATTTGCAAGTAAGAAGAAGTTTTGTTAGAAATTTGTTCTTGTGCTTTAACTGAATGATATTGTACTGATGCAATTTTGTTCATTAGTTTTTGAGTAAACAGGTTTAGCAAAAACAACAGCAGCACATGGCTCTGCCCGCTACTTTAAGGTATTAATATCTTCTTACCATTCTATGAATTTTTAATTTTAATATTTGATATAACTACAAAAATAGGAAAAATGGACGGAGGTAGTAAGAAAGTATTGGAATTATAACTCGGAGGTTGGAGTTTTGGAGAAAGAGAGGAGGGGCTGGATAATACTAGGTAGGAGATTATTATTTTTATAGGTTCTAAATATATATATATATATATATTATATATTTATATTTATTATAAATATCTAAATATATGTTTTTATATACAATAAGAGTAGTACGAACTAGCAACAAAAAAGTAGTAGCACATTAGCTTAGGAACTACATAAAGCAAACAACATGGAGCAACAGGTAAAATGACACAAAAGCTTGCTACCAGAGCCAAATAGCAAAGCCAACATATTGCACAACTACGTTAAGCAACAGGTAATTTCAAAACTCCATAAAGCAACAACATAAAGCAACACGTGATTGCACTACAGCATTACAAATGGTGTTATTATTTCTATTATGGTTTGGTTTATGGTTGTGTATGAGATGTTTAACATATTGGCAATGTGTACTTCTACACTATGGTTTGAAGTGTGGTAATTAGTTTTCGTTGTTATGCTTGAATGTGTTGTGTTGGTTGTGGTTATTTAATAAACTAACTATAATCATTACGTGGTACGAATTTTGGATGAGGTTTTCATGTATCTATTATTTTTTGTATTTAATGTGGTGGTGTTAAGTGAATATTTTTGTAATGTACAACTCACTCTTAGTGTAAGGTGCACATTGTGCTAATGAGGGAGAGATTAATTGAAAATTTTGAAATGTACAATTCACTGTTAATGTAAGCTGAAGATTGGAAGCAAATAGAGATTTGATGGCTGGAATTAATTCGGTGCTAATATTTGGAAGCATGGAGAATTTTTTGCACCAGTGGTAATATTATTAAAACTAGAATTTTTCCTTTAGTGCTTTCACTGAATGATATAGTACTGATGCGAGTTAATTAACTTTTGGGAATATTTTTACAGGTTGTTATACTGATTGTTGGCAAGCTTGCTCAATTTAAAATTATTTTGTTCCAATGGGGAATGAGGTACTACTTAGTTAACTTATTAGTTTTTTTAACACTTGTAATTTCAAATTGAGTAAACAGGTTTAGCAAAACCAGCAACAACTTGGACCGGAACATGGAAGTACAAATGCACATGGCTCCGCCCGCTACTTTAAGATATTAATATCTTCTTACCAATCTATGATTTTCAATTTTAATATTTGATATAACTGTAAAAATAGGAAAAAGGGTTGGAAGTAGTAAAAAAGTATTGGAATTTGAATTCGGAGGTTGGAGTTTTGGAGAAGGAGAGGAGGGGCTAGGTAGTTCTAGGTAGGAGATTATTGGGTAGTTCTAGGTAGGAGATTATTATTTTTATAGGTTCTAAATATATATATATAGTATATATTTATATTTATTATAAATATCTAATTATATAAATATATACTATTTATAAATATGTTTATATTTAAATTTATGATAAATATCTAAATATATGTTTTTATTTACAATAAGAGTAGTAGCACATTAGCCTAGGATCTACATAAAGCAAACATCATGGAGCAACAAGTAAAATGACACTAAAACTTGCTACTAGAGCCAAATAGCAACAGCCAACATGCAACTCTGCACAACTACATTAAGCAAAAGGTTATTCCAAACAACCCCATAAAGCAACATGTGATTGCACTACAACACTACAAATGATGTTATTTCTATTATGCTTTGGTTTATGGTTGTGTATGAGTTCTTTAATACATGGGCAATGTGTACTTCTACAGTATGGTTTGAAGTGTGGTAATTAGTTTCTTTGTTATGCTTGGATGCGTTGTGTTGGTTGTGCTTATTTAATAAACTAACTATAATCATTACGTGGTACGAATTTTGGATGAGGCTTTCATGTATCTATTATTTTTTGTATTTAACGTGGTTGTGTTACGTGAATATTTTTGTAATGTACAACTCACTCTTAGTGTAAGGTGCATATTGTGCTAATGAGGGAGAGGTTAATTGAAAATTTGAAATGTACAATTTACTGTTAATGTAAGCTGAAGATTGGAAGCAGATAGAGATTCGATTGGCTGGAATTAATTCAGTGCTATTATTTGGAAGCATGGAGAATTTTTTGCACTAGAGGTATTATTATTAAAATTAGAACTTTTCCTTTAGTGTTTTGACTGAATGATATAGTACTGATGCGAGTTAATTAACTTTTGGGAATATTTTTACAGGTTGTTATACTGATTGTTGGCAAGCTTGCTCAATTTAAAATTATTTTGTTCCAATGGAGCATGAGGTACTACTTAGTTAACTTATTTGTTTTTTAACACTTGTAAATATTCAAATTCAGTAAATAGGTTTAGCAAAAACAATAACAGCTTGGACCGGAACATGGAAGTACTAATGCACATGGCTTCGCCCGTTACTTTAAGGTATTAATATCTTCTTACCATTCTATAAATTTTCAATTTTAATATTTGATATAACTGCAAAAATAGGAAAAAGGGATGGAGGTAGTAAGAAAGTATTGAAATTTGAATTCGGAGGTTGGAGTTTTGGAGAAGGGAGAGGAAGGGCTGGGTAGTTCTAGGTAGGAGATTATTATTTTTATAGGTTCTAAATATATATATATATATAGTATATATTTATATTTATTATAAATATCTAATTATATATTATATAAATATATACTATTGATAAATATGTTTATATTTAAATTTATGATAAATATCTGAATATATGTTTTTATATACAATAAGAGTAGTACGAACTAGAAACAATAAAGTAGTAGCACATTAGCCTAGGATCTACATAAAGCAAACATCATGGAGCAATAGGTAAAATGACACAGAAACTTGCTACCAGAGCCAAATAGCAACAACCAACATGCAACTCTGCACAACTACATTAAGCAATAGGTTATTTCAAACAACCCCATAAGGCAACATGTGATTGCACTACAACACTACAAATGGTGTTATTTCTATTATGGTTTGGTTTATGGTTGTGTACGAGTTGTTTAACATATGGGCAATGTGTACTTCAGTATGATTTCAAGTGGGGTAATTAGTTTTTTTTGTTATGCTTGGATGCGTTGTGTTGGTTGTGGTTATTTAATAAACTAATTATAATCATTACGTGGTACGAATTTTGGATGAGGCTTTCATGTATCTATTATTTTTTGTATTTAATGTGGTTGTGTTACGTGAATATTTTTGTAATGTACAACTTACTCTTAGTGTAAGGTGCACATTGTGCTAATGAGGGAGAGGTTAATTTAAAATTTTGAAATGTACAATTCGCTGAAGATTGGAAGCAGATAGAGATTCGATTGGCTAGAATTAATTCAGTGCTAATATTTGGAAGCATGGATAATTTTTTTGCACTAGAGGAATTATTATTAAAATTAGAATTTTTCGTTTCGTGCTTTAACTGAATGATATAGTACTGATGCGAGTTAATTAACTTTTGGGAATATTTTTACAGGTTGTTATACTGATTGTTGGCAAGCTTGCTCAATTTAAAATTATTTTGTTCTAATGGAGAATGAGGTACTACTTAGTTAACTTATTAGTTTTTTTTAACACTTGTAAATATTCAAGTTGAGTAAACAGGTTTAGCAAAAACAGCAACAGCTTGGACCGGAACATGGAAGTACTAATGCACATGGCTTCGCCCGCTACTTTAAGGTATTAATATCTTCTTACCATTCTATGAATTTTCAATTTTAATATTTGATATAACTGCAAAAATAGGAAAAAGGGATGGAGGTAGTAAGAAAGTACTGGAATTTGAATTTGAAGGTTGGAGTTTTGGAGAAGGAGAGGAGGGGCTGAGTAGTTCTAGGTAGGAGATTATTATTTTTATAGGTTCTAAATATATATATATATATATATATATATAGTATATATTTATATTTATTATAAATATCTAATTATATAAATATATACTATTTATAAATATGTTTATATTTAAATTTATGATAAATATCTAAATATATGTTTTTATATACAGTAAGAGTATTACGAGTTTAGCAACAATAAAGTAGTAGCACATTAGTCTAGGATCTACATAAAGCAAACATCATTGAGCAACAGGTAACATGACACAAAAACTTGCTTGCTATCATAGCCAAATAATAACGTGACCAACATGCAACTAACTCTGCACAACTACAATAAGCAATAGGATATTTCAAACAACCCCATAAAGCAACAACATAAAGCAACATGTGATTGCACTACAACACTACAAATGGTGTTATTTTTATTATGGTTTGGTTTATGGTTGTGTATGAGTTGTTTAACATATGGGCAATGTGTATTTCTACAGTATGATTTGAAGTGTGGTAATTAGTTTTCTTTGTTATGCTTTGATGCGTTTGTGTTGGTTGTGGTTATTTAATAAATTAACTATTATCATTACGTGGTACGAATTTTGGATGAGGCTTTCATGTTTCTATTATTTTTTGTATTTAATGTGGTTGTGTTACGTGAATATTTTTGTAATGTACAACTCACTTTTAGTGTAAGGTGCACATTGTGCTAATGAGGGAGAGGTTAATTTAAAATTTTGAAATGTACAATTCACTCTTACTGTAGGCTGAAGATTGGAAGCAGATAGAGATTCGATTGGCCGGAATTAATTCAGTGCTAATATTTGGAAGCATGGAGAATTTTTTGCACTAGAGGTATTATTATTAAAATTAGAATTTTTCGTATAGTGCTTTGACTGAATGATATAGTACTGATGCGAGTTAATTAACTTTTGAGAATATTTTTACAGGTTGTTATACTAATTGTTGGCAAGCTTGCAATTTAAAATTATTTTGTTCTAATGGAGAATGTGGTACTACTTAGTTAACTTATTAGTTTTTTTTAACACTTGTAAATATTCAAGTTGAGTAAACAGGTTTAGCAAAAACAAAGAACAAACTTGGACCTAAACATGGAAGTACTAATGCACATGGCTTCATACTACTTTTAAGGTATTAATATCTTCTTACCATTCTATGAATTTTCAATTTTAATATTTGATATAACCGCAAAAATAGGAAAAAAAGGATGGAGGTAGTAAGAAAGTATTGAAATTTGAATTCTAGGTTGGAGTTTTGGAGAAGGAGAGGAGGGCCGAGTAGTTCTAGGTAGGAGATTATTATTTTTATAGGTTCTAAATATATATATATATATATATATATATATATATATATTTATTATATTTAATAAATATCTAATTATATAAATATATACTATTTATAAATATGTTTATATTTAAATTTATGATAAATATCTAAATATATGTTTTTATATACAGTAAGAGTATTACGAGTTTAGCAACAGTAAAGGAGTAGCACATTAGTTTAGGATCTACATAAAGCAAACATCATTGAGCAACAGGTAACATGACACAGAAACTTGCTTGCTATCATAGCCAAATAGCAACAGCCAACATGCAACTAACTCTGCACAACTACAATAAGCAATAGGTTATTTCAAACAACCCCATAAAGCAACAACATAAAGCAACATGTGATTGCACTACAACACTACAAATGGCGTTATTTTTATTATGGTTTGGTTTATGGTTGTGTATGAGTTGTTTAACATATGGGCAATGTGTATTTCTACAGTATGATTTGAAGTGTGGTAATTAGTTTTCTTTGTTATGCTTTTATGCGTTTGTGTTGGCTGTGGTTATTTAATAAATTAACTATTATCATTACGTGGTACGAATTTTGGATGAGGCTTTCATGTTTCTATTATTTTTTGTATTTAACGTGGTTGTGTTACGTGAATATTTTTGTAATGTACAACTCACTTTTAGTGTAAGGTGCACATTGTGCTAATGAGGGAGAGGTTAATTTAAAATTTTGAAATGTACAATTCACTGTTAATGTAAGCTGAAGATTGGAAGCAGATAGAGATTCGATTGGCCGGAATTAATTCAGTGCTAATATTTGGAAGCATGGAGAATTTTTGCACTAGAGGTATTATTATTAAAATTAGAATTTTTCGTATAGTGCTTTGACTGAATGATATAGTACTGATGCGAGTTAATTAACTTTTGGGAATATTTTAACAGGTTGTTATACTGATTGTTGGCAAGCTTGCTCAATTTAAAATTATTTTGTTCTAATGGAGAATGAGGTACTACTTAGTTAACTTATTAGTATTTTTTAACACTTGTAAATATTCAAGTTGAGTAAACAGGTTTAGCAAAAACAAAGAACAACTGACCGACGAACATAGAAGTACTAATGCACATGGCTCCGCCCGCTACTTTAAGGTATTAATATCTTCTTACCATTCTATGAATTTTCAATTTTAATATTTGATATAACTGTAAAAATAGGAAAAAGGGATGGAGGTAGTAAGAAAGTATTGGAATTTGAATTCGGAGGTTGGAGTTTTGGAGAAGGAGAGGAGGGGCTGGGTAGTTCTAGGTAGGAGATTATTATTTTTATAGGTTCTAAATATATATATAGTATATATTTATATTTATTATAAATTTCTAAATATATGTTTTTATATACAATAAGAGTAGTACGAACTAGCAACAAAAAAGTAGTAGCACATTAGCCTAGGATCTACATAAAGCAAACAACATGGAGCATCAGGTAATTTGACACAAAAGCTTGCTACCAGAGTCAAATAACAACAGCCAACATGCAACTTTGCACAATTACATTATGCAATAGGTTATTTCAAACAACCCCATAAAAAACAACATAAAGCAACATGTGATTGCACTACAACACTACAAATGGTGTTATTTCTATAATGGTTTGGTTTATGGTTGTGTATGAGTTGTTTAACATATGGGCAGTGTGTACTTCTACAGTATGATTTGAAGTGTGGTAATTAGTTTTCTTTGTTATGCTTGGATGTGTTGTGTTGGTTGTGGTTATTTAATAAACTAACTATAATCATTACATGGTACGAATTTTGGATGAGGCTTTCATGTTTCTATTATTTTTTGTATTTAACGTGGTTGTGTTAAGTAAATATTTTGTAATGTACAACTCACTCTTAGTGTAAGGTGCACATTGTGCCAATGAGGGAGAGGTTAATTGAAAACTTTAAAATGTACAATTCACTGTTAATGTAAGCTGAAGATTGGAAGCATATAGAGATTCGATTGATTGGAATTAATTCAGTGCTAATATTTGGAAGCATGGGGAATTTTTTGCACCAGAGGTATTATTATTAAAATTAAAATTTTTCCTTTAGTGCTTTGACTGAATGATATAGTACTGATACGAGTTAATTAACTTTTGGGTAAGCCTGACAAAATATGGTTATGGGTTGGTTCCATTTAAGAACTAAAACCATATTAACCATTTTTAATATGGGTTGTGTGGGTTGGAACTATATGGTTATGGTTCAAAACCATATTATCCATTTTAAGATGTTTTGACTTTTAAACAGAACTTTTGAAAAATAAAATTTTGACCAACACAATTAAATTAATTAAGTAATAATATGATATAAAAATTATTAATATAAATAATAAAATGCTAAAAAACTATACTAATAAAATTTTAAATTGAAATTATTAATATCCTTCCATATTTAAATAATTTTTCAAAATTATTATTAATGTGGTAATAGAAAGGTTGGAATCCAAAATACACTATAGTATAATTCTATGAATGTCGTTTAAATATTAAAACATATTTATAATTTTTTTGTAACTAGAATATTAGAATAATTATGTGTGATGACACATAATTAAAAAAAATTAATAAGATAGACCTAGTTAGTTATCATATGTAAGATAAAAAAAAAATCTTTAAAGTATTCCATTAAAAATAAATATATGCACATTAATTCATATATTATCAATTTGCATACATGATTTTGACGTCTTTATTTGCATAAATGTCATACTTTATTATCCTAAATTCAAATATAAAGACATTTTTTAATTAATTTTTGTTACATGTGTGTGTTAAATGTGGAATTTTATGTAGTCACGTCATATTTAATATATACATATAATATACATGTGTTACTAATAAAAGAAAATTTGATAGTTTTTGATTGATCATGCTTTATTTAGATAATATAATATTTATATAAAATACATGTTATTTAATAAACATAAAAATAAATCAATCAATACTTACGAGACAAAATTGTAAGAAATAAAATTTTAACTAAATTATATTTATTGATTTTTAGAATTAGTCCGGAATTGGATAGGACCCGAAGAAAAGATGAGAGAAGAACTTTTCGATTTGGATCGTAATAGAATATGGGTTGAAAAATGGTTAATCGGTTTAGAACTATATTTGGTTTAAAAAATATGGGTCCAAACTTTAACCAACCTGAATAAATAAAAATGGTTAACCAACCCATTTGGTTCCAGTTAATATGGTTTAACCCAACAGTTAACTAACTATATTGCCAGATCTACTTTTGGGAATGTTTTTACAGTTGTTATACTGATTTTTTGGCAAACTTGCTCAATTTAAAATTATTTTGTTCTGATGGGGAATGAGATACTACTTAGTTAACTTATTAGTTTTTTTTAACACTTGTAAATATTCAAATTGAGTAAACAGGTTTAGCAACAGCTTGGACCAGAACATGAAAGTACTAATGCACATGGCTCCGCCCGCTACTTTAAGGTATTAATATCTTCTTACCAATCTATGATTTACAATTTTAATATTTGATAACACTTCAAAAATAGGAAAATGGGATGGAGGTTGTAAGAAAGTATTAAAATTTTAATTTGGAGGTTGGAGTTTTGGAAAAGAGAGGAAGGGCTGGGTCTAGGTAGGAGATTATTAATTTTATAGGTTCTAAATATAAATATATATAATATAGTATATATTTATATTTATTATAAATATCTAAATATATAAATATGTACTATTTATAAATATATTTATATTTAAATTTATGATAAATATCTAAATATATGTTTTTATATACAATAAGAGTAGTATGAACTAGCAAAACTAAAGTAATAACACATTAGCCTAGGATCAACAGGTAACATGACACAGAAGCTTTCTATCAGAGCCAAATAGCAACAGCCAACATAAAACTTTGCACAACTACATTAAGCAATAGGTTATTTCAAACAACCCCATAAAGCAACATGTGATTGCACTACAACACTACAAATGGTGTTATTTCTATTATGGTTTAGTTTATGGTTGTGTATGAGTTGTTTAACATATGGGCAATGTGTACTTCTACAGTATAGTTCGAAGTGTGGTAATTAGTTTTCTTTGTTATGCTTGGATGTGTTGTGTTGGTTGTGATTATTTAATAAACTACCTATAATCATTATGTGGTATGAATTTTGGATGAAGCTTTTATGTATCTATTATATTTTGTCTTTAACGTGGTTGTGTTAAGTGAAGATTTTGTAATGTACAACTCACTCTTAGTGTAAGGTGCACATTGTGCCAATAAGGAAGAGGTTAATTGAAAATTTTGAAATGTACAATTCACTGTTAATGTAAGCTAAAGATTAGAAGAAGATAGAGATTCTATTGGTTGGAATTAATTTAGTGCTAATATTTGGAAAGATGGAGAATTTTTGCACTTATTATTAAAATTAAGATTTTTCCTTTAGTGCTTTGACATAATGATATAGTAGTGATGCGAGTTAATTAACTTTTGATAATATTTTTACAGATTGTTGTACTGATTGTTGGCAAGCTTGCTCAATTTATAATTTAAAATTATTTTGTTCTAATTATTTTGTTCTAATAGGGATATGCACTGCAACAACTTGTAAAAATCATAACTAATTCATTTGGGCAAAACTATGTATTTCACTACTATACTTGACACGTTTTATTTAATACACCATTAAACTTTTAATTTTTTAAATTATCCCATTAAACAAATTAAAATTTTTTAATTGGATCATTCTGTTAACTGTTCATCAGTTCTGTTAATATCAACGTTAATTTTTTCTTGCGTGACGTTTTTAAAAAAAAATAAAAATGACTCAGATATAACAACTCATCCTCTCTTTCTTCTCTCTACTCAAACCTCGTCAAATTCACTACAGACCCAAAAACACCCCTCCTTCAAATCCCTCGTTTCCCAACCTATCCCATCCCCAAATTCAAGATCGCCGACTACCCTCCTACGGTTCACCGAATTGCTATTCTCCTTGTTGCTTTGGTTCTGAGTTGAATCTAGTTCGGAGGAGTTTGGATCTGGATCTGGATCTGGATCTGGGTAGTGACGGATTCAGCTACCGTAGATGAAGGGGATGCCCTTACCCTTTGATTTTGAGGGGAAGGGGTTTTTAGAGCTTGTTGCTGCAAATTCACCTCTGTTCTAGTCCAAACCCTTTGATTCACCTCTGTTCTAGTCCAAACCCTCCTACTTCCACTTCAACTCTGTCTTCATCTTTAGGCGGTGGCGGCATAGGAGGCGGCGGATTGTCAAATGACCTTGGATTGTGAGAAAAGCAGTTAGAGAGCAGGCTAAATTCATAGGCTAAATCGTAATCAGGAAGCATAAACAGCTGATGCGATTGGGATTTTTTTACTTTCGTTGTCCCCCCCCCCCCCCCTCCCCTCCCCCTCCCTCTCCCTCTCCCTCCCTCCTCCCGAGTTTAGGTGTAAATTAGGGTTTTTTGTTTCTCATTGATGAGGAATTTGTTGGAAAGATGATAAGTAAACGGACGACGAATATTGAAATGCCGAATATCGATCGATGTGAAAAAGAGAACGATGAAGGTTTAGCGAATCCGAAGATACAGAAGGCAGATACATGTTATCCAGTTCCTATAAGGAATATTAATCAATTGGAGAGCAGTAATTTCGTGGATTATAGCGGTGTATTGGATTCTTCATATTCTGATGTGTCCTGTTATGAGAACCGGTGGATCAGGCGGAGGCGAAGGTGGCGAACCGGTGCTTTAGCTGAGTTGTTATGCTTAGTCATATTCTGATGAACAGTTAACAAAATGATCCAATTAAAAACTTTTAATTTGTTTAATGGGTTAATTCAAAAAATTAAAAGTTTAATGGTGTATTAAATAAAACTTGTCAAATATAGTGGTGAAATACATAATTTTGCTAATTCATTTGAGCTCGAAATTCAATGAATTTTAAGCCCATTTCTCTATTCTTTCGTCCTCTATATTTAGGAAGAAAAATTATTTGACGTCATCTTCCTAGCTTATATTGATGAAAATCATAACCTGTTCAAATTTTGATTGTTATTTTCAATACTAACTTTACAAGATCATAACGAGATCATCTCAAGTCCTATTTGAATGATTCTTGAGCCGAATTCATGTTTTTTTTAAAAGATCCATAAGTTTTGTGAAGACGGTAATAGCTTTTTAGGACTCCAATAGATTCAAAATTCATATTCTTAACTGTTGTGCTTTGGATTAAAAAATTGAAGGAAAAGAGAGCTTGAGGGTTTATGGTTTCTTTCAAATAGATCGTTGGACCTTTTGAAAAAGAAAAGAACCACACTGAAGGTAGCTTTGAATCTTTAAACTCTACTTCTGTAAATTTTTCATTCTTTTGCGTAAGCTATATTTCTCAATATTCGACTGTTGGATGACTATCAATTTTTGATATATACTTCAATTAATTAATTATAAATTAGGAACATGTCCACCAATTTGAACCATTGAAGTTGAGCATATTATTTATTATGAACATGGTATTTGTCAGTCAAACCAACATTTCACATTATCCATGGCAGTTGTATGGCCATGTTTTTTCCGAGGAATAAAATATATTTTCTCTTCGGAGGGATGGCTGAGTAGTGAGTGGTTCAGAACACACAAGTTGAATGACTCACTTTTAAAATGAAGGAACTATATTAAAATTTTACTTTAAAGTTGGGCGACATTTTCATTTTGTCAAAATTCCAGATTTGCACAAGGTCAAAATCAGAAAGCAGAAATTTCGAAACAACAGCAGATTTTGAATTTATGAGAATATAACATAAGCAATATAAACGTACAGGAACATCTACAACAGCAGATTATAAACAGTGTGATTGTTTGGGTGTGTCAGCACATATCCAACTGCAAATGAACTGTTATTTGGAATCGATGAAATATGTAGATAATAAAAAAACACCAAATAGAAAAACAATGCATCACCAACCAATTCTTACTTCCAAAGATTGATACAATCAATTTTATCAAAAGATTACAAATGAGGAAGAAGATCATCAAAATACCTTTGCCTTCTTCACATGAGTTACAATCTCAGACAATTTACTTGAATGTAATAACTGTGCATGCCCACTACTCAATCCACGGTGGCCTCCTTCTATATCTATAGTATCATCATCAAAATCATCTTGTGTCTCGAGTTGTCTGTTCCATTACAATTTGAATAAGTCAAGCCCACTTATAAAAGAGAAAAGGCATATATCTTTAGTATCATCATATTCTGCCACAACTTATAAGTGGGCATATATCTATAGTGCATATATCTATAGTATCATCATATTCTGCCACAACTTATAAGTGGGCATATATCTATAGTATCATCATATCTATAAGTGGGCATATATCTATAGCCCACTTATATTCTGCCACAACTTGATCATTCAACTCAATCCACGGTGGCCTCCTTCTATATCTTTAGTATCATCATCAAAATCATCTAGTGTCTTGAGTTGTCTGCTCAATTACAATTTAAAAATGTCAAGCCCACTTATAAAAGAGAAAAGGCATATACTTCAGACACTCATATCTCGAATTTGGTTCGTCACGTGCTAATTCTAATATCATACTAAAATTATCAACAACAGAAATAATAGAATAATTTACATTGATATAATATAAATATTCGCGTCCCAAGGTAACGTAACCATTACTACAACAATCCAGTGATTGAACTTAAACATAATTTAATCATCATTAATACATCATTATAAGTATAATAATAATAATACTTCTACACTTAAAGGACCAAGTTATTCTGTAGCCTTGCCCTTTCCTTTGTCCTTTCCTGATGTACCGCCTTGCTCTGCCTTAACTGTAATGTTTTTAGGGAAGTAAGAATGAGAAACAAGTTTGCCCAACAAGTAATATAGCAATAAGAATAAGCGGTTATAACGTTTGAATCTTCAAAGGTATAACGATAATTGATAGTTCAAGGATATCAAGAAGTATAAAGAGTTTTCAATAAGTGTCGCTATAGACTGAAGGATATCAACAAAATTTTAAAGTTTATTCATTTTAAGGTTCAATAAGAATAAACATTGAGCAGTCCCTAAGGATTAAGCACTCCTAGAATTAACAGTATTATACTGCAATTCAATATAAACGAGTACAACAGGTGATCAGCCTAAAGTACCCTACGTTATGCATAACATTTAATCATACTCATGAGCGCACGTCGGTTCCCCAATAATATAAAATTTACCGCTTTAATATATTTACATTTCTGATCCCCCATGGAGGTGCTTCGTGGTTGTTGATCATGTCTATATATATATATATTTACAGCTTTTATATATATAACTGCTTACTGCTTTTCATATAAACTGTGGCATCATGTGATCCTAGGAATCATGTGATCACAGATTCAGTCTACTGAATATAGATTCGGTTCCGTGATGGACATTTTCACTATAAGCGACTTGTACATTATTTACGATTATCTCAATTTCTTTAGATGGTCACATCGTTACCCATGAGGAGTTCGGCATTGCTGTATATTATTTTCTCGAAGATGCTTCACATCTTGAAAATAAAAGCAATCAAGCCGAACATTTAATAATAAAATGGAAGTATAAAAATGTCTCAATTCCTAACTGCATTATATTATCTAACTGCATTATTTTATCTGCATTAAATATTAAATTATGTGTACCCAATGTACATGGATTATATGATATAGGTACAATATAATCCCTAACATTTCTTTATGTAGTAACTGTAAGACCCCAACTTATTATTAATGAAATTGAATTTCCTCTATTTATTATTTTGAAATAGTAAGGGTTGATTTGATTAATGTGGTTAGTTATGGGTAAAAAGCGCAAATATTTCAAATATGCAAGTGGTTATAAAATATTCATTTTTATTGGAGAATATTCGTTTGGTCGTGGAATATTTTTATTGTTTGGGAATATTCGCATGCATTGACTACCAAGAACCTTGTGTGGGCTCCATAACTTAAAACGATTGGATGAAAAAAACGTAAGTATAAGTTGTTTATAAATAACAGGCGTAGTTGTTATCGTTAATATTGTTGGAATACCCAAGTGGTTAAAACACAAAGAAGACACCTACCAGTATTGCATCGCTTATTGATTCTTACGTAAGAAGACACTACTCAATAATTGTTACGATGAGTTCTTTGCTAATATTTTATTTTATTGATTCAATAATTGCTACGTTGATATTTTATATTATTGTTGTTTCAATAATTGTCACTACACATTATTTTCATTATCAAATCAATAATTCATATTATTTGAATAATATTATTAGATAACATTATTGGCAATGTCTAGAAAGTTCTGTCTAAGGAGAGGTTTGGTCACCTAATTGCTGCCAAGAAGAGGAGAAATCCTTATTGAAAGCCCCTCTTCCTGAAATCTGCCCCATTGGTTTATCGATTGTTATTGTGATTCTGTAATATTATTTGTGAATAATTAATTATTGATCTATATGATAAGGGAAATATTTATTTTATGTGGATATAGATGGAGAAAATTTTTAATGTGACAATTGTTGAAAATTGATATTTTATCTCTTCTGATAAAATAATTCATTTAAATATATTATTATATTTTAATAATATAATAGTGGTGATATTTTACAATGAATGTGGGATGTATGAATAAATGAGGAGGAAGAGTATTTTTGTTTCAATAAATGTTTAAAACATGCTTTTCATGTTTGTGGACCCCATTTCTTGACTGAAATTTGATTATAGCCTGTAAAATCATCCGTTTGTGGATTTCGATCAATTTTTGTTTGGAATTTGGAAAAACTTTCTTCTGTAAAGTTGTAGAGAATGGAATTTCCTATGGAAAGGACATGAGGTTCGAATTTTTTTTGATAAAAGGGCTATTTATTATGAATTATTGAAGCTCTGAAGTTCCGAAATAATTATTTTTCAAAAGTTTTAAATTTGTTTTAAAAGAAAAACGTTTTTGATATATTTGATGTGCCCCATTAGTTGTTGAAATGGCTGAATTTAGATCTCTAAATGTGGGCGTAGGAATAAAAATAAATAATATTAATATTTTATTAAATTTTCTACTTTAGTGTTCTAAGCATTTTCCTATAAATAGGGTGCTTAGGTTAGAATTGAAAATCACACTAGAAACTAAAGTTTTCTCTCTCTTTCTCTCTCTATATTATCGAGTGTATACTTGTGAGTATTTTGATACTTTGAGTGTTCTTATCGATCTGAGTTCCTTGATAGACTATATCCAAATATTCCAAATTAGAAGTACAATCTTTTGAAGGTAAGGGATGTTATATTTTTTTTAAAATGATATTATTTCTTCTAATATCATTATGCCGGATTATTGGTAAGATTTTTCTTGTGAAATTCTTGTCTTTTAGTGTCGGAGTTACTATTCACGTATACGGCACTATTCACGAATACGACACTATTCACAGAAAAATTAAATTTTAGTTTTTCATCCAAAATATCTATTATGGATACTAGCTTTGATTGTATCCATGTTTTGATCATTCTTGAATTTTACTTCACTATAGTTATTTATGAAGTATTTTTGAACTCGGATTGTTTAAAGTATGAATCCTTAATATTTGTTCTTTTGTTTCACCTGGATTCGCTTTTCTTTAAAATATTTTCATCATCCTCGGTCCTAAAAGATGATATTACTGAATATCTTTGGCCTGTAGTGCAAAGATAGTTGATTTTCTTATGAATATCTTTGGCCCGTAGTGCAAAGATGTACAAGTGTTGAGATGAACATGATCAACTGATGAATATCTTTGGCCTATAGTGCAAAGATGAATATTTGATTCAAGATGAATATTGATTGATGTTACAGTGATAAAATATTGATGATGGACTTTTAAATTCATAGTTTAATTTCATTCTCTACGTAACTCATCTATAAATTATTATTTCCGCTGCGAATATTGATCTGAAACTTGTTGTTTATTATATTTTATCAGATTTTTCCCTGTTGAAGACTAACGATAATTTGTTCTATATTATCTTAGTCATAATATTCTTTATTAGGCTAGTTGAGCTCACCCTTTTCTTTTTTGTTCCATTTTTCTTCTCAGGAGGCGAGAATGTAGCTGCGAGTACTAGTCGGGTGTGGAATGATGGTTCTAGAAGTTGTTTTAGTAGTCCTCACCATTTTGTAAAATAATGTACCAATAATTGTAATGAGGACTTAGTTGGGTATGGATATTGTCTAGATGACAATATTTGTATTTAAACTTACAGTTTATATGTTGTATTAATAAAGTTGTAGTTGTTTCTGTACTATGTTATTGACAACTCAAAATGGGTGATGTATATCTACTTTGGGGGCGTCACAGTTGGTATCAGAGCTTAGGGATATGATCTCTGGCGGAGATCGAGGAATAGAACTAGGAGGGGAGAGACGAGTAAAACCTTCGCTAGTGTGTCTTACCTAAGCTTATTTGTTGGTTGGTCAGTATATAGGGATATTATATGATATGTTGATTTCTTTAATTAACCTTTGTTTTATGGCAATATTTGAGAATGTCGACTGAGAATGTTAATAGTGGAGAAATTGAGACCGTGGAGACACCTTTACCCACCAACGAGGAAAATGTGCAATGCAGTAAGAATGTTCCTCTCAGAAACAACACCACCGATCGACGATGAACTACTGGAATGTTTAGAAGCTTTTTGCGCTTTCATGCAAAATCGCATTTAGGAGACTCGTGCACAAAATACCGGTGGAAATGATAACAATGCACGGTTTGTCACGGCCAAGCAGTTCAAAGAGTTGAGACCACCAGAATTCTTAGGAAAATCGGATCCAATTAAGGCAGAAATGTGGGTCAAACAAATTACCAAGATATTCGATGTCTTGGAATGCACGGAGGAACATAAGGTTCCATTCGCCACTTTTATGTTATGTAATGAGGCGATTCTTTGGTGGGAGTCATGAACGCACCCATCCAAACTTTTCAAGCATGTCTTGGGAGACGTTTAAAATCGCTCAATGACAAGTACTTTCCTGAAAGTATTCGTCATATGAAGGAAGTGGAGTTTATTAGACTAGAACAAAATAACATGACGGTGTCCCAATACGAGGCGAAGTTTGCAGAGTTATCCAGGTTTGCACATCATTTGGTGGAGAATGAGGAACGTATGACGCGGATGTTTCTGAGAGGTTTGAAACCCGACATACGTCAATATCTCATTTCTCATGAATTTTCTCTCTATTCAGATGTTGTCAACATGGCTCAATTATTAGAACGAGATAAGGAGTACGTTCAACCGAGGGACCACAACCAGGATCATACCGGAGATTGCAGTCAACAGAATAACGATAACTAGCGGAGAAAGAAAAAGACGGACAAAAATGGTAACCACTCCTGGTGGTAGTCATGGCCATGAGAATAGAAAAGAAGCGAATGGGAGGAGATTTTAAAAGAGGAGATTCAACAATGACCATGTGAAGACGCCAAAGACCAAAGAAGAATCGGTTCTAAGGAGGAGAACGACCACCGGTCAGATCTATAAATGTGGGAAAGAGGGACATATCACCAAAAACGCCCACAACAGTTCAAGGTATGCTATAATTGTGGAAAATAAGGACATATCGCCGAGATTGTTATGGAAGGCGAAACCAAGTCCAGGGGGACGGTGACTCAAAAAGGTCATCCCGAAAAAGTCAAAGTCAATCGGTTCTTGGAAGAGCGTTTGTTGTGACTGGTCAAAATGCGAGGAACCCAAACGAGGTGATCACGAGTAAGCTAATCATTAATTCTTGCGAAGTTTATACCTTACTTGATACCGGTGCTACCCATTCATTTATCTCTCTACTACTTGTGCTCAACGCTTTAAACTTGACTCGGAGAAATTAGACTTTGATTTATCTGTGGAGACTCCATTAGGAGAAACTTTCATTACATCCACATGCTTATAAATCTTGTTTGATCCAAGTTGGTACCATCACATTACTGTTGACCTTATCTCTTTAAAGATACTTGCTTTTGATGTGATTTTAGGGATTGATTGGTTAACCACTCATCATGCCAAA